>OZ021697.1:6015000-6337500 GCA_963978495.1 Athalia circularis | reverse complement strand
CATTCCTGCACCAGCTTAGATCTCACCACGCATGCGTCGATCGATCTAAGTGCTGCTCTGCTGTCACTGCAGATGTATATGTGCTTGCTCCTGTATCCCAGCGTCAAAATTTTTCTGGCGCAGGAGAGTATAGCGAACACCTCTGCCTGAAATACTGTAGCGGTGTTCCCTAGTGCCAGCGACATGCTTAGCCTGGGTCCTCCGGACCAGATTCCAGTTCCCGCTCCTCCTCTTTTCTTTGACCCTTCAGTGAACCAGACGAGCCCTTTTGGGTGAAGGAGCGTAAGTTTATCCTCCTCCCAGGATATGTCTTCTTTGATCTGTACCTCGTAGGGCCTTTCAAATTGGTAGAGATTGGGGCGCCTGTCTCCTCCCCCTGGGGGAGGGGGTCCCACCAACTCCTCCATCTGTCGGAGTATAGTCGTGTGCCCCCTGCCCGAGCCTCGCCATAACCCGGAGAATCTGAGTCGAAGGGCCGCCCTCCATGCCTCCGTCTCCACCGCTATGTGTGGAGGCGTCAAGTTAAGGAGAGCCCCCATGGCGAGTGTAGGGGTGGTTCTCATGGCACCCGTTATCCCCAAGGTCGCTAGTCTGTAGACCCTTTCCAGAGCCTTACGGTTGTTGGCCCTGCTCGTGGCAGGCCACCAAATCACGGCAGCGTATGTGATCTGTGGAAGTAAGATTGCCGTGTAAATCCACTTCACCGTTCTCGGCTTCAGCCCCCATGTCTGGCCTATCATCCTTTTGCAGGCCCAGAATGTGGCTGTGGCCTTCTGGGCCTGTTTCAGGACGTGAGCCTTCCATGTCAATTTGCTATCCAGGGTCACCCCTAAGTAACGTACCTCCGTGGAACGAGTCAGTTCCGCCCCGAAGATCCTGATCGGTCCTAGGTCGGAACGTCGTTTCCTTGTGAACAGTACCATCTTGGTCTTGCCCGGGTTGATCCTGAGCGACTGCAATGTGCACCAATCTTGTACGAGGTCGAGTGCTTTTTGCATCCTATTCGTCATACGTTGTGGGTGTTCGCCTGTGACGACCAGAGCTATATCGTCAGCATAGCCCACTGCCGTCACTCCGAACTCGTTGAGCCCCGTCAGAAGCCCGTCCACGACCAGGGTCCACAGAAGGGGGGAGAGTACTCCCCCCTGCGGGCAGCCCCTGTCGACCTGAGCTCTAACTTCGGTCCCACCGAGACTGGCAGTGACCGTCCTTGTCTGCAGCATGTTCCTGATCCACTCAACAACCATGTTGTTGATTTTGAACCTGGATGCTGCTTCACATATAGCGTTGGAGGATGTGTTATCGAAAGCTCCCTCCACGTCCATGAACACACATAAGGCTGCTGCTTCTTTCTGGGAGAGTGGCCCCTCCAGCTCCCTTATGAGGGAGTGAAGAGCCGTCTCCGTGGATCTGCCTGCTTGATATGCGTGCTGTGTATGTGCGATTGGTCTTTCTACCAGTGCCCCGTCTCTTATGTATCTGTCCACCAGCCTCTCCAGCGTTTTGAGTAGGAAAGACGTTAGGCTGATTGGTCTCCAGGACTTGGCTGTGTCGTAGTGTCCCTTTCCCGGCTTGGGGATGAAGACTACCTTGACGTCCCGCCACGCCGTGGGGACGTATCTCATTGCTAGACAGGACCTGAAGATGATGCTCAGCCTGATGGCTAGGTCCTTCCCACCCTCCTGTAAGAGTGCAGGAAAGATCCCGTCAGCTCCTGGACTTTTGAACTTATCGAAGGTATCGATCGCCCATTTGGTTCTGTCTGGTGTCACAATCTCCGCAGCTGTTTTCCAGTCCATCGTTCCGTGCCCGGCACGGGTTGGGCCCGCCCTTTTGGGCAGTCCCCCGCCGGCCGGCGACGACCCGGGGAAGTGGGTTTCCAGCATGTGGGTTAGGATTTCTGTCTGGTTCTCGGCTGTTCTGCCGTTAGGCAGGGTGAGCCCGTCCAGCTTGATTGGCGGGCCGGAGGTGAATATCTTGCGAAGCCTAGCTACCAGCGACAGGTCCTCGGTCTCGCTGCAGAAATCCCTCCAGCCCTCCTCCTTCGACTTTTTGATCTTTTTCTAGTACGTCTTCTGAGTAGCTTTGTAAGCTTCCCAGTCCGAGTCTATACCTGTCTTAAGGGCCCTGTTAAGTAGTTTACGGGATCTGGTCCTTAGTTGGCCCAGATCCTTATTCCACCAGGTCACCTTTTTGCTGCATTTCCGCTGCTTTGCTGGGCACGCTGCTTCGTAAGCCTGGTTGATGGCAGTCTGTAGGGTACCTACTGCGCCCTCAACCATGCCTATCGTTCTTAATTTGCAGCAGGGGCCCCTGAGTCCCTTTGCTAGCTCCTCTCTGTAGGAGGTCCAGTCGGTTGCCCTCGGGTTCCTGTACATTACCGTCGGTTCCCATGCCGCGTCCCCGTCTATATAGAAGGAGATTCGTCTATGGTCGGAAAGAGTGTCCTCTTCCCTTACCCTCCAGTTTTTGGTCATGTGTACCACCTTGCTGGTGCACAGAGTTAGGTCTATCACCTCCCTCCTAAGGGAGTTGACGAAAGTGGGCTTCGATCCCCTATTGAGGATTTCCAGCCGCTCCAGGGTGAGGTACTCCAGTAGAGCCACTCCCCTCCTGTTTGTGTTGGAGCTGCCCCATACCGTGTGGTGCGGGTTTGCGTCGCACCCCACCAGCGGTTCGAGCCCTTTGCTTGCGCAGTACCTTACCAGCGCCTTGAGTTCCCCCGTAGGTGGTGGATCCTTCGAGTCGTAGGGTAGGTATGCTGATGCGACCACCATGTCGGTGGTCCCTCCCCGGGCAAGCTTTAGTTTCACTTATGCTGCCACCAGGTCTCTGTTGCAGAACTGGTTCAATTTAAGTGCCTGGTGTCTATTATTAATATAAATAGCCGCCCTGGGGCCCGGATCTTCTGGTCCCCCTGTTTCGCACAGAATTGCCCCGTTCCTTAATTCCAACCCCCTTACAAGCCCCTTGTGTACCCATGGTTCTTGTATGAGTGATATGTCTGTGTGCTCCACTGCAAGGTCCCTGCTATGTACAGCTGAGGCCGCTTTGCAGTGTTGCAAGTTGATCTGCGCGAAATTGATCCTGCCTGCGGTCATAGGACTGCCTGCCATTCGGATATACTTTCGCTGTGGGTGGGGGAGAAGGTGAGTCCCTGATTACAGAGCCCCGCCTGCCCCCCCGGTGCCCTGGGCCCCCGCGTCAGGTGTTACCCCGGGTCGTGTTACTGCAGGGCCTACTGCTGCGACAGCAATGGTCTTTTGGACCCCTGCTGCCACGTCAGCCTTCCCTGCCCTGCCTATCTCACAGGCCCTTGTCGGGCGCCCCCTAGGCCTGCTCGATCCCCCCTCTACTTTTTTGTAGGGTAGTACCCCTCGGCTCGTGTGCCCTGGTCTGAGGACCTGAGTCCACGAGCTTTTGAGGTCCTTCCCTCCCCCGCTACTTGTTTTTGCGGCGGTTGTAGCCTCGCCCCCGGGGTTCCTAGCCGCCGATGTCGACGGGCTTGGTCCCCCGGTCTGCGTGACCCCAGCCGCCACAGCTCCCTGGCCAGTGGGTGCCGAGGCCCCCTGTCCCTCGCCGGTGCTCGGTCGGGTTTCCTTGAAGGTCACCCTTCCGAGTCCGTAGTGGGCCATGAGGCCAGCCCCCCTCAGCCAGTCCCTGGACTTTGCGTCCACGCCCAGCACCAGAAGGACGGATTTTGGTCCCTCCTTCCTGTCCCAGACCCGCCAGAGGTGAGTCTGAAGACCGGTGTTGAGGCGCTTCAGCCTGGTCAGGATGACTTCAGTCTTATCCGGCAAGCCGGGTATGACTGTCGTCATCTTGCTTAGCCTTGGGAGTTGTCCCCTCTCCAGAAGCTGGAGTGAGGCCCCCTCCCAGGGCTTTATTGTAGGCACCACCCGCCTGAGCCATACCACAGCTTCTTCGTTGGAGCCGGTGATCCAGAGCATCCCTTGGTCGCACCGGTACTCGTCAAAGCGAGGAATCTCCTCCCCTTCCGGGATGGAGTCCATCGCCCCGCAGAGCGCCTGCGCCACCAGGTCAGCCTCGCCTGAGCTCAGGGTGGCAGCAGGGTAGTCCGTGGGTGTAATCGCCACGCGCCTACCGCCCTTAGCTGCCTCCCCATAGCTCTTCGGCTTAAGGACTTCCCTGCCCCTCTTGGGAGCCGAGTAGGCCTCAGGCGGAGTGCTGTCAAGAGGCCTTGGCCTCTTGTTCTGTCGCACTCCGTTTCCAGGTTGCCCACTTGCTGAGCCTCCCTTGGCGGAGTGCGCTGGTGGGGATGTAGCCGTACTCGCAGTCTGAGCGGCGTCCGAAGAGGTCACGGCGGCCAGCCTGGCCCTGCGCGCCCTCTTCTTCGCCGCCCCCGATCTGTTTTTGGGCTTCTCCCTTTTTTCTAGGTTGCTCGCGGCGGTCCCAACCGAGGTCGGGCCCTCCACTGCACCCTGCTGGTCCGAAACCGTGAGGCAGGTGTGGGCCCTCGAGGCTAGTGCCTCGATTTCCCCCACCACGCCAGCGGTTTCCTCCTCCAAGGTCCTCGAGTCCCACTGAGTGGCAGCCTCTCCGGTCCTTGGTAGCTCCGACACCGAATCTGCGAACAGACTATCGCTGCTGGAGCTATTAGTTCCTTTTGTTATTGTTGGTTCCATAATTGTTCCCACGAGTAAGCAGGAAGGGGTGGTCCACCCCTGCAGAGCCTGCATTGCAGGGGTAAGGCTAGATACAATGGGGGGGCGCCTGGTACCCCAAGGGCATCGTTTGTGACACTGTACCCCAGTGCCATTCAGCCCTCGGCACGATAGCTCCCACCTTGGCTTGGGGAGTTGGTCCGCGGTCGGGGCCTTGGTCCCCCTGGGCTGGTTTTTACTCCGGCCGGGTTTCCTATAGCCACCGACTAACCAGGTCATCCACAGTTCTGCTGTCCCGCGTTCCAGTTGCCTTCCGGCACCCTGGTTCCCGAGACCACGCATCCCTGCTTTTGGCCTGGCCGTTCTCCTATCCGCCACCCGGAGACGCGCTCGGTTGGCGCTCAACCGCGTCCCCGCCCTCCCTGTGGAGCTCAGGGCTCAGAGTCTCCTTGCCCCTTCCGGAGCTTGGCGACCCCCAGCTCCTTGCCCCTCAGGAGTTTGGAGACCCGAGTTGAAAAACGGTACGAAATAGATAAAAAAAAATAATAAATCAATTAAATAAGCTTCGTTTCTGTAGTTTCATAGGTATAATCATCAAGATCAATCGATTTTGATAAAAAAAAGAAAGTCGGTTTTAATTTTTTTAGATATGGCGTACCGTTTTTCAAAATTTGAAGAAAATATATGTTCCAGGGTAGTATATAAGGCTTCAAATTGAAAATACCTTCATAAATGTACCAAAATTGTATCATGGTTGAAAAAAAAGTTAGATAAAAACAATCTTTTTCTCAAGGATCTCATGAAGCTGTATAGCTCTTAATTTTTTTTCGAAGAGCTATTATGAGCCCCCAAAATATACGAAATTTTCAGATTAATCGGTCTAGTGGATCGGGAGAAACTTTTTTTGTTCTGTTTAAATTTTTTTTTTTTTTTGTCAAAAACCAATTGAGTTGGACATCTGAAACTTGCAGGATAGACGTATCTCATTGGTACCAACATTTCCTCGGAAGATGATCCAAAGATCCTTTCACCATGCTTATCGGCCTATGGCCTTCCGGTACTCGAGTATGCCGAATATACGTGTCGTCGTCTGAACAATTTCTTGCTTTTAGTAGCAAAACAACAGATCACCATTAAAAACTACGAATTGAGGAAATTTAGCTCGAGGTGTTCGTCTCAGGACAAAGTATCTTTAACAATTGTTTAAAAACAAGAATAAATGCCTACCGGTATCAGTATGTACAAATAATCAACAGATTTTTGAAAGTGGTTGGAAGAATTCCAATCCGCTTTTGAGAGTGAGAACATTTATAATAAAAAATGTAAGCACCTGATCAAAATTGGTGAGAAAACCACATCGGTCGATTTTACGCAAACCCCCTTATTACTATGTAATACTTCAATTGTTTTTATAAACTCACACTCGCCGCGCTCCTGGCCCGGCGCCCGCCGCTACCCCCGGCCCCATGCTGGCTCTCAATATCTGTAATTTCATACCATAATCAATTATTTTGCGACAACATCACCTCTAATGAACAATTGTAAAAAACCGACTAAGGCAAATTATGCTATACAAATACCGACGCTCATCATTGACCTCATTGGAATATCAATGCAAAAAGTTCAAAATAGTATGTTGTGCCACTACGGAGAAAAGTAAGACATTGTCAACGGAGCTAAAGGCGAGGGTGGCAAATACGCGGGAATACATGTTCCATTTTCCCCCGTGGAGCATATCTACCATCATCGTGGAGCTACTTCTCTCACTACCGACGCCTGGAGCTCGATTTTTGACGTCGTTACGTTCCGATATTATTCCAGGTTTTTTTTTTTATTCCTACAGCTTCAGAAAGGATCTATATATGAGAAATTTTACGAGTTTCGGCATGCCTATGACAACAGCGCGATAGGAAAAAAGATGATCTGCAGAATTCCGAAAATCATTTCTTGTTCGTATGAGCAAATTCTACGAATTTGGAGCATGACATGTTACAGATCGTCTGTTCGGTATATGCAAAAGAAGACCGCTACAAACGCGATATATTGTAGGTAAGATTCTGATGAGACCACCATGACACGCATGCACTAAAAGCGCTTAACAAACATTATGTTTGAGATACAATGAGACAAAACAAATACAAATTATAATTGCGTAAGTCAAATTAAAAAACAGTATAATTTACTCACCAGACATGATTTTTCTTTTTTTTTTTTCTTTTAAAAGATGTCGACTCGCGGAGTTCTGAGCTTCGACTGACCCGTACGGCCCGCTGCAGCGTCCGAACGCATTCGCGCAAACCATTGCGATGCATCGTGGGTAAAAGCTCTATGATCACATGGTACACTCAAACTCGCGGCAGCGAGTCGCCACATATATATATCTGTTCGAGCGTACCGTCCCAAACACATCACTCTACGACAACACTGAGTGACGATACAAACAATATATCCAATGTTTTTAGCGAGAAATAGAATTGGCGAAATCGACCAAGCAAAAGTCGAAGCATGATCGACTGTTTGTTTCTTAGTTCACTACGCTGTAGGCAGTGTAGCTATCAACAATTATAAATTTCAGATTTGTCCGAGCTTCGTAATTCATTATCTCTCGTTAGCATAGTTGTACTGAGTCGTATTCAAGCGTCATAATAATGAATAGACACCTGGTGAAAACGATCAGCCGATTACGAAGAAGCGTCGACTCAGCTGCCGCCGACGTTCGCTAGCAAAATCGGCACGCAACAGGTACAGATTTGATGTAATGTTTGGTCCAGCAGTACTTTGTGATTGTTGAATGTTAGATTATCCAGTTCTTACATAACAATTGACATTTATTGATTGCTATGTTAGGCATGCCGGATTCTACCAACCCGAATAAAAATCAAGCCCTATCAGTTCGCGATAGAGTATCTGAATTGAGGGTTACGTGGTTTCACTCGACAAAATGCAGATTATTACGTTTGATATTATTTTAATATATTCCCGACGTACACCTTTGATCTGGTTGTTGAAATCGAAAGTAGCCTAATCAAAGAAAATCTGATCTGAACCGAATTTATAGAAAAATTCTGAGAAAATGTAATCCTGTCTAGTGTAAACCTGTGCAACTTTTTACTTCTCTGACATTTACTATGGAACCCTCTACTTCTGGGATTATGCCGCATTTTCTGAAACTTGTCTTCTTTCGCCAAAAATGCAATAATGGCGCGAAAAGATATCGCATGAAACTTTTTGAAAAATGAGAATAACGTTGTTGATATCCTTTCTTAGTTCTTCGTTCAAAAAATTACAAACAATTTTTTAACAGATTATGCGCCCAATTCTGAAGAAGCGAAAAGTTGCTGTAAAATGGCCACATTATAAAATTCGTGCCGGATCCGGAAATCATCGTCAAATTTTTTCCGAAACAGCTAAAAGCAGCTGACTCTGTCCCCTTCAAAATGCCGTTCGGAATATCTCATTGTTTTTCATTTCTATTTAACTATGTATATACCTTGTACTGGGCTAGAGATCTCGGCACGTGTGTCCAAACTTTCCCAAAGTTAGCAATGAAAATTTGTTTGTATTTTTTGTTTATAATTTGTTTGACATCACAGTATGTATATGGGCAATTTCACGTCAGACCGGACGAATTTAGCGATTTTTTGACCTCGTAGTGTTGGCAATTTCAACGTCAAACTCGCCTCCGTCGAGTGGTTGTTCCGTGCTGTGCTGTTCCCTCGGAGGAATGTCTGGCAGCACGCGGGTCGACGATTCGGCCTCGTCAATTTAATCTTGGAGTTCCTCGATCGTGTTTGTGGAAGCTTGTTCGTCCTCGCACCGGCGGATCACTTTCATTTCGGTCAAATCGTACTGATTACCGTAAGGATTGTCCAGTCTACCAGGCGGAATGTTCTTCATGAGCAAGTCACAAAGCGATTCCGCATCCGGAAAGTTGGTCAAGCACGCCCGACCATCAGGTGCGACTTCTCCTGTCGAACTTCTAGTATGGGAATCGAACATCCACACTGCATTTCCCGATCTGAATACGGCTATGGATATCAGATTACTGGTGAGGATTCCGGATTTCTCTCCAGATAAAAACTGTATCAACCGGTTTCGCAAATTCGGCATGCCATCTTCGGAATAGTCGTGATGTAAATGTCCACAGAGCCACGAATCGGAAAACTGTATGAGGCACTTTTCGCCACTCACTTTGACGTTCGTCCTCAGTTCCGTAGCTGTCAAGAACTCTGTATGTCTTTCTTCTGGACCTACATCCTCTCGGGCTTCCATGCTTCTGGCGTACAGATCATCTCCGGTCGTGAGAACCGCATCCACATCCCCGGAATTCCACAAACGTGGATCGCATTGCGAGTGCGGCTGCTGCATTCGCAGTGCATTGCTTTCCCCGAGTACCTTGCGAGAATCTGGGATCCACTTGATGGAACGTACCTCTGACGATCTTTGGGACCTCTCTTTCGATTTTCGCAGTATCTTCTTCGCGGACGTCCGTTCTTGCTGCCTGGCTGGTCTTGTCGCAGAACCGGTCGATGGCGACCTCTTCAACGCAAATATCGTCCACCTCCAGGCACAACTTTGGTGGCTTCAGAATCCACCAATTTCGTAGCCTGCCCGTCGACCTCTCTCATGCTTTGCCGTCTGCGGAAATTACCCCGATAAGCAAACTATAATCGTGTGGAACAATAGCCAACAATCTGTATTCTCTAATCTACTGATCGAAGCCTTCTTATCATCCCTACGAGCACTTGACATTATGCCTACAGAATAAATGATTAAAAATGACTCGATACGGGAAACCGCACTGTAGTGTTATAATGAGCCGAAGCTCTTTCAGTTTTTGTACACGGGGAATTCGATGCTAAGGGGCTGTTTTAGTATTACCTAAGCAAACTGTCGATGATTTGAGAATCCCCCCCGCCAAGCATGAGAAAAAATAAGAATAGCGTGAACCCCCCTGCCCCCAAATGATAAGACGTTAGAGTTTTTCCAAACTTGTATGAAGTATCAAAATTTAAATTTTAAAAAATGAATTATTTTTGAATTCAGGTATTAGTGTCTTAATTAAATCTGAAATCCTGAATTCGAACAAAGATTTCTTACGAATGTTTTTAAAATCTTCGAAATGGTATACGACGCCAAAAATTAAATTGATTTCTTATGCGTAACAAATGACTCCAAAAATTTCGCAAAATATGGGTGAAACAGTCGAGTTCGGAAGACAGAAATTTATTGCTTTTTTGTGGCACGGCGAAGTTGCATATTAGCATCTCGGAAACGACGTTACGCATCAAGAAATACGATTGGAATTCAAAAAAAAATTGTTTCGAAATCATTAGCTACATTGTGATTGAAGACATTTTTATTTTTCACCTCATACGGTTTTTGACTGCGTTTTTGAATTATCGAAAAGCTTTTGCTTCGTGGCATCTCCCAAACACATCTAATCCATTCCATTCGCGTACGATGAATATCTTCGAAAATATGAAACGACGCAAATATGTGACCCTCCATCATTATGTGAAATAACTCAAGTTGTTCCGGTGGAGAAATCCCGGCAAAAGTCACGCGGGAAAAATCTCACCATAAACAACCATCACCACATAAGCTATGAAGAATCATAATTAGCCAAACTTATTTTAACTCCACGGACAACGTAGGGTGGGTCAGTCGTCCCGCGCGTAAGGTATATAAATAATGGGTAGGTATGCATTTCTATGTAATGATTTGGGTGAGTGTCGACACTGGTGTATTTTATCAACGTTGAGAATTTTTTAAACAAAGATCTTAATTTTTAAAAATGATTCTACAAATTGAAATTTTATTTTATCCATTTATTGTCTTTTGTTATTGATAAACCCAACAATTTCCTAATAGAAGAGTTACATAAAGGTTGATAGATGTGGGCAGGACGAATTCAGCGATTTGTTGACCTCGTATTTTTTGAATCGAACAAAACTTTTTTCGCGTATTATATACGCAAAAAGAGCCGACACGGATTTCGGCGTTCGTCCGAAATATGTTTTTTTTTAAGTTACAACATATTCAATTGTAATGCGAAGTGAGTGCTCGGTAAGTTTCAAGAATTAATATCTCCGGTTCTACTTGCCGTAGGAAGATGATTGACAGCGCATTTTGAAGGTGAAAGAATAAGCTTTGAGACAAAATTTTGTTTACCTGGAAATCATTGCAAATTTAAATTGTTATTAACAAATCAAATCTCTAATGATTTCGTACCATAAAAACCGCCATGTTTAAAATTCTGGAAAAAATTTTTTCGGATACCTTATTCAATTCTGAATAGAGAAAAACTGCTTCATTTGTGAAGGTTTGACGGAGTCTACTTTTTATCGAATTATTTATTAGTCGGTGCGTCGTGCCGGGTCCGATCGCACCGTGCGCGACTCACAGCGGAGCGCCCGAGAGCACTTTACTTCCGAACCATTCGGATCCCACAGCGAATGGTTCCGAAGCAGTTGCGTGCGGTACGATCGGACCCGGCGCGACGCAGCGACTAATAAATAATTCGATAAAAAGTAGACTCCGTCAAACCTTCACAAATGAAGCAGTTTTTCTCTATTCAGAATTGAATAAGGTATCCGAAAATATTTTTTCCAGAATTTTAAACATGGCGGTTTTTATGGTACGAAATCATTAGAGATGTGATTTGTTAATAACAATTTGAATTTGCAATGATTTCCAGGTGAACAAAATTTTGTCTCAAAGCTTATTCTTTCACCTTCGAAATGCGCTGTCAATCATCTTCCTACGGCAAGTAGAACCAGAGATATTAATTCTTGAAACTTACCGAGCACTCACTTCGCATTACAATTGAATATGTTGTAACTTAAAAAAAAACATATTTCGGACGAACGCCGAAATCCGTGTCGGCTCTTTTTGCGTATATAATACGCGAAAAAAGTTTTGTTCGATTCAAAAAATACGAGGTCAACAAATCGCTGAATTCGTCCTGCCCACATCTATCAACCTTTATGTAACTCTTCTATTAGGAAATTGTTGGGTTTATCAATAACAAAAGACAATAAATGGATAAAATAAAATTTCAATTTGTAGAATCATTTTTAAAAATTAAGATCTTTGTTTAAAAAATTCTCAACGTTGATAAAATACACCAGTGTCGACACTCACCCAAATCATTACATAGAAATGCATACCTACCCATTATTTATATACCTTACGCGCGGGACGACTGACCCACCCTACGTTGTCCGTGGAGTTAAAATAAGTTTGGCTAATTATGATTCTTCATAGCTTATGTGGTGATGGTTGTTTATGGTGAGATTTTTCCCGCGTGACTTTTGCCGGGATTTCTCCACCGGAACAACTTGAGTTATTTCACATAATGATGGAGGGTCACATATTTGCGTCGTTTCATATTTTCGAAGATATTCATCGTACGCGAATGGAATGGATTAGATGTGTTTGGGAGATGCCACGAAGCAAAAGCTTTTCGATAATTCAAAAACGCAGTCAAAAACCGTATGAGGTGAAAAATAAAAATGTCTTCAATCACAATGTAGCTAATGATTTCGAAACAATTTTTTTTTGAATTCCAATCGTATTTCTTGATGCGTAACGTCGTTTCCGAGATGCTAATATGCAACTTCGCCGTGCCACAAAAAAGCAATAAATTTCTGTCTTCCGAACTCGACTGTTTCACCCATATTTTGCGAAATTTTTGGAGTCATTTGTTACGCATAAGAAATCAATTTAATTTTTGGCGTCGTATACCATTTCGAAGATTTTAAAAACATTCGTAAGAAATCTTTGTTCGAATTCAGGATTTCAGATTTAATTAAGACACTAATACCTAAATTCAAAAATAATTCATTTTTTAAAATTTAAATTTTGATACTTCATACAAGTTTGGAAAAACTCTAACGTCTTATCATTTGGGGGCAGGGGGGTTCACGCTATTCTTATTTTTTCTCATGCTTGGCGGGGGGGATTCTCAAATCATCGACAGTTTGCTTAGGTAATACTAAAACAGCCCCTCAGCATCGAATTCCCCGTGTACAAAAACTGAAAGAGCTTCGGCTCATTATAACACTACAGTGCGGTTCCCCGTATCGAGTCATTTTTAATCATTTATTCTGTAGGCATAATGTCAAGTGCTCGTAGGGATGATAAGAAGGCTTCGATCAGTAGATTAGAGAATACAGATTGTTGGCTATTGTTCCACACGATTATAGTTTGCTTATCGGGGTAATTTCCGCAGACGGCAAAGCATGAGAGAGGTCGACGGGCAGGCTACGAAATTGGTGGATTCTGAAGCCACCAAAGTCGTGCCTGGAGGTGGACGATATTTGCGTTGAAGAGGTCGCCATCGACCGGTTCTGCGACAAGACGAGCCAGGCAGCAAGAACGGACGTCCGCGAAGAAGATACTGCGAAAATCGAAAGAGAGGTCCCAAAGATCGTCAGAGGTACGTTCCATCAAGTGGATCCCAGATTCTCGCAAGGTACTCGGGGAAAGCAATGCACTGCGAATGCAGCAGCCGCACTCGCAATGCGATCCACGTTTGAGGAATTCCGGGGATGTGGATGCGGTTCTCACGACCGGAGATGATCTGTACGCCAGAAGCATGGAAGCCCGAGAGGATGTAGGTCCAGAAGAAAGACATACAGAGTTCTTGACAGCTACGGAACTGAGGACGAACGTCAAAGTGAGTGGCGAAAAGTGCCTCATACAGTTTTCCGATTCGTGGCTCTGTGGACATTTACATCACGACTATTCCGAAGATGGCATGCCGAATTTGCGAAACCGGTTGATACAGTTTTTATCTGGAGAGAAATCCGGAATCCTCACCAGTAATCTGATATCCATAGCCGTATTCAGATCGGGAAATGCAGTGTGGATGTTCGATTCCCATACTGGAAGTTCGACAGGAGAAGTCGCACCTGATGGTCGGGCGTGCTTGACCAACTTTCCGGATGCGGAATCGCTTTGTGACTTGCTCATGAAGAACATCCCGCCTGGTAGACTGGACGATCCTTACAGTAATCAGTACGATTTGACCGAAATGGAAGTGATCCGCCGGTGCGAGGACGAACAAGCTTCCACAAACACGATCGAGGAACTCCAAGATCAAATTGACGAGGCCGAGACGTCGACCCGCGTGCTGCCAGACATTCCTCCAAAGGAACAGCACAGCACGGAACAACCACTCGACGGAGTCGAGTTTGACGTTGGAATTGCCAACACGGTCGAGGAAGAACTGCTCGTGGAAGAACACGAACTAGTGGAGAGCCAGGTTGAGTCAGACAAAGACTTGCAGGATGTTGTCCCAACGGCGAGGGGAATTTATTCTTTTCAGCATGTTTGGAAGCAACTGCATGACGAGTTCGACGAACACGGAAGTGGAGTAGAATGTTCTTTCCGAAATCTCCGTCTTATCGAATCTCGACAGTCTGGCCTCAAGACGGTGCTGCGCTTCCACTGTTCGATGTGTCATTTTGAAAAAGAAATATTAAGCGAGCCGGAAGCTGACCGCATCTTAGACATCAACGAATCGGCTGTATTAGGGAGTATATGTTCCGGAATAGGATACATTTAGCTGAAGCAGGTGCTAGGTGCGATGGACTTGAAAGGTATGGCTGAAACCACATTTCAACGGCATCATGATTCCGTTTACGCCGGTTTGCTAAAAGCCGCGGAGTCGGAAATGAAACAAGCTGGCAAAGAAGAACGGAGACTAGCCATCAAAAGGGGCGATGTGATCAACGGCATTCCCCACATAGCTGTGGTGACCGATGGCAGTTAGATGAAAAGATCGTACAAATTAGGAAAGTATGATTCATCTTCTGGCTTGGGAGCGATCGTCGGACTTCACACGCAGAAGGTACTGTACGTTGGAATCCGTAATAAGTCGTGCGCGATTTGCGATTCAGCATTTCGGAAAGGTGTAGCTCCCAGAGAACACACGTGCTATAAGAATTGGGGTAAAAATGACAGTTCGACCGGCATGGAACCCGATGCAATTCTAGAAGGATTCAAAAGCAGCATCGAACAGCATGGGCTGATGTACTCGACTCTAATAGCAGACGGAGATAGTAGCGTGTACAAGAAAATTACGGACTCCGAGCCGTATCCAGCACACGGCGTGTACGTAGAAAAAATAGAATGCGCTAACCATCTCATAAGGAACGTGGGAACCAAACTGGAAGAGTTTGAAAAAAAAAGGGGAGTTCCTGGAACAATACGCAACCTTATAAAGAATAGCGTACCTAGGTTCAACGTCGGAATCCGAAAAGCGATTAAGCATCGGAAAAATCAAGAAGTATCGGATTCTGAAAAAATCAGGCTCCTCCAAATGGATATCTCGAACATTCCAAGCCACGTTTTCGGAGAACATGCAAAATGCGCGACTATTGCGTATTTTTGCGACGGAAGACCGAAACCGAACGAGGTAAACTTTGTACCGCAACTGAGGAATCTGGGGCTCATGAGTGAAATCGAGAACTCGGTGTCTCGCCTCGGCCGCAACGCCAAAAGCTTGATCCGCAGTGTGAATAACAACACTGTGGAATCGTTCAACGGCGTGGTGGCCAAATTCATTGGTGCAAAACGCGTTAACTACGGTCAAAGAAACTCTTATAATGCCCGCGCCCTCGGTGCGGCCGTGCAATAAATTAGTAAAGAGGTCTTGACAATTTACAGAGACGTCAATGATAAGATAGCGTCTGAAGTAGCAACTGCAGTCGAGAATAACAGCGGAAGGATGGGAAAGTTGCGAAAAATTCGATTGGATCATTCCAAAAAGAACAACGTTCCCCGACAGTGGACACCGAGACGCCAAACGGTCGACAAAGACTGTGGCCCTCGCGCTCAGCAACCGGGTTTGAGTCCGGAAGATTACGCTGCCGAACTTGACCGGCATTTGACGAGGTTGAAGGAGTTACAGAGAGATCTCGAAGAGATAGAGAGAAACACCGTCGACCAGTCAGATAGCCTGCTGTTGCTGTCCACGAGAAAACAGCTGCTCACCGCGTCCAAATTCGGCAAAGTATGTCTGATGCGAGAGACAACGTCCTGTCGATCGCTTGTTCGGTCGATAATGTTTGCGAGTAATTCGCAAAATATTCCCGCTTTGGAATATGGACGAAATCACGAAGAGACCGCACGCCTCGAACTAGAAAGTAAAACAAATGTTCAGGTGGTAAAATGTGGTTTATTCGTGGATCCGGAAATACTCGGTCTGGGTGCTTCGCCTGACGGCCTTATCGGCGACGACGGAATAGTCGAGATAAAATGTCCGTATTCGGCCCGTGATCTAACCCCAGACGAAGCAATCGCTGCAAAGATCAGTGCCGTAAGTAGAGTATTCAAATCAGCCGAGTGTCCCGTGATGAACGAAAATCACGAGTACTATTATCAGGTACAGGGGCAGTTACACATTACTCGACGAAATTATCGTCTTTTCATGCTGTGGACGCCCAAAGGGTCAAAATTTGTGAAGGTCATCAGAGATGATAAATTTTTTGATGAGAAAATGAAACCTCACCTCATCCTATTTTACGAAACCTGTTTGTTGCCTGAAATAGTCGATAGCTGCTATCTTAGGAGCATGGAAATCAGGGAACCCGAACACATACTCAAAGCGCAGGAGCTTGCAGCTCAGCAAAAGCGAGCAAAAGCTGCGAAAGTGATTCCAAAACATCGACTGTCGGAGACACTTCAAATTGATTCCCACTAAATTTGAGTATGACGTAACCTTTCACGTTATCTGCACCCGGAGCGTTGAAAATCGCGCCCTGAAAGTGCAGGAGCTGAATGTGTAATATAATCGTGTATGTAATGTTCACTTTCCACGTTATCTGCACTCGGGCGTTAAAAATCGCGCCTTGAAAGTGCAAGTACTGACAGTATAATATAAGCCATGTATATGATGTTCACTTTTCACGTTACCTGTACTCGGGCGTTGAAAATCGCGCCCTGAAAGTGCAGGTACTGATAGTGTAATACAAGCCATGTATATGATGTTCACTTTTCACGTTACCTGTACTCGGGCGTTGAAAATCGCGCCCTGAAAGTGCAGGTACTGATAGTGTAATATAAGTCATGTATATGATGTTCACTTTTCACGTAACCTGTACTCGGGCGTTGAAAATCGCGCCCTGAAAGTGCAGGTACTGATAGTGTAACATAAGTCATGTATATGATGTTCACTTTTCACGTTACCTGTACTCGGGCGTTGAAAATCGCGCCCTGAAAGTGCAGGTACTGATAGTGTAATATAATCATGTATGTGATGTTCACTTTCCACGTTATCTGCGCTCGGGCGTTGAAAATCGCGCCCTGAAAGTGCAGGTGCTGATAGTGTAATATAAGCATGTATGTCATGTTCACTTTCCACGTTATCTGCGCTCGGGCGTTGAAAATCGCGCCCTGAAAGTGCAGGTGCTGATAGTGTAATGTAAAGTCCATGTTTATATAAATCGTCTGACCGCGCAAAGCTCTGTTGCATTCCAATAAGCGCTTGCGGGCAGTCCAGGTCGCATAGGGAAGTATTGAGATCGTCAGCGGCTACCCTGCTTTGCACAATAGATTCTGTAGCTACGCGATCTCAATAGAGTGACATAACCACTAACAACTATCGCTACGGCTAGCTTTCATGTATTCGAAATTATTATACCCCTATACCCTCCTCCCTGATGGAAATGACCCCGCCACCTTCTCGTGGTTTCCATTGAACGTTATCATTTGTACATAATAAATTAATACGTCCGATATTGTTTACCGAATTTATCCATGTCTCGAATCTTCATGCTATTTTCTGAAACAATGTTTTCGTAAAAAGAAGAGGTAGGCATGTTTTACCGCTTTGAACGTTGGGATGCCCCGATACAAATTATAATTCGTATGCACCGCATATAATACTTGACCTGTTGCAACTGTGGGACGGGGAAGAAAAATTGCGAAATCATGTGTCAATCAAACACTATTTACAGTTCCTCGACCTATCTTTTTACATATCAATTTCGTCCAGAATATTACTACCTTCATTGACTAAACTTATCCTGCTTCACTCTTCCTTTGTTTTGTGCATGTTGATTCGAACACGAGTCGAAAACTATATTTTGGTCGTAGTTGCATTTTGAATGCAGTTGTGCAGTAATGTAGTACCATTTCTTATGTACGAATGGTATCGACCAAGTGCGGGAATCCCTCTTTAAAATGAATACTAAATCTCTGTTATCGCTATTTTTAGAACTTAGAAAGGAATTGCTTTTTGATACGCAATTTTAGCAATACCTCACCACAAGCTAATAAACATCACACAAACATCACATCCTCATCAAAAGAGCGCGAGTTATTCCTATCCCTGTATTGCTCTCATCTGGATGTGAAATTCCTTTCGCGATCATACAGGTTGAAATCCTGGAAAAAAACTCTATTCGGGATTTCATGCAATATTTCTCGGCCAATCCTCAGAGTGAAAAATACTCGTTTTGATGAGACCATATTCTTCAAGTTTTTTCTTAATTATCATTGCTTCGCATCAAAATCCGGCATTCTTCAAACCTATAGCCGCTCGTGGATAATTGAAATGTTCGAATTTTTTATTCTAGAGGTCACCATGCAGGATTTTAACATGAAAAGAGGGAATATTCTGCGAATACCGATTTTGGTGTTTGTGATTACAGAACTAGAAAACGTAGTCGTGCATGATTGGTAGAAGTTGAAAGTTTCAATTGAGTGTATAATATCCGTGAATTACCGGGGAAAAATATGATAATTATAATTATAACAATAATGGTAAAAATCGGAAGATTATGTTTTCATAGAAATTCTGATTCCACCACTCTCAAGATTTGTCAGATGCAAATAATTCCCTCATTTATTACATCACGTCACGAGTACAAGGTTCGTCCTCAACGACACAAAAACCAAATATATTTTTAATTGTTTTACTTGTACTCGATCAATGAATTTCGCCTCGCGATTTTCGGTCGGATTCGTGTTTTTTTACGACTGTCCTCACTCTGAAAAGCAATTATCAACTTGGAATATTTTTATTTTTGATGACGTACAAGTATGTATGAATTTCTGGAGCTCGATCGGATGGGTCATTCCTATTTTCTTCCGTTGTGGAAAACGATTTATATACAGTCATATCCACAAGAGTAAACTGATTTTTTCATATTATGTTCGCTGCTTCGAAGAGATTTCGGTCCATGAACGTATTTCTAATGAGGCCTAATAATATTCATATTTTTTGTGTGTTGAATTTTTTTTTTTTTCTATTTTTTCACAAAAAAAACCATTGAAAATTTTTTTGCTTTTAAAAAGCAAAAACTCAAAAAAGTAACATTCAGCATTTTTATCCGGTTTTGGATCATGCGCAAATGCGTTTTCGAGTCCCTGATTTTACACATCAAATTCAGCGATTCTAAAAATGTCCATCTTCGTGCCAAAAATATTCGAACTCACCACGACCTTATCAAACGACGAAAAATTTTCGAAACATTAAAAAGCCAATGACGATCTAACAATAAGACATATTGACAATTCTCATAATATATGAATGGAATGGAATGAGCGCCAGTGCTATTATTACTCATTGAGTATTGGGCGTACCGACGGTACTGAAATCAATGTGGCTTGCGTGTTGCACACCAGGTGTGCTGCGATCGTTTCAAAACTCGTTTCGGAGTTCGGGCTCGGCGCTGGCACACCCTTAAGAAACGATTTTCCTTTTACAAATCATCATTTGCATCAAAGATTCAGTTGATAAAAAAAAATTTCAACTATCTCGTTAACAACGCATTTGTTTCTAACAATTTTATTAAACAGTAAGAGATAAAAATTGAAAGAAAAACACTTTCATGTAGCTTTTGATGATAAAAAGCTGGATCAATCAGAATTAAAAAAAAAAATTTTTGTATGGTTAATTCGAGTTTGTCATTTCTCAACTACGTAAATTGTTAATGAAAAAGTGAAAAATGAACATTTTTGAATTGTTCGAACGGGGATCTATTTTAAAGCCTTTCAAGAATAGCTCCAAGAAAGAAAAAAAAATTGAGATTCACTGCTTAATAATTATCGCACTTGCAATGTTCATGTTCGTGCAGCAGAAACTTGTTACTTAACTAAAGGATGACTAATCCAAAAATCGCGATAAAAATTTCAAAAATCTAAAATAGTTTTTGAGATATTTGCAAAAAACCAAACCCCCGTTTTTTCCCAAAATTGGTTATAACTTTTGTAATTTTCTACGAGCGGGACTTGATTTTTTTCAAAAAAATTCCACCCGCTGTCCCGAATAGAATGGCACCTCGCTCATATTTTTCGGAGACTGCTGAAAAATGTTGACCCGAAAGGCACTTGTTGCTTATCGTTAGACTATTTCTTTCTAACAAGCCGTTTCTGCGTTGAGCATACATTGTAAAAATTTTACGGAGCACCAGTGTATCGAGGGCGGAGCACAGTAGCCGACAAGGCAGCAACCAAGAACGACAAAGAGCGAGAGATCGGTTCTCCCCATCTCTTTCCAACCCGTTGGTTAACAGTAAGACGAAAAAAGAAGGCATTTAGTTTTTTGCGAATAATTCAGAAACTATTAATAGTTGAGAAATTTTCGAAAAAGATCCTTAAAGAGGAGGAAATTTCTAATTAAATAGTCCCGACTCCCTTAACTCTATGCCCATTATTTATAATTTTAGTTTAACGCTGAAACTACGGATCCGCGCGACCGAGCGCGCGACCGCACGGCGTGCGCGGACTGCCTCTAAAGTGAGTATACTACATAAAATAATTTCTGTATAGTATTAAATATCAATTTAAAAATTTTGATAAATTATCACGTATTCTTAACACTCGCAAGAAAAAAGTCACGCTGGAAAAAATCATTTGAGTTCATTTTTCAATAAATTAGTCGACTGTTAACAAACAAAATTTCTTCGGACCTTCGTTTCAGTTAAACACAACAAAAAAGGTTCAACCAATTGATCTAAAAATTTTGTGATTCTTAGAGCTCTCGTTATATATATACTGAAGAAGATCACGTGATAATAGTCTATAACAGTAATTCATTTTGTTTACAATAATTTTTTCTCTGTTGGAAAATCCTTCTGATTTTTTAAGAATTCTAAGTATAATGAAGTGATTTTAAAATGTAGAATGTGAAAATGTTGAGTAATAAACAATAATTGATAAGATACTTGAATGAGGTAGTCATATTTGTGATAGTTGAAAAGATTTTGAAGCATTAAAGCAAAAAAAAATTTTTTCCCTGAGTATTTTTCATCAACAATTGCTATAAAGTTAATAAATAAATGAGTAACAACTGAACTTTTAAGCTGAATTTATTCTTTATGTAATAGACAATGAACAAGTCTTGAGTATTTTAATCGTATCTCCATTAGTTTCCATATTATAATAATGTTAAGGATGAAAAACCAGATAAGATGACGAAATTACAGAGAACTTATGTTTAAAAATTAAGAAAAAAATAATAAAAAAGATTTAAAAAAAAAAAAAAATCATTTCTGCTTTTGTGACAGAAAGTAGAATAGAAAAAAAAATAAAAGGTGAAAATTTATTTGTTTATAACAAATTGTTTATTGCATAAACAATGAAAAAATGAATGAAATGAAATTTTTTTTTTTATATCGAAAAGAAAAACAAATAATGATTTTCAACAAAAATATGGTTCCTTAATATTAATTAGAAGTGGGAGAAAATAATCGTTAATTAACAAATGCGTTTTTAAGGAATAAAAAATTTTTTTTTAAGAACAATTTTTCTTTCAAAAATCATTATTTGTATCAAATATTGAAATTCCATAAAAAAATTTCCAATTATCTTATAAACAACGCATTTGTTTATAACAATTTTTTGAACAATTAGAGATAAAAATTTTAGAAAATTATTTCTATGCAGTTTCTAATAACATAAAAACGGATCGTTAATAATATTTTTGAAAAAAAAGTTTTTTCGATGATTAATTTAAGTTTTTGATTTTGCAACAACGAAAATTATTAATAAAAAACTGAAAAATAAAGATTTTTTAATTTTTCCAACAGGGTTCTATTCTTAAGCCTTTCAGAAATTGCTCCAAGAGAGGAAAAAAATCTAAAACTTATAGTCTAACAATTATCACACTTGCAATGTTCATGTTCAAGCAGAAAAAAATTATTAATTAACTATTGAATAACTAAATGAAAAATTGTTATAAAAATTTTTTTCAAGCGGATCATCGTTCATTCATCTATTCAGTTGCTGCCTGAATTTTTTCAATTTTTTTTTTTTATGTTTGGTATGTTTAAAAAATTTTTATTATTAAAGTGTCCAAAGTGGGCATAGCTTCTCCAAGCCAGAGTACCCGTTTTCGGCCGTATTTTACACCCTCTGGGAAAACTATAAATATTGAACTTACAGTTTCGGGAATCCAGACTTTTTTTAAGGAAATTTCCTCCTCTCTTTGAATCTTTTTTCAGATTTGAAAAATCTTCATTAGTTTTTGAGATATTTACAAAAAACTAAAACCCCTTTTTTTTTTTCAGTTAATTGTTAATAACTTTTACAATTTTTGCAAGCGGAACTTCATTTTTTTCAAAAATCATCTAGATGCCATTCCGAATCGAATGACACCTCATTCATAATTTTCGGAGACTGCTGAAAAAAGTTGGTCCAAATGGCACTTGTTGACTAGTCTATTATGGCAATCATTACATCAATAATTGCGCTCAGAACAAAAATATTTTTTGACAATGCGTTCGATACATATACAACGATATCTTAAAACATTTCAGCAAAAAATAGTAATTGACGTAAACCTTTTCTGATTGAGTACATCACGTCAACAGAATGGTAGCACCGCCCTCACCGCGTGGTCCGCACCAGCGGCATGTATGGTGGGGACGAGCGGAGACTTTTCATTGCATCGAATTTTTAACGAAATCGCATACAGTCTAGTTCTCGCTTCTCCGGAGGTACTTTGTTTGGTGTATTAATTTCTACGTAAGGGTGCGTGTAAGTACAATTCACCAAGTGTTCTCCTCTCATATTTTATATGTGAATGTTTCGGCGAGAAAAACCATTGACTAAGGATCCTTTATCAGTCAACGGAAGGACTTTACTTTTGAAGATCGCAACGGCTTGTTCGGTAAGTACAAAATCGTTGCGGGCGCGTGGAATTTTCGAGGGCTAGAATAAGAGCACTGGTTGCAAGGCCTATTAACAATAGCTTATATTGTTAATTAATTCTCTCCTCGTATAGCCTTTCCTCCATCAAGGATTATCGTAGCTTTCACCCTTATAAAGCTTCGCATTCCATCGCGTTTGTTTCTTCGTCCTCTGTCGATAAGATACGGTTGGTTTTGTTTCATCATCAGTCCCACTATCCGACGGCCTTCGATCACTTTGAGTGGTAATTAGCGCAACTTTTTTTCGTTGACGAAATGATGGACCAGGGTGCCTCAACGAAATCGACGCACTACAGCCGGTGTGCGTACAGCACGGTTGTGGCTCCTGCAGCAGAGACGGCGTCCCGGGTCTCAAGTTCTTTTCCTTGCCAGTCAGTAACAGGGACCGTTGTATCACCTGGCTAGTGAATAGTGGTCTAGATGATCATGCCGAGCTATCTGACGCGGAATTGAGAAAAATTAAAATCTGTGGGCTACACTTCTCCCATCTTGATCTGCTCCCGTGCGGTAGGTTAGAAAATCATGCTGTTCCGACTTTGTATCCAATCCTTGATTCGGACGAGGACATGCAGGAAAATGATGCTGAGCCCAAGCAGTGGGAAATCGAGCGTCTCTCGCTTCTGGCTAGGATAGCTCGTCAAAAAACAAAAATAGTGAAGCTCAAGCGAGAAAATAGCGATCTTCGCAGTATCGTCAAATCCAAGGCGCAAACAATTCGTCGCCTAACGAACCGGTTGTAGCAGGGTGTAATTGCGAACGCAGCGCTTGCGAAGGCGGTTGCGCGAAAAGTGCAGGGGTTTTTGTTAACTTTTATATGATGCAATTGTTTCACAAAAATTACGGCACGTTTACAGAAGACGAGAAGCAATTAGCTCTTAAAATGCACTACACGTCCCCGAGCTTGTACGCAAAAATGCGGGAAGATTTCGGTTTCATGCTGCCGTCGCAAAGTTCGATTAAGCGGTGGTTCGGTAAAATAAAACTCTGGCCAGGTATTAGTTGCGAAGTGTTTCGTGCGTTGGAGACTAAAAGGTTTCTTGTATGCACTCCGAGGAACGTAACTGCGTTTTACTGTTCGACGAGATGAAAATCAGGAAAGCGTTCGATCTTCACGACGGGAAGCAGAAAATTGAAGGCTTCGAGGATTTCGGTTCCTTCGGCTGCTCGTCGGGGGTTGCTACCAACGCGTTGGTCATCATGGTACGAGGTTTGTTGTTCAATTGGAAGCAACCAGTTGCCTATTTCTTGAGCCCTGGCGCCGTAACTTCTGGAATGTTGAACAATCTGATCGATGCTGTTCTTGACGCTCTTTTCGAGGCCGGCTTGTGCGTTCGTGCAATCGTATGTGATCAGGGCACAAACAATCGAAGCGCTTTATCCAGTCGAGTAACTGCGGATCGTCCAAACTTTTCGCATAGAGGCTTCAAGGTATTTTGCTCATTCGATGTCCCTCATCTATTCAAAAGTATCAGGAACCAGTTGTTGCTGCACGATGTCCAGGTTAATAATAACGCGAGAGCTTTCTGGAATGACGTCAAGTCTTTGTGGAATCTCGAAAGTGGTAAGGGTACCAGAGCAGCCTGTAAGCTCACGGAAAAACATGTATATTCTAGCAACTTCGAGCGGATGAAGTGTCGGCTTGCACTGCAAGTTTTTAGCCGTCGCGTTTCAGCCGCATTGTTCACCGCCTCCTCTACCGGTGGTATACAGAGAGACACGGTTACTGCTACGGCAAATTTTTTCCTGACCTTGAACGATCTGTTCGATAACTTGAATAGTCGTTGTGCGAATGATAAGAATCCGAACCGGTGCGCGATTTCCGACGTCCACCCGAACGTGGAAGCAAATCTGCGAAATCAGTTAGAAGCGTGTCGTTCGTGGCGTACGATAACTCGGCAGGGCCTTAAAATACCACCTTGTTTCGAGGGGCTTGTATTGACGTTGACCTCGATTTTACAACTTTGGAGTGATCTGAAGCTCGAAGGAATCAAGTTCCTGATGACGGAACGTTTGAACCAAGACGCGGTAGAAAATCTTTTTTCTATAGGTCGCATGTATGGGGGTACTTATAATCAGAACCCAAGTGCGAAAATGTTCCGACTGATTTTGCAGAAAAACGCCGTGATGAATCTAAATCGACCCGCGCAATCTGCGAACTGTCTGGATGACGAAGACGACACGCTCATCAGAAATGATGAGTATAACGCGTGCGATGAAGAACACGATTCTGCAGTTTCCCCCGGCGTATCGTCGAGCAACGTACTCGCTTGCCCTGATGAAGAACCGCCATTAGACGTAGAAAGGCTCGTGATCGACGTCACCGATCGCGAGCCCTCATTAGAGTCAAGCGCGATTGAGTACTTTGCGGGGTACGTATTGAAGAAGTGCATCGCGATAAGCGAGTGCCAGATGTGCACCTTGCTGATGATCGATCCTAGTCAGAGCCTAGAGCACGATCGGCAACTTCTCACGTTTTTCCGTGCGTACGAAACTAGAGACAATTTGGATCTCGGTCACCTTTGCGTGCCCAGCGATGAATTTTCCATGGCTTTTAGGCTGATGAATGCAGTCTTTGATGTCTCTTACCCTTCCTTGTGGGGCAGCTATTTGATCCAGGACACGTTATTCCCAATAATGGTCAAGGCTGTCCACGTTAAATATCCTGGTTGGTTTGAACATGAGTCGTGCGGTACTCATCGTAAAGACTTCGCGTATTTCATGATGAAAGTGAAGATACGTAAGGATCTTGTCTGGTTGGGCGAGCGTCTTCGCAATAACCAGAACTACCGTACAAAACCATTGCAAAAATTGAAGAATCTACAGAGTGCATAGAATTTGTGCACAAAACTTGCGGTTTTATTGTCTGTACGAATCTTCTGTTGTAACGATAACCTAACCTAACCTAACCTTTCTGTCTGCACGGGTCTTCAGATCAAGCGACAGTCCTTCTCTGTCTGCACGGGTCTTCGGATCAAGCGACAGTTCTCCTCTGTCTGCACGGGTCTTCGGATCAAGCGACAGTGCTTCTCTGTCTGCACGGGTCTTCGGATCAAGCGACAGTTCTCCTCTGTCTGCACGGGTCTTCGGATCAAGCGACAGTCCTTTGCTGTCTGCACGGGTCTTCGGGTCAAGCGACAGCCCTTTTCTGTCTGCACGGGTCTTCGGGTCAAGCGACAGTCCTTTTCTGTCTGCACGGGTCTTCGGGTCAAGCGACAGTATGGGAAGCCATGTTGATTTACCTTCTCGCGGTGCTTCCTGAAAACGAAGTCCTCCAAAACTTCGGCTAAAGAATCAACGACCAAATGTTCAAAATTTACGAAATACTTCCCGTAATATTAGAAATGATTATCTCTTTTTTTTTTTATACGTGTGTTTCTTGTTAAAACTAGGAATAATCCGACGTCGGGTAATTCACCAAAATTTGAGGGGCAAATTTTTGTGACTAACCTTTCTTTTCGTAGTGTGTTGTCATGAATATTTTCTTCCAGGTGTTTTCACTGTTACCAGTTCCGGAAGTAATTTGCAATTTCAGGAAGCGAAAAATCCCTCGATTTCGTCTTTCTCGTAGTCTAGTCAGCAAGTCGACGTCTTACGAATTCCAAATCGCCTGGTTGAGGTATCATTCGATTCGAAATGGCATCCGGAAACTTATTGAAGAAATTCAAGTTGCGTTGCCAAGACTTGCGGAAGTTATCAACAATTCAGTGACAAAAAAGAGAGAGGATTTCGTTTTTTGCGCACGTCTTCAAAACTACTGTAGATCTTGCAAATTTAAAAAAAGATTTGTAATCAACAGGAAATAGATACCGCCTATAATATGTTTTAATTCTCATTTTTCACTTTTTTATCACTATTTAAGGAATGCACAAATTGATAAATCAAATATTTATCAGAAAACAATTTATTTCCAGATGTTTTCATTATTACTTTTTTCAATTTTTTTACTGTTGTTGTTGAAAAAATTTTCATACGCAAATTCATTGTTCATGACGTTATTAAAAATTTCTTTTCCAGAAAAAAATAACAACGATTTTTGAGAAAAAAATCGTTTGTTATAAACAAAATTTTAATTTTGGAAAATGCATTTTTTAATGAACAATTTCTTTTTGCTGCTGAATAAAAACATCAAGGTCGCATTAAGGTACCCTTTTGATTCTAAAAATCATTATAGGTATGTGGTACTTTTTCACATGTAACCAAAAAAAATGTTCATTCTTCATTTGTTAGCTAAATGAACAATTCGTTGTAAACAAATATCATTGTTAGCTAAATGAACAATTCGTTGTAAACAAATATCATCCGTACCATCGCACTATATATTTTAGATTCTGCAAAAAAGAAAAAACAAAAACAACCTTTTTTTGTTTGAGAAATTTTTTAAAAAATAGTATTCATACAATTTCACATATTCTCATGTTGGAAGCGGTCCTATTCGGCAGTTCTTAGATGTTTTTGGAATATAAAATCGAAAACACGCGAAAATTCAAACTACTTAATCAACACAAAAATTAGGGCTATCTGGTATTCGCAAAAAGTCGGCTCGCTGACCAGATTATCCTAACGAGATTAAAATTCCCGGAAATGACCTGTTTTGTCGATATAACAGAACTCGTGGTGCGACCGGTAATTACTGTTTGGCGACCTGTGTTTCCCGTATTGCCGTTGCCGAGCATTGTAGTTGAGTCTGAACTGTTCGAGGTCACTAAGAGGGCGTTCGGCGACAGTGAAAATTTCGAGCTTCAATAAACTCTATTTCGCTGGCTGTCTTGAAAGGATCTTTAGTCAATGCCGTCAGCAACGTATGACAGATCTCGATCGACACACAACGGCTCGTGTCGGTGGAAAGAGGTTGCGCTGAATCAAGGCCCATTGCGAAACGACATCTGATAGATTTTATTCAAATCCCAAATTAAATTGGTGCGATCTTCATTTTAACTAATCGTATAATCGGTTTCGATATTTTATCACTCCTTCGAAAATTTCTGAACGCATTGTTGCTATTTCATTGTGGTTGTAAGTTTTGTTGGAGAATTCTTAATTATTATGATAAAAAATGGCTAGTGCCCTCAGCACTGGACCTAGTACTCTGGGTGATGATACGGATGAATCCACAGACATTATTAGTGCGAGTATTCATGCCTGTATCAAAATATTGCAAAGAAAAAAGATTATCAGCAAGCATTCAATGGACGATATTCCTGAGCAAGCGTGGTTGTTGGGAAATGAACTGGCAGATAAATTGCTCGAAGTAATTCAAAACTATGAGTTTGATGAAGACGATGAGTTATTTATGGATGAGGAGATTGTCGAAGAGCCGGTTGATGACATTGAAATGGTGCAAACTCCAGAATCATTTCTGTCAGGTAAGAAGTTTACAGAAGACACCTGTTCTACATGAATTTTTGGTAATTAACGTTTGTGTTGTTTTTGAATTTTGAATAACTCAATTATAAAATCTCAACTGATATTATTTTACAATAAATTGCTGAATGACTTTTAAAACAAATATTTTATGAAAGCTTCACTGTATTTGTGTGGCTTATTAGAAGAAACAAACTCGTGGATCCATGTTACGCTACGTATAAAATAATTTTATACGTTACAACAAAACTAAACAATAACAGAATAACAACAAATAACACAAATATGTAAATTACAAATAAGATGTTCGCATTTTCAATAGCTTCATTTCAACCGGTAAGTCAATCGAGCTCCAGTGATTATGAGCCGGAACTAAAGAAGCCGAAATGTGATCAAATTAGCCTCGAAAAAAAAATTCAAATCGTGAATCTAGCACGAGAACATCCCAAGTGGACCCTCAGAACTTTGAAAGCTCGAGGAGCTACTTGTTTGTCGAGGATGGATGACCTAACCAGATGGCAAAACGACATAAAAAGGGGAGGAACAATGTACGACAAGAGTGATGCGATAAAAAAATAGACGTACAGTAGATTTTGCGAAGCGCGACAGAAACAAATCCCAGTGACTACCCGAAATATTCAAGAGTGGGCTTTACAGGCTTCAATGCAATATATTCCGGAGGACTACTGTTTTGTTGCTTCAATTGCTTGGACCAAGAGGTTTAAAAAGGAATATCGAATAAGACAGAGAAAAGTAACAAGATATGTCAAAAGTACTGGAAAGAGATCACCTGAAGAAGTTTTTAGGGCAACAGAAAATTTTCAGATGGAATGTGTGACTGCTACAACGTCGTTCGATCCAGATTACATTCTGAACACGGACCAGATGGGTTGTGAATACCGCTCGAATGTACATCGAACGATGGAGCATGTTGGGCAAAAAAGTGTCGAAGTACATTTAGGTGACATGAATAAAGTCACTCATACGTATACCGCCCAATACACAATCGCTGCTTCAGGCAAATTGCTACCGAAGGTGTTCATTTGTCTCCAAGAGCCAAAAGGTGCGTTTGGACCAAGAGTTGGCGAGAAGGTTGAAGCTCTTGTTGATGAGTATAAAAACGTATACGTCACATGCTCAGAATCTGGTAAGTTGACATCAGACTTATTTAACGATTACACGACCAACGTTCTACAACCATACGTTGAAGGCAAGAGGTTTGCACTGGTAATTGACAGTTGGGGTGGTCAATCTAATAAGAAGTTATTTAGCAAGTTCGAAAATGAATGTGGAGAATCTTCTTGCTTGCTTCAAATAATTCCCCCTGGTTGCACACCATACTGTCAGCCATTGGACATATATTTCCATCGGCAAGTCAAGATCTTTATTAAAGAATTGCAAAACTGCACCTACTTGCTGCAGGAGCAAAGGCAAATAAATACTAGAGATGATGCCATAAAAATCCAAGCTTTAGTGATCAATCAACTGCGCGCTCCTATTTTTAGGAATATGATCGAATACGCTTGGTTCGCTTCAAAATTGATCCCAACTAGACAAGTCTTCATGAATGTCAGAGAAGTCTGTTTTCCGGAAAAGCCCTGTAGAGCTCGTTGTAGGTGTGAATCGGGTGGTGATGATGCTGATAGTTCACGGTCCATTGGCTTCGTAAAGTGCGCTTGGTGTCGTCAGTATTGGTGCTTCCATTGCTTTTACGATTTGTACCACCCTAATCAATGCACAAAATATTTTATTAATGTTTAACTCCCATGATTGCAGACAATACTTGTCCACTTTATGAATTTCACCATGAATTACTTTTGAATTTGTTCCATTTGTGAGCAAAAGCCTATTTGCAAATCGTACTCACTCGTTACCACGATGAGTGGATATATTTTGTTTCTCAATCGAATCGCAAGGGATACAGATAGGAAAACATACTGGCAATACATATAGACAATTATTGAATTACACCAGCTCACAGATAAACGTAGATGAACACTGTAAGCTTACAGCAGATGGCGAAACACATACGAAAAACAAAAAAGCAATTAAAATACAAATAAATACGTGAATGGCGCAGTTTCGCATCTCTTTCCAGAGGTGCTTCGAGCTGAACGACACATACAAGTTCGCGGCTCTTCGGAGTCGTACGAACGGTCGCAGTTTCGCATCTCTTTCCAGAGGTGATTCGAGCTGAACGACAACCAAAAATTTTTTGGAAACACGTCAATTAGCCTCCCCGTGGGGTTTCCTGGGAATACTCGTCATATGAGTAGCTAATAATTGGCACTCATGCTGTAATTGAAGAGATAAGTATAAGGTAAGTACGTTACAACTTCTTAGATTGTGAATAGAGGTTCAAGAATAAATGAATGAATAAATAAATAAATGAATAATAAAACAAATAAGAAACTCTCGAATCAAAATTGAGCTGCCGAACAAGACGGTAAAAAATCGCTTTTGCGAAACTTCAATGAAAACTGTTTTTAAATAATGATATCTCCTCGAACTTTTAATTTCTCACAAACAAAAAGCATACCCCCGAAATCTACGATCTATGAATTTAAAATTTCTCACATCGAAAAATTTGTTTCAGGTCTGATTCATGGAGAGAGCAATTCCTATTCGTGACAAAATACTGATTCAGCCCGCAAAGTTTACATTCGAACACGTTGTTTGATCATACTACGATACACAATATCGTTTGAGCAAACTGCAATGGGGGAAAACAGCTGTACGAAACAATAATACAATAAGGGATTTCAACATACACTCGTCCGGTTTAGGTACATATAAAAATTTGCAATATTTATCGAAATATTATTTATTGCGATGGTCAAATTTTGGGGCATGTTAGTTATAAATTAATAATTATATTGCCGGACCATCCACCGCCCCTGCCGCCGCCTCTGCCGCCGCCCCTGCTACCGCCACGGCCACGTTTACGGCGGTTAGACCACTTGTATCTGAAATTGAAGTGGTATTAATAATTTGAATGAGTGATTTCGAATTTTATGTACTTACACAATTCATTGACGAAATTCGATAAATATTTTGAATTCTAACAGCATTAACTTTTTTAATTTCATTTCAGCTTTATACTCTGTGGGATGATGTTTTATGCAGCATTATTACCATCGGATCCATGCCAACAGAATGGAATTGCGTCGATTGGAACGTGCTATGTATTTTTAGTTTATTTGACGATTCGCTGGTTTACAAGTAAAAAGTTCTTGAATATTTTTGTCGTTGTTCGATTGAAGGTAATTTCTGGTAAATACTTGCGATTGCAAATTATAACATTGGGTCGTTGCTCATGCGAAAATATGTCAAAATATATTTATACTACAAAAACTTCAAAATTCGGTTACCTCAAATCCGATCCGATAATTTCTTTGTTTTTATGGTATGTATTGTGACGCGGATTTTACCCCGGGCGGGTTTTACCCGGGAATTCGGCGACGACACTTCGTCGCGATCCTGTTTTCTCCAAAATTTCCCCAAAACTCGACAAAACTCAAAATCCTCAAAACTAAACACCAAAATCAGAATCCAACTGAAACTCAACAAAATCTCAAAATTTGCGGGAGTTGGGCGCCAGACGTTTACGTCGTTTTCTCTAAACAAAATTCCTCAAAATCTCAAAAACTACAAAAACTCAACAAATAATCACAGGATCCAACGGCTTGGCTGGCTAGGCTCAGGCCCATCCGCGAACTGGTAGAGTGGCGTGGGTCAAGCAACAAACAATTAAGGACGAAACAAAATAAGGCGAAGCAACACCAAATGATTAAATTCCTTCAATAGGCTGAAGCCCGTGTATTAAGAAAAACGGGAGTAAGCAGATCAAACAATCCGGGAGTTACAAAATATAGGCCGGGAGGTTGCACATAATTTCTTAACCTAGCCCTTTCGGGGAACAAAAGTCCTTAACATTAATTTATCCTATACGCGGGAGGAGCAATCCGGGAGCACGACCCAATAAAGACCTAAGAGTTTGACGGGAGCTCTGGCTCCAGCTAAATAACGAGAGTGACGTTTAACTGATTTTACGGGAGAAAGAAGGCCCCGCCGCTATCGGCGAGGTGCAACGATTCTACGTGGAATGCTCTCCGCGGCTACCCTGCGCTGACACGATAAACTAGTAACTCATTGTACCAGACCTACTCAGTTCACACAAAAGGGTTCGTTACTCCAAAAAATGTTACTAAATCATACGCGTCAAAATTACAAAGCAATAAGCTGGCCGATAAGCGGCACGCACCAAAGCGGGAGAAAAAGAATACAAAGCGATTATACAAATCTTAAGCGTGACCCCATCCCAGAAATGCCATCCAATTATGCTAATCCCAATACAAAGCAATAGTTACAAGTAAAATCTCATTATTCTATTAAATCACTCCAAAGCGTCAATACTTTTTATCCAATACCTCTACTTCCCACTAATATTCTCCAATTACTGGGAGCTCAAAATTCAACCAAAATAACTCCCAAATATCACTGTCGATCCACTACGGAGCTACCACTGCCCTCAAATTAACCAAATTAACTAATATCCAATTCACACAAAACTACAAACGAAACCCAAGGAGCTACCCGGAGGATTCACCAGTCCGGTAGCTCAAAATCGACAAAACCTAACTATTAATGGCGTGGTAACTTCGTGGCCGTTACAAAATAAATGAAGACATTATCTTTGTTTCGGGAGCTCGGCACAAACTGACTCTACAACTCTTTACAAAACTTAAAGCTCGACGGGAGCACTAATTTAAGAATACAAAAAGAAATATACTATTTACTATGTGAACTTAACACACGGTAGAGATAACAAAATTGGAACTAAGGCTGGAAAACAGCGTCTTAATTGCGTGACGGTGTAGCGCAGAGTAGGACGAGACGAGGTTCCTCTTCTTTGACGTTCCGGCCTTGCCGATCCTGGTTGGTTGGGCCCCTTCCATAATTAGGTCGCCTATCCGATGTCACGGCCTGGCACCTCGTGACCTAATTACTTCGGCGCCTATGTTATCGCCCAAATCCAAATCCAGTGCCAATTCCGCTCTTCTGGCTACTTTGCCGTGGCGTCGCCTCCCCATTTTCTCCTCGCCGTTTTCCTGCTCCTCCGTTGTCCCTTTGGGGCCGCCGAGCGTCAGGGCCATCCCGGGAGCCTCGTGTTCCTTCGGGAGTCCGGGAAGAAGGGCTGGCATTACCGCAGCAGTCACCTTCCTCCCCGGGGAAACCTGTTATCGGTGCTGGGCTAACCTGCTGGCCTCGCTCACCTTAATTTTCCCCCTTCCGCCAGCCCATCGCCTTCGGGAGGCGCCTCATTGTCCTCCGTCTTGCGGGAGCCACCTTCGTCGTCGGGAGTTCTTTAAAATCGTGGTCCAGCGCCAGGCTGGGAAGTTGTGGGGCGGGAGGTAGCGCTTCTCAGTCCACGCTACCCTGTACGCCGCCTCCACAGCCTCCACCTCGTTGTCGGGAGCACCTCATCCTCATCCACCTCCTACCGGGAGAAACACACGTCGGCCGTGCGTTCTTGTACGCCGGTAGCGAAGCGGCAGCGGGAGTGGACCGGTCGTTGTCCGGAGCGAACCCCTGAGCGGTTTCCTAGCCGCAACCAGGGATCTTCGGGGTCCTTTTTGGGGCATGGCAGCGACGCCAGGTGTTTCGCCATCGAGCGGGTCGTCGGGAGCGTCGTAGTTGGTCGGCAAGGCAGCACCCTCTCGTCCCGTCGTCCGTCGTTGCATAAATAAAATATAAAATCAACTAAATTAGACCAAAATCCTTAAAACTTAAACGATTGACCTTTGGAGTGCTTTCCTTTGGCATTTCTTGCTGGTTTTTCCCTACATTTTCCCTAAAGTGGGGCCGTGGTAACGGGCGGTGCAAAACGCCACGTTACAGTATGTAAAAATCTAACATCAAAAAATTGAGAACATCCAGCGGCAAGTTAACTTATCCACTACAAATATTTGTATTTACTGCCGATAGTTACCAAAATTTGAATTTCTGAAACGAGCTTGTGTACTTACTTCTCGTCTCGCTGACGCTTTCGCGAGGGGCCCGCCACCTTTTCCTTTTCCGCCTATTGAATCAAAAAAAAGAATCACGAGAATAAGTAACGACATTAAATGATGTTACGCGTTGAATAATGTTTTCTGATTTGTCTCTTACATCTCTTCTGTCCCCTGTCTCCCGCACGGGCGCATGCTGGGTGGTACCAGCACCCTCGCCCTCCTGTGCCTTTCTCTTTGCCTCAAAAATTTCTTTGTCCCGCTCGAACCTCTCTCGGTCTTTCTTCAATTTTTCCCGCTCCTCCTCGAGCTTCCTTCTCTCCCAACCAGATCTTTTCTCTTCAGACATATTATCTGATTCAAAAAATGAACAACAACTACGTCAATAAATGATCGAATTAAATGCCTAGCGGATGAAATTTGTGATGAATGAAACCTGCAAATCAGTGACTACATTGGGCCAAAATAATTATATAAATAATTATGGAATAAAATACTAGAAAATTATGTAAAACTACTATCGGGTCTGACTGTGAGTGTTCATCGGTAATGTAGTAAAATTAATTGTGAGATATCAAAAGAGAAAGACAGAACTCGTCATATTGCAGTAAAATATGCGACACGTAACTCATTCGTAGATTTTCATTCCAAGGTTTCATGAAACGTTTACGATTGATTGAATTGATTGTCCAATTAGGAATACAACAGTTAGGTGACATTTTTATAGATCAAACAACTAATTCGCCAGGTAACGTATCTAAAAAAATTACTTACCGTGATTTACCAAACTTCACTGGCGGGAAGACGGGTGCGTCGATTCATTTGTTTCAAAAATGACTAGAGTGGAAAGCCGGTGCATGCGAATCCACCCCCGTGTTCAAAATTAAGATCGAACCAATTGAAATTGGGATTTGAATAAAATCCATCAGATGTCGTTGCGCAATGGGCCTTGATTCAGCGCAACCTCTTTCCACCGACACGAGCCGTTGTGTGTCGATCGAGATCTGTCATACGTTGCTGTAGGTGACGTGAAGCTCTCATAATTGCGCTAGCGTATTTCCATCCAAACGAAAACAGTATAATAAGGTGAAGATAAATTGTCAATCTTTTGTATCGATGGCTATTTCATGGCAGCTTGTATGTACGCGCGTGTCTTCAAATGTTTCAAATTTCAATTGTTAAGTGAAGCGTCATTTTTGTTGTAACTTTTACTTTGTTATAACGACATTGCGTTAATAATCATCAATAAAAACAATACCTGTTAACGCGGGTACCTTCATTCGGGAAGCGCTTTATTCTTCGTTGGCCTTGAAATGGAAAATATCGTAGGGATTCAAGAGTTGATTTATGATGAATCAGGAAATACCGCTGAAAATGACGAGGGAGGCGTTCTACGTCGAGTTCTGTTGGAGAATGGTCAGTACATCGAATGAGATCACTTTTCGATCAACTTTTATTGTATTCGAATTACATATTGACAGGAAAGGACGACATTGTGGCTGTTCCAAAAGAATTCCTTCCATCATTCGGAGTCACTGTTTTTTCTGGAGATAATAATTTGGAGACACCGGAGGATTCGATAGCAGAAAATTCTGATGCTGCATCTTCAAATGGCTGGTCCGATGAAAGTACTAGGCTATTGTTGGATAAATACGAGCAGTTTTCACCTCAGGTTGGGCCCATGAAGAAATTCAAACATAAAAAAGCTATGTGGGAATTGATCTCTTTAGACATGAAATCATTGAACTCGAATAAATCTGCAGTGCAATGCGAAAACCGTTACAAAACTATAATGAAGAGAAAGCGTCAAGCTACGACAAATAATAATACCTCTGGATCGAAAAGAGCAAAAGTAGAATTCGAAGATGAAATTCGTAAGATTGCTGCAATAGACGACAGCATTGAACCAGAAGTCATGCAGAGCGCAGAACAATGCATTATCAAGCCAAAAGATAAAATAGAAAAGATAAGGAAAGTGACCAAAGCAAAGGAAACTGTCCAAGAATTAGCACTGCGGATGCATACGGAAAAGGAGGAAAATAAACGGAAGCGTCACGAAGAAAAAATGGCCTTTCTGCAGAACTTTGCTGCCATTATCGCAAAAAATACGAACACGCTCACCTAAAGAGGTTTTATGATTATTTTTATTTGATTGAATAATACAAATGATTTGTTATATTGAAGTTGAATTTCATCATACTATATGTACAACGACTTGATATTTATTTCAACAGAACACGACTATAAATAAAAAAAACATATACGTAATCACTTTATTCATCTGTTAAACCTCGTCCTCTAATTCTCATCGCCTCTGCTACCTTATACCTAATTGTAAGCTCTGTATTACAATGCAAACTGTCTGCATAATCTTTCCCTCTTTTCTACTCCAGCGGCTCTTGTTCCACCATCTAATTCGACAACTTCTCTTTGATCTTCTAAGATGGGATTGTTGGGGACGATTTCATCGATGTCTTCTTCCCAAACATCATTGTGGAAAATGCACAAATTATGCAGAACACAGCAGGAAACAATGAATTTTGAAATAGATATAACAGATAAAAACTCTGTCCTTTGAAGTTGACGAAAACGTTGTTTAAGCAGGCCGAACGCGTTTTCTATTTTAACTCTGGCTGCGGATAATTTATAGTTGAAATTATTTTGTTCGGCTGTTATGTTGCCGTAATCACGATATGAAGTGATTAGATGCTCCGTCAAGGGGTACGCAGCGTCACCTAACAAGTGCCAGTCATTTTGACACAAGTTCGGTATCTTCCTGCCTAAAAATGATAATTTATAAACCCTAGCATCGTGGATTTTGCTTGGAATTCCCGTAAATACGTCCGAAAAAGCTTTGTCTGCATCACACACAGCTTGCAATGTTATTGATGGCTGATCATGCCTGTTTGTATAGGTGGACTTGATTTTGTATGCAGGAGTACGAATAGGAATATAAGTGCCGTCAATAACACCAAGCACACCAGGAAAACCACTTATCTGTAAGAAGGGAAATTACTTCATGATGAACCATATCGGAATTACTACAAATACAGAAATCGACGTTCTAATTAGCAAATTGTCTAAATCCATTTTTGTAAATTTTTCAGGAAAGCCAAAGAACGTTTTGCTAATATAAAAATGATAAAATTAAAAACAAAAAATTTGAATAGTTGAATATTATTAAAAATGGTTCAACATATATAAAAATGGTTGGTTGGTATATGGAATGGTTGGTACATATATAAAAATATGTCCGTGTTAGACACTTTTCTACTGAGAGCATCGAAATTAGCATTAGTTCATGACGTGCAAATAATTTATTAGGATATTACGTGAGCATATATGTATACCTGTAACCGGGCGTACCACTTACCTCCTCGAATTTGGCAGCAACTGCCTGCTTTTCTTCCGCTGTTTGCGGAAGTTTTATAAACTTAGATGCAACGCTGTTTAAAAATTGCATGACATTCTTACACGTTTTGTGGAATGTTGATTTGGCAATGCCGAATCTGCTTGCTACATCTCTTATCACACACTTATTCCCTGCGAACCTGAAACAATATTTGAAACGCAAACGCTTACCCAATTTCAACAAGTACCGAAAACTTACCATAAAAAAGATAAAAGCTGGATGTCATTAGCCGTCGACTGATAGCCACCATGAGGATCTTTTAAGGCCTCTGTATTTACAAAGGACTCCAACAACATACCGAACGTTTGTCTGGTCAAACGGAAGTTCCTTCTAAACTGTGTTAAATGAAATTCAATGAATACCTTGGTAAGTGTGAACATAATTTTTTTTCGTGTGACTTGATTGTTCAATGACGCGATGATCAATAAGCGGATGGTTGACAACAAACATACAATAGTCTAAACTCACCTCTTCATCAGTATATTCATTTATGATTTCACGATAATTAACAATCTTGGGCCTTTTATTGCCGGCCGTTAACAATAATCGGGGCATCTCATCTTCATCACTACTACTACTGGAATCTAAAATTTCTGATACAAAAATGAGAATATTTGGATCTTGCGCCATTTTTTGCCAGTTCAAATAACCGCACCGTCGAAAATTCCAGTGCGATAAAAGTGGCGCTAGCGCAGTGGACGTCTAGAAATTGTGGTAAATCGAATACGCCGATTGGTTCGCACTCGGGTAGTTCCCTCAAGCTCAATGCGCAGTACGACTGCACTCGACTGCATTAGAGCGGGGCGGTTCTAAAGCAAACACGACGAAAGGACCCGCACCGTGCTAATACGGGTGCATGGAACCAAGTCGAACATGAAAAACGATTGAACCCAGAGAAGAGCAGTCAAGTCGAACACGGAGTTCTGGAAAAGTTCGCACTCAGCTCGCACTTAGTGCGCACTAGTGCAGCAAGTCGAATTCGCTATAAGTCACGATAAGGAGAGTATTCAGATTTGTATCTACGCACTGACGTCCTTCTTTTAGCTGACGTTTTTCAGAATTTCCGACAAAATTGTCAAACAATATATAATTTGGATCCTTTGCATTATTATACAGCACCGGGTCTTGCTTTTGATGCAATGCTGAAGAATACGCGTGTCGAATTAGAGCTGTTGCTTGATAATTGATATGGTGATGTTCGTTGAAAGAGGTATCCGCGGTGGTGTGTCCCGGTGTTCCAACAGGTAGGCAAAAGCTAATAACAGAAATCTGGGCGCAGTCTTTGACCCGCAGCAAGAAGAGTCATACATTATGTATTTCGATGTAAACAACCTTTACGGTGCAGGTATGAGTCTTTTTTTACCATATGGTTCGTTTGAATGGGTAATAAGTTTTGAGCCACTCGACGTAGGCAAGGTTTCACACAGATCCCCCATAGGATATATACTGGAAGTAGCCTTGAAATATCCTCAAGAACTTTACGAATTACACAAAGACTTACCGTTATGCCCGACGCACTATGTACCCCCCATTTCGAGATGTGCACAACCAAAATAACCAACCACCCTGTTTGCGAAAAAAATACATCATTCATTACGTCGTTTTGAAACAGTGTCTAACAAGGAGAGGCTCAGACCTTCGGATCACAGATTCTGCCCAAACTTTTACAGGTGTCTTCTTGAGCCAAAAGATGAAGCCTGTGATGTGTCATTCCATCTAATGGGCATTCCTTCCTAGATTATTAATTAAAAACCAAGAAAAAAATTAAAAAAAAAAAAAAATTAAAAAAAAAATTAAAAAACACAGGAAACTAATACTGAATCACTATATCATTAAAACTTTCTCAGAGACCTTAAAAAAAATATTTCAGTCATAAATACACCACATTTCACTCATGGCACTACGTCACACTCTTCGGAGGCACAGTCGCAGGGCTCGAACAGCTTCCTTTCAATTTCTAACGAACTTGATTCTTCAAGACATATTTCAGAATTCACCTAGGTCCTAACTATCGCCTGCAATGCATCGAGGCTATAGATTCCTTCGTCAACAAACATTTTTTGGCTGATAGATCTGAAAGTAACAACGGTAATACCAGTCTGACTGCAATATTACACTTATATTATCGATAAAAAAACATTACATTTATACCTATATACCTTGAATACTTTCACTACTTTGATCAACGTTTTATGAAGATTTAATACTTATCTTATCGAATGGTGTTAGTCGCGACAGGTCAAGTAAGGTTATGTTCCCCGACCAAACGCATGTATGCCACATCTCAATGAGTACAGCAAGTACACATACCTTAATCATAACTGAAATAGTTAGACACTACGCGGGGTGATATAGGTTGGCGCGCCTTATAAAGGAATACTACAGCAGCGCCACGGCAGAGGTAATGAACCGGAGCGGCTCGACTCGCATCGATCGATCGATGTGAGCTGTCAACCTCACAAAACTGACATAGCTGTTTAACAATTAGTGGAACGCATTAGAAATGTCTACCGACCATAATAAAATGATACACGTCGATAGTGTAGTGGAAAACACGACTGATGTTTTTATTTGTGTCAGAGAAATGAAATGGTGAATTAAAAAGGATAGGATGATCTCCGTCGATGACAGAGTAAACACGTGTTTTCTGTCCGAAAATGAAAAGCGCATATTAGTCATTATGAATGTCATTATAGAATGTCATGATAATGAGTTGTTCTATTTGTTGAAAAACAAGATTCTTCGTGGTTTGGTTATTATCTCTAGAGGTAGCGGAGTCAGCTCTACCAGCCATCACAGACCAGAGGGTAGTCTTCTGCGACGCACCTCCATCGTACAATACCTCGTCAAAGTGAACGGTCTGTCATGCATATGGAAATTCATTGATGATGGCTAATTTTATGGCGCTCTCAGATTGAGCAATATGTCACAACGTATGATGGGTAGGTGGCTCTAAAAATTTCAGAGTGGGTGGGATGACACTGCCAAAGAAATTTCGTCGCTGACATATGAATGGCAACAAACTCTCACATTAATCAACATGAGCGCCCGATCGACTGAGTTCAATACGATCCAGTGAAGCAGCAAAGTGTCGGCTGATTTTCAAATTATGGATATCAGGGGCGGTTGAAAAATTATTGTCAGCGAAGGATGTCACTGGTCAATGATGGTAACGATAACTCATAGTTTGTGAGGACAAGATGCGACTCCACAGTTTTTAGAGTAAAGGAGGACATATGTTGCAGTCGAGATACTTATCTGATCACGCGGGTGAGGAACTTCCGTAGTAAACCATCATTGTGAAATATCATGACTGGGCTAAACCGAAAACTTTTCAGAATAGATTACAAAACGAATGCTGATACAAAATATACAGACACGTAGGTCGGATAAATGTCATTTATTATCAACTTTTGGCTGTTAATACTGTGATTGCGGTATCCACATTCAATATTATGACAATATCAAATTGGTCTTGAAACTAACATTAGACAGAACATGGCATGACTACAACTAAAACTACTCCGACGAACAGACTTATTAACTCAATTGAGTAATGTTAATAGGTATATCCGAACAGGCAATAATAACAAAGTGTGCGTGCGGACTAGGAATCAACTGACTTACTCACTAACTGAATACCCTAATTTTCATAGGTGCGTCAAAGCAGGAAGTGACTGATTGGTAAAATGCAGACTAGAAATCAACTGACTTACTTACTAACTCAATTAATCAGTCGGAATACATAGTTGGATCGGATTGTCATAACAATTTGGTAACATGTAGACTAAAAATTAACTGACTTACTTACTAACTTAATCAATCAGTTGGAATACGTAGTTGGATCGGATTGTGATAACAGTTTGTTAACATGCAGACTAGAAATCAACTGAATTACTCACTAACTGAATTCCTCAATTTTTATAGGTGCGTCAAAGCAGACAGTGATTGATTGGTAAAATGCAGACTAGAAATCAACTGACTTACTCACTACTAACTGAATCAATCAGTTAGAATACATACTTGGATCGGATCATGATAACAATCTGGTAAAATGCAGACTCGAAATCAACTGAATTACTCACTAACTGAATTTTCCAATTTTCATAGGTGCGTCAAAGCAGACAGTGACTGATTGGTAAAATGCAGACTAGAAATCAACTGACTTACTTACTAACTTAATGAATCAGTCGGAATACATAGTTGGATCGGATTGTCATAACAATTTGGTAACATGTAGACTAGAAATTAACTGACTTACTTACTAACTTAATTAATCAGTTGGAATACGTAGTTGGATCGGATTGTGATAACAATTTGTTAACATGCAGACTAGAAATCAACTGAATTACTCACTAACTGAATTCCTCAATTTTTATAGGTGCGTCAAAGCAGACAGTGACTGATTGGTGAAATGCAGACTAGAAATCAACTGACTTACTCACTACTTACTGAATTAATCAGTTAGAATACATATTTGGATCGGATCATGATAACAATCTGGTAACATGCAGACCAGAAATCAACTGAATTACTCACTAACTGAATTCCATAATTCTTATAGGTGCATCAAAGCAGACAGTGACAAATTGGTAACATTTGAACTATTTAGTGATAACAATGCGATATCACCTATTATGACTACTAATGGCTGCCAATTTTTGGAGTAAAGACAGATGCGATGTCAATTTGGAGTATTTTCAGAAGCGTGCAACTGGTGAATGGTTGCGACAACAACTCATAACAGATGATCTGACTCGACACCAGTTTTCGATGAGAGGGATGATGAGGGTTGTTGCATTATGAATGGGTCTCGATTGCCAGTTTCAAATACTTTGAACTAGTCTGTCGTAACGTTCAAAGCCGGTGATTGGTGTATAATGGAGACCCATCACTGATCACAGCTGACAATGATAAGACATTCACTAAATTTGCGGTGATAACAATTTTATTATATTCTAAATTTTGGTTCGTTCTCATATAAAAATGAGATATGATTGAAGTCTGCTGATCTGCACATATTTGCCTAGGACTTCGTCACTATCAATATATTAATCAAATCGACAGGAGATCAGCCCTCACAGGTGAAATGTCACAACACTCTTACGCCGGTGGCTACGCTGATGTTTGGAACTGAGTTGACAACTCCTAACTCTAGCGAGGCTCGAGCTTGCTCGTAGCCGGGAAATTTAAATGTTTTTACGCATGCGCGGTTCGCAACCACTTTCATCTAACGCTCAGGGTATACTCTCCCCAAAAAAAAAAAATAACAACGGGCGTCTGATTACACTGCTTCCCTTAAAGGAATGAAATCAGTGATGTAACATAAAGAATAGCATAATGCGTAGACTGAACAAGTGTGAAGTTGGAGAGCATGTAACACCAGCAATGATAATCCGCCATTCCGTGATAATCAATCGAAGTGAAGAGACGTGTAAGTTGAACAATAGCATTATAATTCTCGTCAATCGCGCGATTCTTAGACATTTTTGTTCAAAATTTCACCAATTCCCATTTTGCATCCTTAGAATTATGGCAGAATTGGATGAAAAGCTACGAGACCATGGGCGAATAGTAGGGCTGTGGCAGGGCGGTATGGGGTTTCCGGCGCTAGCAGGTAAAATGAGATTGATACGACAATTAATGACTCACTTGATTTCTTAATCATCAATTGTTATGGTAATAGCAAATGTGACTCTGAAATATCCACGAAAGTATTAAAGAATGAATACAAACAGAGTAGTAAATCGAATCTAAATTTCATTTTGGATTATTGAAAACCATGTTTCCACGCTGGTTCGTTTATTATCCAACGCTTGATTAACAGAGATAAACTCCAGATCGAAAATTTACGTTGATTATTTACTTGATCACCCGACCTCCACAGCGGGCATGGGTCTTTGGGTGTTGTAGAGGAAGTTGACTCAACCATTTTCGCGTTCAAATTAACCGTCGGTTATCCTACATAGACAAGTGTTAAAAGTTGAAATTTCATCAAAATAACTGCTTTATTTGCAACTAAATTCAATATTTTCAGTTATTTTGATTTCCAGAATGCAGCTTGTATGTATGCGGCTTGTATTTATTCTTTTGACAATTTGGATTGCCTTTAATTTATTACTGTTTTGTTTGGGTTTCATTTGACTGTTGATAATTTTTTCCCATCACCTCGCGAAACTGCGGATTCATTTATTCATAATTATCCGCTCGCCCGTTCTGACAATATTATAATTACAGCAGAGACGGGGTACAGTTTGAGCACCTGCCATAGGGTGGTCGAGCGGTTCTCGGCAGGGGGTATGGCTGCTCTCCGTGATCACCGGCTGGACCGCGTGACAAACCGAAGTACGACGGCTGAGGAGGACGCCCGCATCGTTGCAGATGTCCGCGAACATCGCTTCGAGCCGGCGTCCTCCTCAGCTCATCGCGTAGGGCTGGGGGTGTCAGACTGGATCGTGCGACACCGTCTTAATGAAGTCGGGTTGAAGTGCCGTCGAGCCGCCAAGACGGTGGATTTGACTGAACGGCATCGCCTAGCCCGCATGCAGTTCGCCGAAAATTGCATGCAAGTAACGGATGCTGAATGGGCGACGGTTATATTTACCGTTGCGGTGTAGATAGGGTATAGAGGTGCGGACAGCGTAGTGGGGGTATGCTTATGTACTTTTCGTTATATACAAGAGCTTTGCCGCCCCACTACCAGATGGCACTGACAAAAATTGCCCGATTTTACGCACACACAGAGCGGTGCCGCGTACGTGAGATTACACATGCAAAGGCTCACGGACGGGCCGAGTCTTCCCGCCCCACTACTTGGTGCGCTGCAGTCTGTCACTGACACGAATACGAATCCCGTGTAAATGATATGCACGCACACAATCGATTATCATTGGCGCGCGGCGGCGTTCCGATTTCAATCTTACAATCAGAGCAATCGAGAACCTCACCACGTGTCATTATTCGCTACTGAGAGACTTGCAATTTACTGATTGTTCTTTGACGTTGCTCAAACATTATTCAAACAGTTGATATCCACTGTCTTTCGCACTTTATTATCGATAATTAGAATCATCTTTCAGATTTTTTAACCAAGAGTAGTAGAATTTTTGAAAACATGTCGAAGCGTAGGTGTTGTTATAAGGGGTGCCAGGGAAATTTGCAAGGTGATTCGGTTAGTTTCTTCAGATTTCCCGTAAAAGATGACGATAGGTATGTATATGTTAATTCTAAACCTATGCTTAATATATTACGTTATGTTTATTAAATCGTAGTCGGAAGTACAAGGTAAGTTCCGAAAATGATTTAACCTCATTATCTCTACTGTCAACGCAAATTTTTTTTCTCTGATGCCTCCGTTAAAATTATTAGTTCGACAAGAAAATTAAAAATACAAAACGACAGAATATAAATTTTCTCTATTTCGAAAGCAGAGCCCGAAGATCGTATCTCCAAAAACTTATCTTTATGCTCTACTTTGTTTACCATCACTCCATTTGATACTTGTTTCGTGGATAATATTATTTGTAACATTTTCTGAAACACGTCCTTTCGGCTTTAATTCTAATAAAAAAGTTAAGAAAATTGAAGCTATGAGGTGATTGTGTTTGTACATACATAGGTATATGTATACAACCTTTTGCTTTTAATTATCAATTTTTTCATCTTAGATTCATTTGCGTGTATTTGTCCCTTTCGAGGCAAATTTTGAAAAACAAATTCTATGATTTGCCATAAGTAGAAATGATATTTTCGCTGCTTGCGACTGTATAGCATCAGTAACGCGATATGCCTCACACGTGTCGCCTGCATACAATGTATTCGTCCCGCGATGTTTAATATGGTTTAAAGCCATTGAAAATAGTGGCTATCATTTTTTTTCAGAATATATGTATGATCCGAATGATACTTCGATGATTTTATGGTGACAGCCACTGTTTTCGCCGGTTTACCGAGATCTGTGTTGGGCGCTTGAGCTTATACATATGAACACAAATCACTCTCTATGAATTTCACGTCGATTTAAACTCTTACAATTCAGAATAAATAACAAACGTCTTTTGTCAACAGGTGTTTGGAATGGATTCTTCGTAGTGGCAATGACGATTTTCAAGATCTCGAGTCTTCGAGGCTTAGGGAAAAACGCATCTGTCAAATTCATTTTGCAGATAAGGCTTTCCAAAACGCGCTTAGAAAGAAGTTGGTCCATAACGCATTACCTCTTATGGTCGATTTAGTGATGGAAGCAGATGGTGTCAGGGAGGAAATCGAAAGTTCTGTAATGCAGTTAGAGAAAAATTCCGAAGAAATTCCGATGATGCCGACAGGAATTCCCGAATCGACGGAAATGACTAACGTGACAGCGACAAACGCGCACGACGAAGACAATAACAACATTCCCAAATCGACTATCACGGAAAATACGAACGTTACAGCGACAAACGCAGACGACAAACACAATAACAACATTCGTCACGACCGAGTTGTTAAAACTAACAACAGACTTAGGAAAGACCTTCGTAATTTAAAACTGAGAATGTTGCGTAAGACTAGTTCGGATGTAGGCAGGGTACGTAGGGACATTTTTCCAGAAATTGACAGACGACTTAGGGGTGCTCCTCTAGTATTTGTAAAATCGCAGCTTCGAGCAGGGCAAAAAGTTTCTAAATGGTCGAAGGAAGAGAAGGAATTAGGTCTAGCGTTGTTTTATAGGTCGCCAAAATTATACAAGGCTATGTTGAAGATGAACTTTAAGTTACCAAGTGTTCGTACTATTAGGGATTGGGTGAATTCGTTAAATGTATTGCCAGGGATATCGGGTGATTTTATGAGGAAATTTGGGGGTGCAGTTAGAATGATGGATAGGCGGGAAAAGCAGTGCGTCTTAATGTTTGACGAGATGAAAATAAAAAATTGGTTAAATTACAACAAGAAATTCGATTGTGTTGAGGGCTTCGAGGATCTTGGCGAGTTGGGCAGGAATGAGAAATCCGCTTCACATGCGTTAGTTTTTATGGCTCGTGGTTTGACGTACAAATGGAAAATTCCCGTGGCGTACTATTTATCGGCAGGTCCAGTTACTGCGTTCAAATTAGCTGAAATTTTTAATCGTGTTTTAGAAGCGTTGAGTGCAATAGGGCTGCATGTTAGGGCGTTCGTTTGCGACCAGGGTGGTCCAAACCAAAAACTGTTTCGCTTGCTAGGAATTAGCAGAGAAAATCCATTCATTTCTGTAGGCGGTAGGAAAATCTACGCGTTATTCGATGTTCCGCACTTGATAAAATCTTTGCGGAATAACTTAATGAAAAATGATTTTGTAACAGGAGACGAAACAATATCATGGAAGGCTCTTCAGTTGCTTTACAAGGTAGACTCCCAGGGTGTAGTAAGGGCAGCTCCAAATCTTTCGCATAAGCACGTATACCCCGGTCCGTTCGACAAAATGAACGTTAAACTCGCGACTCAAGTTTTTAGCCATTCCGTTCACGCCGCGCTTTTGACATTAGCTTCGACTACCTCAGAGAGTAGGACTCGGGATGAATTGACCGCGTTAGGTGACTTTATTGGTAAAATTGATCACGTATTTGATGCACTGAACAGCAGGACATTACGCGACAAAAATCCCTATCGCCGAGCTTTAAACACGACCGACACGCGATCTGAACAAACTCTACGGGACGCACTTGACTGGTTACCCCATTTGCATGTCTTGGAGCCCTCAGTCCACGATCCACCGACCTTCGAAAACTTGATTTTAAGTATAACTTCAGTTTTGAAGCTGTGGGAAGACTTGCAATCCGAGGGTGTAAAGTACCTACTGACGTCACGACTCCAACAGGACCCAGTCGAAAATTTATTTTCTATTATAAGACAACGAGTCTCATATGGCACAAATCCGACTGCGACGCAATTCCGACAAAACTTACAACACGTGATTGGCAACCGTTTACTTATTCCTCCAGAAACAGCGAATTGCGAAGACGATAACGACGAAATGATTATCAGCCAACCTTCCGCACACAGTGACGGACCGCACGAAACGATGACTTTTGACGTACTCACGAACGAGATTGACGTAGACAAAACGGCCGGGGTTGAAGTTGAAGAAAATAGCTCCATGAGGATAGATGACGATAGGGTGGAAGAGGTAAATTGTTGTCATGAGATAGGCACAGATAGGGTGATCAGTTTAGAAGATAATGCAGTGTACTATTTTTCAGGCTTTTCGGTCAAAAAAACTCTTAGGAAATTTGATTGTGGTACATGTAGAGAGATACTTGTTGATAGGCGTCGGGAAAGCGTTGCGCGGAATCAGGTGCTGCAGTTCTTCAAAGCATACCCCACAAAAAATCTGGCTCCGTTAGGTAATCTCGTTGCAGCGTCCGAACAGTATTGGCAGATCGCGTCTCATCATTTGCATCTTTTTCAAAAGTTTTACCCCGAAGTTCGTTACAAACACAACGTTATTAGGTCATTAGTAAATCGTATAGTAGATCAGGATTCGAAATCACAGGGCTGGTTTGATAATGATTGTCGCGAACATAGGATATTTTTGCTCCATTCGCTATTAACTTCACGATTAGTTAAAGGGTTGCAGTGGTCATCTATAGAAGCTCGCGAATCTAGGAAACGATCGTATAGTTTGTCGGGGCATCAGTACAATTCGGCTGTTAAGAAGTTTAGAGGCAATTAGAGGACGATGTAGGGTAAAATGAGGGAAAGGCTGAGATAGTTAGTCGATTTAGTTATTTCATTTTCTGATTGATAAGTCTAGGATATCACTGCATGGTAATAGGCCTACCGGGGAACCCGCCATGTAAAATAAAGGGGAACGAATCTGTCGCAGTACCTCACGGGTGATTTGGAAAACTGCGAGTCATGAGAACAGAATTACAAATTCATTAACTCAAAAATTTCACATTAAAGCTGGAAATTAAATTTTCAATAAAAAATTAAACATTCAATTTTGAAATCCAATCATGAAATTAAAAATTAGAAACGGATTTTTAATTTAAATGTTAGGATTAAAGACTTTTGAAATGAATTTCTCATTCGAATGAAAGAGTTAAAAAAATTTTAATTGATTGTTAATTCGAATGATATAGTTAAGAATGAAAAAAAGATTATATTACTTAATTCTGATCTTGAAAGTAATAACCAGGATTTAATTTTTTAATTCACGTTTTAGAAAATGGAAATAGTCGGCATTTGTCATTATTCGATTAATTTGAAATGAATGAATAGTTCAAACTTTCCGCTGAAAAAGTGAAAATGTTGGAAGAAACGAACACCTATTAATCCAATTTTTGGATCAGGACTTTTTAAGAGCTCGTAGAAATCTATTCAAACAATATTCAGGTGGACGTTAATTCATGTCGGCGCACACGCGTGTACGTATGTTATCAATTTTTATTGTTTGATTTCGGCGTCGATCTATCGAGTAATTTTTGAGTTATAAGAAAAAAGAATTAGAGTACCTAATATATTCTGAATACAATTATAATACATCATTTCCGAGCTCTAGAGTAATGGGAAGTCTCAGGGTAGGTTCAATTGATTTTTCAATAAATTAGAGATCAAAAATTATTGTTGAATCCCATAATTAAGATTCAAAAATTTGTACTTTTTTTTAAACAGATAATACGGGATTCAAAAACAGACGAATATTTTAATTCGCTATTTGGAATTAAGAAATTTTATCACATTAAAATGCAATTAGAAATTGAATTATTTTTGAATGCGGTAGTTCAAAATGAGAATTTCATTTTTCAATTGATGAATATGGAATCGAAATTGAAATCTTATTACTGATTAAATTTACGGTAAAATAAATTTACCGGGTGCGAATTCGATTGTTCTTTTCTTGAGCTTTTCGCAACCCCGCATGCTACATGATACTCTCTCGATTGACGTAAGATTGAAATCGCAACGCCCGCGCCGCGCGCCAAGTGGTGGGGCGGGAAGACTCGACCCGTCCGTGAGCCTTTGCATGTGTAATCTCACGTACGCGGCACCGCTCTGTGTGTGCGTAAAATCGGGCAATTTTTGTCAGTGCCATCTGGTAGTGGGGCGGCAAAGCTCTTGTATATAACGAAAAGTACATAAGCATACCCCCACTACGCTGTCCGCACCTCTATACCCTATCTACACCAGCCGGTTGGTGTAAGCTTGCCGGTATTTATTCCTCTGTATACAGTTCCATTGAGCTACATGCAAAATTCAATTCTTGTAATTTCAAATTTTTTTATTTTCTCACATGATTATCCAAAATATTCCACTACATTCTAGCTGAAGTTGCCTTGAAACTGGTTGTGTCGTGTCGGGATCAAAACTCATCCACCTATTGGAATACACCTTTTACCTTTTTGCGCGTAATATTTATTTGCATTATACTAAGCATATTTATTTTCAATTTTTGTATTTGAATGTAGTATTTTATTGTGGTATACAGCTGTAGCTTCACTTTATTGATTGATTTATTTGATAATTTTTTTATAATGCCGGTCTTTTAATGATTGGTAGTTAAATAGAGTCCAAAATTTTGATAACTTAGATTCTTTGTGAGCTGTGATACGTAGCTTCATTTATCGTTCACTAAGCTACCCGTTATTTGTATTTAGAGTATTTGTTGGCGTAAAGTCATGGGCTTTGACTCAGTGGAGTCATATATTATATTCAAAAAGACACGAATACACGAATACACCACGACACAAGAACTCTAGGTCGCGATAATAATCGTTAACATCATTCATGCAACACAAACTTGAACAATAATTTTATATCGGTATCGCACCATCTAGTTTGTCCCAAAAAGGACATTTCATTATTTATGTTAATTTCAAAGTGTTTTTATTTTGCAAGATTCGTTAGAGTCTCACGCTAAGTACACTTTAAAGAAGTGTAGGACAAAGTCTCACGCCAAGTACACATTCTAAGGGTATGTACGACACAGTGACTCTTGACAGCTGTTGTCATTGTCGCAGGTATTTTCACAACGAATATTTGATACTTTCCATGTTGGCACTACACTATCTGCCGCATCAAATGCTGTTATATTTAGAAATAGTTATTATAGGCTGAGATATCATAGTAATTATTAACGCTTTTAGAATGTTCAACACTTTGAAACCTATTTTATATTGGCACCACCCCAGTCAGATACCAAAAATTAGTATACCTGCATCTACTAATGATGAGTCACGAAAGTAATTGTTTACACTATTGACATTACATACAATTTGAAACCCATTGTATAGCACCTCTACAGTCATCTCATTTCAAACCGTTATAACGGTGATAAGTCATTATGAGTGCGATAGTATTTGTTCAAAGTATTCGAAACTGGCTATCGAGACCCATTCATAATGCAACCACCCTCATCATCCCTCTCATCGAAAACTGGTGACGAGTCAGATCATCTGTTATGAGTTGTTGTCGCAACCGTTCACCAGTTGCACGCTTCAGAAAATACTTCAAATTGACATCGCATCTGTCTTTGCTCCAAAAATTGGCAGCCATTAGTAGTCATAATAGGTGATATCGCATTGTTATCACTAAATAGTTTAAATGTTACCAATTTGTCACTGTCTGCTTTGACGCACCTATAAGAATTATGGAATTCAGTTAGTGAGTATTTTAGTTGATTTCTGGTCTGCATGTTAACAAATTGTCATCACAATCCGATCCATTTACGTATTCCAACTGATTAATTAAGTTAGTAAGTAAGTCAGTTAATTTCTAGTCTACATGTTACCAAATTGTTATGACAATCCGATCCAACTATGTATTCCGACTGAATAATTAAGTTAGTAAGTAAGTCAGTTGATTTCTAGTCTGCATTTTACCAATCAGTCACTGTCTGCTTTGACGCACCTATAAAAATTGAGGAATTCAGTTAGTGAGTAATTCAGTTGATTTCTAATCTGCATGTTACCAAATTGTTATGACAATCCGATCCAACTATGTATTCCGACTGATTAATTAAGTTAGTAAGTAAGTCAGTTGATTTCTAGTCTGCATTTTACCAATCAGTCACTGGCTGCTTTGACGCACCTATAAAAATTGAGGAATTCAGTTAGTGAGTAATTCAGTTGATTTCTAATCTGCATGTTACCAAATTGCTATGACAATCCGATCCAACTATGTATTCCGACTGATAAATTAAGTTAGTAAGTAAGTCAGTTGATTTTTAGTCTGCATTTTACGAATCAGTCACTGTCTGCTTTGACGCACCTATGAAAATTAGGGTATTCAGTTAGTGAGTAAGTCAGTTGATTTCTAGTCCGCACGCACACTTTGTTATTATTGCCTGTTCGTACATACTGTGACGCGAATTTTACCCCGGGCGGGTTTTACCCGGGAATTCGGCGACGACACTTCGTCGCGATCCTGTTTTCTCCAAAATTTCCCCAAAACTCGACAAAACTCAAAATTCTCAAGACTAAACACCCAAAATCAGAATCCAAATAAAACTTGACAAAACCTCAAAATTTGCGGGAGTTGGGCGCCAGACGTTTACGTCGTTTTCTCTAAACAAAATTCCTCAAAATCTCAAAAGCTACAAAAACTCAACAAATAATCACAGGATCCAACGGCTTGGCTGGCTAGGCTCAGGCACATCCGCGAACTGGTAGAGTGGCGTGGGTTAAGCGGCAAACAATTAAGGACGAAACAAAATAAGGCGAAGCAACACAGGATAATTAACTTCCTTCAATAGGCTGAAGCCCGTATATTCAAAAAAACGGGAGTAATCAGATCGGAATCAAACAATCCGGGGGTCACAAAATATAAGCCGGGAGGTTGCACATGATTTCTTAAATTAGCCCTTTCGGGGAACAAAAGTCCTTAATAGTAATTAATTCTATACGCGGGAGCAGCAATCCGGATAAAATAAAGGCCCGAGAGTTTGACGGGAGCTCTGGCTCCAGATAAATAACGGGAGTAATGTTCAACTGATTTTACGGGAGAAAGAAGGCCCCGCCGCTATCGGCGAGGTGCAACGAGTCTACGTGGATTGCTCTCCGCGGCTACCCTGCGCTAACACGATAAACTAGTAAATTGTTTAACCAGACCTACTCAGTTCACACAATAAGGGGTCCGTTATGCTAAAAATGCTACTAAATCATAAGCGCTAAGATTACAAAGCCATAAGCTGGCCGATAAGCGGCACGCACCAAAGCGGGAGAAACTACAAAGCGATTATACAAATCTTAAGCGTAACACCATCCAAGAAATGCCATCCAATTACAATACAAACACTATTGATCGGTGAAATCCGATTATTCTATTAAATCACTCCAAAGCGTCACTACTTTCTACTTAATACTTCTACTTTACTCAAGGCATGCTCCCATTAACGGGAGACCAAAATTCAACAAAACAATTCAAGAATATAACTGCCGATCTGCCACGGAGTCACCACCGCCCTCAAGGTAAACAAATTACTCAATACAAAATCCAAAAACTACAAAATAAACCCAAGGAGCTACCCGGGGGGGGGGGTCCACCCGTCCGGTAGCTCAAAATCTACAACCTACTCGACTAATGGCGGAGTAACTTCGTGGCCGTTACACAATAAACAAAGACCTTACCTTGGTCTCGGGAGCTCGATGCACCAACTGACTCTACTGGATTTACTCAAGAAACTCTTAAGGCTCTACGGGAGCACTATTTTACTTAATTAGATTAGCTTTACGTAGGTGATTACGGGAGCAAAAAAAAGGTAATACAAGAAAACTGGCAATAGGCAGCGTCTGTACAAGAGCACGATGCAGCGCAGAGTAGAACGAGACGAGGTTCCTCTTCTTTGACGTTCCGGCCTTGCCGATCCTGGTTGGTTGGGCCCCCTCCATAATTAGGTCGCCTATCCGGTGTCACGGCCTGACACCTCGTGACGTAATTGCTTCGGCGACTATGTAATCGCCCAAATCCAATGCCAATTCCACGCTTCTGGCTACTTTGCCGTGGCGTCGCCTCCCCATTTCCTCCTCGCCGTTTTCCTGCTCCTCCGTTGTCCCTCTGGGGCCGCCGAGCGTCAGGGCCATCCCGGGAGCCTCGTGTTCCTTCGGGAGTCCGGGAAGAAGGGCTGGCATTCCCGCAGCAGTCACCTTCCTCCTCGGGGAAACCTGGTATCGGTGCTGGGCTAACCTGCTTGCCTCGCTCACCTTAATTTCCCCCGTCCGCCAGCCCATCGCCTTCGGGAGGCGCCTCATTGTCCTCCGTCTTGCGGGAGCCACCTTCGTTGTCGGGAGTTCTTAAAATCGTGGTCCAGCGCCAGGCTGGGAAGTTGTGGGGCGGGAGGTAGCGCTTCTCAGTCCACGCTACCCTGTACGCCGCCTCCACAGCATCCACACCGTTGTCGGGAGCACCTCATCCTCATCCACCTCCTACCGGGAGAAGCACACGTCGGCCGTGCGTCCTTGTACGCCGGTAGCGAAGCGGCAGCGGGAGTGGACCGGTCGTTGTCCGGAGCGAATCCCTGAGCGGTTTCCTAGCCGCAACCAGGGATCTTCGGGGTCCCTTTTGGGGCATGGCAGCGACGCCAGGTGTTTCGCCATCGAGCGGGTCGTCGGGAGCGTCGTAGTTGGTCGGCAAGGCAGCACCCTCTCGTCCCGTCGTCCGTCGTTGCATAAATAAAATATAAAATCAACTAAATTAGACCAAAATTCTTAAAATTTAAACGAGTGACCTTTGGAGTGCTTCTCTTTGGCATTTCTGGCTGGTTTTTCCTAAATTTTCCCTAAATTGGGGCCGTGGTAACGGGCGGTGCGAAACGCCACGTTACAATACCTATTAACATTACTCAATTGAGTTAATAAGTCTGTTTGTCAGAGTAGTTTTAGTTGTAGTCATGCCATGTTCTGTCTAGTGTTAGTTTAAAGATCGATTTGATATTGTCATCATATTGAATGTGGATACCGCAATCACAGTATTAACAGCCAAAAGTTGATAATAAATGACATTTATCCGACCTACGTGTCTGTATATTTTGCATCAGCATTCGTTTTGTAATTTATTCTGAAAAGTTTTTGGTTCAGCCCAGTCATGATATTTTACAATGATGGTTTACTACAGAAGTTCCTCACCCGCGTGATCAGATAAGTATCTCGACTGCAACATATGTCCTCCTTTACTCTAAAAACTGTGGAGTCGCATCTTGTCCTCACAAACTATGAGTTATCGTTACCATCATTGACCAGTGACATCCTTCGCTGACAATAATTTTTCAACCGCCCCTGATATCCATAATTTGAAAATCAGCCGACACTTTGCTGCTTCACTGGATCGTATTGAACTCAGTCGATCGGGCGCTTATGTTGATTAATGTGAGAGTTTGCTGCCATTCATATGTCAGCGACGAAATTTCTTTGGCAGTGTCATCCCACCCACTCGGAAATTTTCAGAGCCACCTACCCATCATACGTCGTGACATATTGCTCAATCTGAGAGTGCCATAAAATTAGCCATCATCAATGAATTTCCATATGCATGACAGACCGTTCACTTTGACGAGGTATTGTACGATGGAGGTGCGTCGCAGAAGACTACCCTCTGGTCTGTGATGGCTGGTAGAGCTGACTCCGCTACCTCTAGAGATAATAACCAAACCACGAAGAATCTTGTTTTTCAACAAATAGAACAACTCATTATCATGACATTCTATAATGACATTCATAATGACTAATATGCGCTTTTCATTTTCGGACAGAAAACACGTGTTTACTCTGTCATCGACGGAGATCATCCTATCCTATTTAATTCACCATTTCATTTCTCTGACACAAATAAAAACATCAGTCGTATTTTCCACTACACTATCGACGTATATCATTTTATTATGGTCGGTAGACACTTCTAATGCGTCTCGTTAATTGTTAAATGCGTCTCGTTTATCGTCGTTTTCTTACAACAATCATTTCGATTGCATCAATGGCACGTGTTTACTCTGTCATCGACGAAGATCATCCTATCCTATTTAATTCACCATTTCATTTCTCTGACACAAAAAACATCAGTCGTGTTTTCCACTACACTGTCGACGTATATCATTTTATTATGGTCGGTAGACACTTCTAATGCGTCTCGTTAATTGTTAAATGCGTCTCGTTTATTGTCGTTTTCTTACAACAATCATTTCGATTGCATCAATGGCAAGTGTTTACTCTGTCATCGACGAAGATCATCCTATCCTGTTTAATCCACCATATCAATTCTCTGACACAAATAAAAACATCAGTCGTGTTTTCCACTACACTATCAACGTGTATCATTTTAGTATGTTCGGTAGACATTTCTAATGCGTTTCATTAATTGTTAAACAGCTATGTCAGTTTTGTGAGGTTGACAGCTCACATCGATCTATCGATGCGAGTCGAGCCGCTCCGGTTCACCACCTCTGCCGTGGCGCTGCTGTAGTATTTCTTTATAAGGCGCGCCAACCTATATCACCCCGCGTAGTGTCTAACTATGTCAGTTATGATTAAGGTATGTGTACATGTAACTGCACCGTGCATAGGAGTACTAGAGAAGACTGGGATAAAAATATAACAAACCGAATTGCCAATCGAAAAAAGAAAATTAAATTAAATTAAAAAGCAAAAAAAAATCAAAAAAAAAATTGGAGGTAGTGGGACTTGGCGAGCTAATGTCATTTTGCTATACAAGAATTCCGGATTTTTTTTTCCAAAAATTCGTGCCGGATCCAGAAATCATCGTCAAATTTTTTCCGAAACAGCTAAAAGCAGCTGACTCTGTCCCCTTCCAAATGCCGTTCGAAATATCTCATTGTTTTTCATTTCTATTTAACTATATATATACCTTGTACTGGGCTAGAAATCTCGGCACGTGTGTCCAAACTTTCCCAAAGTTAGCAATGAAAAGTTGTTTGTATTTTTTGGAAAAGTTAAAATTTTTTAAACATTATTCCACTAATTGTTTGTTTATTAAAAACTAACTTCTTTTTTGTTTATAATTTGTTTGACATCACAGTATGTATATGGGCAATTTCACGTCAGACCGGACGAATTTAGCGATTTTTTCACCTCGTATCGTTTAAATTGCACGAAACTCTTTTTGCGTATTATTTACGCAAAAAGAGCCGACACGGATTTCGGCGTTCGTCCGAAATTTTTTTTTTCCAAAAGTTACAACATATTCAATTGTAATGCGAAATGAGCGCTCGGTAAGCTTCAAGAATTATTATCTCCGGTTCTACTTGTCGTAAGAAGATGATTGACACCGCATTTTGAAGGTGAAAGAATAAGCTTTGAGACGAAATTTTGTTCACCTGGAAATCATTGCAAGTTCCAATTGTTATCAACAAATCAAATCCCTAATGATTTTTTACCATGAAAAGAGCCATTTTTAGAATTCTGAAAAAAATATTTTCGGATGCCTCATTTAATTCTGAATACAGAAATTTTTTGTTATTCATGGAGGTTTGATCGAGTCTATTTTTTCTCGGATTATTTATTAGTCGCTGCGTCGCGCCGGGTCCGATCGTACCGCACGCAACTGCTTTGGAACCATTCGCTGTGGGATCCGAATGGTTCGGAAGTGAAGTGCTCTCGGGCGCTCCGCTGTGAGTCGCGCACGGTGCGATCGGACCCGGCACGACGCACCGACTAATAAATAATTCGATAAAAAGTAGACTCCGTCAAACCTTCACAAATGAAGCAGTTTTTCTCTATTCAGAATTGAATGAGGTATCCGAAAATATTTTTTCCATAATTTTAAACATAGCGGTCTTTATGGTACGGAATCATTAAACATTTAATTTGTTAATAACAATTTGAATTTGCAATGATTTCCAGGTGAACAAAATTTTGTCTCAAAGCTTATTCTTTCACCTTCGAAATGCGCTGTCAATCATCTTCCTACGACAAGTAGAACCGGAGATATTAATTCCTGAAACTTACCGAGCGCTCACTTCGCATTACAATTGAATATGTTGTAACTTTTAAAAAAAAATATTTCGGACGAACGCCGAAATCCGTGTCGGCTCTTTTTGCGTATATAATACGCGAAAAAAGTTTTGTTCGATTTAAAAAATACGAGGTCAACAAATCGCTGAATTCGTCCTGCCCACACCTATCAACCTTTATGTAACTCTTCTATTAGGAAATTGTTGGGTTTATCAATAACAAAAGACAATAAATGAATAAAATAAAATTTCAATTTGTAGAATCATTTTTAAAAATTGAGATCTTTGTTTAAAAAATTCTCAACGTCGATAAAATACACCAGTGTCGACACTCACCCAAATCATTACATAGAAATGCATACCTACCCATTATTTATATACCTTACGCGCGGGACGACTGACCCACCCTACGTTGTCCGTGGAGTTGAAATAAGTTTGGCTAATTATGATTCTTCATAGCTTATGTGGTAATGGTTGTTTATGGTGAGATTTTTCCCGCGTGACTTTTGCCGGGATTTCTCCAACGGAACAACTTGAGTTATTTCACATAATGATGGAGGGTCACATATTTGCGTCGTTTCATATTTTCGAAGATATTCATCGTACGCGAATGGAATGGATTAGATGTGTTTGGGAGATGACACGAGGCGAAGCTTTTCGATAATTCAAGAACGCAGTCAAAAACCGTATGAGGTGAAAAATAAAAATGTCTTCAATCACAATGTACCTAATGATTTCGAAACAATTTTTTTTTTTGAATTCCAATCGTATTTCTTGATGCGTAACGTCGTTTCCGTGAGGCTAATATGCAACTTTGCCGTGCCACAAAAAAGCAATAAATTTCTGTCTTCCGAACTCGACTGTTTCACCGATATTTTGCGAAATTTTCGTAGTCATTTGTTACGCATAAGAAATCAATTTAATTTTTGGCGTCGTATACCACTTCGAAGATTTTGAAAACATTCGTAAGAAATCTTTGTCCAAATTCGGGATTTCAGATTTAATTAAGACACTAATATCTAAATCCAAAAATAATTCATTTTTTTAAATTTGAATTTTGATACTTCATACAAGTTCGGAAAATCTCTAACGTCTTATCATTTGGGGGCAGGGGGGTTCACGCTATTCTTATTTTTTCTCATGCTTGGCGGGGGGGATTCTCAAATCATCAACAGTTTGCTTAGGTAATACTAAAACGGCCCCTTAGCATCGAATTCCCCGTGTACAAAAACTGAAAGAGCTTCGGCTCATTATAACACTACAGTGCGGTTCCCCGTATCGAGTCATTTTTAATCATTTATTCTGTAGGCATAATGTCAAGTGCTCGTAGGGATGATAAGAAGGCTTCGATCAGTAGATTAGAGAATACAGATTGTTGGCTATTGTTCCACACGATTATAGTTTGCTTATCGGGGTAATTTCCGCAGACGGCAAAGAATGAGAGAGGTCGACGGGCAGGCTACGAAATTGGTGGATTCTGAAGCCACCAAGTCGTGCCTGGAGGTGGATGATATTTGCGTTGAAGAGGTCGCCATCAACCGGTTCTGCGACAAGACCAGCCAGGCAGCAAGAACGGACGTCCGCGAAGGAGATACTGCGAAAATTGAAAGAGAGGTCCCAAAGATCGTCAGAGGTACGTTCCATCAAGGGGATCCCAGATTCTCGCAAGGTACTCGGGGAAAGCAATGCACTGCGAATGCAGCAGCCGCACTCGCAATGCGTTCGATCAAAGATCCACGTTTGTGGAATTCCGGGGATGTGGATGCGGTTCTCACGACCGGAGATGATCTGTACGCCAGGAGCATGGAAGCCCGAGAGGATGTAAGTCCAGAAGAAAGACATACAGAGTTCTTGACAGCTACGGAACTGAGGACGAACGTCAAAGTGAGTGGCGAAGAGTGCCTCATACAGTTTTCCGATTCTTGGCTCTGTGGACATTTACATCACGACTATTCCGAAGATGTGATACAGTTTTTATCTGGAGAGAAATCCGGAATCCTCACCAGTAATCTGATATCCATGGCCGTATTCAGATCGGGAAATGCAGTGTGGATGTTCGATTCCCATAGTAGAAGTTCGACAGGACATGTCGCACCTGATGGTCGGGCGTGCTTGACCAACTTTCCGGATGCGGAATCGCTTTGTGACTTGCTCATGAAGAACATCCCGCCTGGTAGACTGGACGATCCTTACAGTAATCAGCACGATTTGACCGAAATGGAAGTGATCCGCCGGTGCGAGGACGAACAAGCTTCCACGAACACGATCGAGGAACCCCAAGATCAAATTGACGAGGCCGAGACGTCGACCCGCGTGCTGCCAGACATTCCTCCAAAGGAACAGCACAGCACGGAACAACCACTCGACGGAGGCGAGTTTGACGTTGGAATTGCCAACACGGTCGAGGAAGAACTGCTCGTGGAAGAACACGAACTAGTGGAGAGCCAGGTTGAGTCAGACGAAGACTTGCAGGATGTTGTCCTAACGGCGAGGGAAATTTATTCTTCTCAGCATGTTTGGAAGCAACTGCATGACGAGTTCGATGAACACGGAAGTGGAGTAGAATGTTCTTTCCGAGATCTCCGTCTCATCGAATCTCGACAGTCTGGCCTCAAGACGGTGCTGCGCTTCCGCTGTTCGATGTGTCATTTTGAAAAAGAAATATTAAGCGAGCCGGAAGCTGACCGCATCTTAGACATCAACGAATCGGCTGTTTTGGGGAGTATATGTTCTGGAATAGGATACACTCAGCTGAAGCAGGTGCTAGGTGCGATGGACTTAAAATGTATAGCTGGAACCACATTTCAACGGCATCATGATTCCGTTTACGCCGGTTTGCTAAAAGCCGCGGAGTCGGAAATGAAACAAGCTGGCGAGGAAGAACGGAGACTAGCCATCGAAAGGGGCGATGTGATCAACGGCATTCCCCACATAGCTGTGGTGACCGATGGCAGTTGGATGAAAAGATCGTACAAATTAGGAAAGTATGATTCATCTTCTGGCTTGGGAGCGATCGTCGGACTTCACACGCAGAAGGTACTGTACGTCGGAATCCGTAATAAGTCGTGCGTGATTTGCGATTCAGCATTTCGGAAAGGCGTAGCTCCCAGAGAACACACGTGCTATAAGAATTGGGGTAAAAATGACAGTTCGACCGGCATGGAATCTGATACAATTCTAAAAGGATTTAAAAGCAGCATCGAACAGCATGGGCTGATGTACTCGACTCTAATAGCAGACGGAGATAGTAGCGTGTACAAGAAAATTACGGACTACAAGCCGTATCCAGCACACGGCGTGTACGTAGAAAAAATAGAATGCGCTAACCATCTCATAAAGAACGTGGGAACTAAACTGAAAGAGTTTGAAAGAAAAAGGGAAGTTCCTGAAACAATACGCAACCTCATAAAGAATAGCGTACCTAGGTTCAACGTCGGAATCCGAAAAGCGATTCAGCATCGGAAAAATCAAGAAGTATCGGATTCTGAAAAAATCAGGCTCCTCCAAATGAATATCTCGAACATTCCAAGCCACGTTTTCGGAGAACATGCAAAATGCGCGTCTATTGCGTATTTTTGCGACGGAAGACCGAAACCGAACGAGGTAAACTTTGTACCGCAACTGAGGAATCTGGGGCTCATGAGTGAAATCGAGAACTCGGTGTCTCGCCTCGGCCGCAACGCCAAAAGCTTGATCCGCAGTGTGAATAACAACACTGTGGAATCGTTCAACGGCGTAGTGGCCAAATTCATTGGTGCAAAAGCGTCGACTACGGTCAAAGAAACTCTTATAATGCTCGCGCCCTCGGTGCGGCCGTGCAATATGATAGTAAGAAGGTCTTGACAATATACAGAGACGTCAATGATAAGATAGCGTCTGAAGTAGCAACTGCAGTCGAGAATAACAGCGAAAGGAAGAGAAAGTTGCGAAAAATTCAATTGGATCATTCCAAAGGGAACAACGTTCCCCGATAGTGGACACCGAGTCGCCAAACGGTCGACAAAGACTATGGCCCTCGCGCTCAGCAACCGGGTTTGAGTCCGGAAGATTACGCTGCTGAACTTGACCAGCATTTGACGAGGTTGAAGGAGTGACAGAGAGATCTCAAAGACATGAAGAGAAACACCGTCGACCAGTCAGATAGCCTGCTGTGGCTGTCCACGAGAAAACAGCTGCTCACCTCGTCCAAATTTGGCAAAGTATGTCTGATGCGAAAGACAACGTCCTGTCGATCGCTTGTTCGGTCGATATTGTTTGCGAGTAATTTGCAAAATATTCCCGCTTTGGAATATGGACGAAATCACGAAGAGACCGCACGCCTCGAACTAGAAAATAAAACAAATGTTCAGGTGGTAAAATGTGGTTTATTCGTGGATCCGGAAATACTCGGTCTGGGTGTTTCGCCTGACGGCCTTATCGGCGACGACGGAATAGTCGAGATAAAATGTCCGTATTCGGCCCGTGATCTAATCCCAGACGAAGCAATCGCTGCAAAGATGCCGTAAGTAGAGCATTCTAATCAGCCGAGTGTTCCGTGATGAACGAAAATCACGAGTACTATTATCAGGTACAGGGGCAGTTACACATAACTCGACGAAATTATTGTCTTTTCATGCTGTGGACGCCCAAAGGGTCAAAAATTCTGAAGGTCATCAGAGATGATAAATTTTTTGATGAGAAAATGAAACCTCACCTGATCCCATTCTACGAAACCTGTTTGTTGCCTGAAATAGTCGATAGCTGCTTTCTTAGGAGCATGGAAATCAGGGAACCCGAACACATACTCAAAGCGCAGGAGCTTGCAGCTCAGCAAAAGCGAGCAAAAGCTGCGAAAGTGATTCCAAAACATCGACTGTCGGAGACACTTCAAATTGATTCCCACTGAATTTGAGTATGACGTAACCTTTCACGTTATCTGCACCCGGAGCGTTGAAAATCGCGCCCTGAAAGTGCAGGTACTGATAGTGTAATATAAGCCATGTATATGATGTTAACTTTTCACGTTACCTGTACTCGGGCGTTGAAAATCGCGCCCTGAAAGTGCAGGTACTGATAATGTAATCTAATCATGTATGTAATGTTCACTTTCCACGTTATCTGCGCTCGGGCGTTGAAAATCGCGCCCTGAAAGTGCAGGTACTGATAGTGTAATATAAGCCATGTATATGATGTTAACTTTTCACGTTACCTGTACTCGGGCGTTGAAAATCGCGCCCTGAAAGTGCAGGTACTGATAGTGTAATATAAGCCATGTATATGATGTTCACTTCTCACGTTACCTGTACTCGGGCGTTGAAAATCGCGCCCTGAAAGTGCAGGTACTGATAGTGTAATATAATCATGTATGTCATGTTCACTTTTCACGTTATCTGCGCTCGGGCGTTGAAAATCGCGCCCTGAAAGTGCAGGTGCTGATAGTGTAATATAATCATGTATGTCATGTTCACTTTCCACGTTATCTGCGCTCGGGCGTTGAAAATCGCGCCCTGAAAGTGCAGGTGCTGATAGTGTAATATAATCATGTATGTCATGTTCACTTTCCACGTTATCTGCGCTCGGGCGTTGAAAATCGCGCCCTGAAAGTGCAGGTGCTGATAGTGTAATGTGAAGTCCATGTTTATATAAATCGTCTGACCGCGCAAAGCTCTGTTGCATTCCAATAAGCGCTTGCGGGCAGTCCAGGTCGCATAGGGAAGTATTGAGATCGTCAGCGGCTACCCTGCTTTGCACCATAGATTCTGTAGCTACGCGATCTCAATAGAGTATCATAACCATTAACAACTATTGCTACGGCTAGCTTTCATGTATTTGAAATTATTATACCCCTATACCCCCCTCCCTGATGGAAATGACCCCGCCACCTTCTCGTGGTTTCCATTGAACGTTATCATTTGTACATAATAAATTAATACGTCCGATATTGTTTACCGAATTTATCCATGTCTCGAATCTTCATGCTATTTTCTGAAACAATGTTTCCGTAAAAAGAAGAGGTAGGCATGTTTTACCGCTTTGAACGTTGGGATGCCCCGATACAAATTATAATTCGTATGCACCGCATATAATACTTGACCTGTTGCAACTGTGGGACGGGGAAGAAAAATTGCGAAATCATGTGTCAATCAAACCCTATTTACAGTTTCTCGACCTATCTTTTCACATATCAATTTCGTCCAGAATATTACTACCTTCATTGACTAAACTTATCCTGCTTCACTCTTCCTTTGTTTTGTGCATGTTGATTCGAACACGAGTCGAAAACTATATTTTGGTCGTAGTTGCATTTTGAATGCAGTTGTGCAGTAATGTAGTACCATTTCTTATGTACGAATGGTATCGACCAAGTGCGGGAATCCCTCTTTAAAATGAATACTAAATCTCTGTTATCGCTATTTTTAGAACTTAGAAAGGAATTGCTTTTTGATACGCAATTTTCGCAATACCTCACTACAAGCTAATAAACATCACACAAACATCACATCCGCATTAAAAGAGCGCGAGTTATTCCTATCTCTGTATTGCTCTCATCTGGATGTGAAATTCCTTTCGCGATCATACAGGTTGAAATCCTAGACAAAAACTCTATTCGGGATTTCATGCAATATTTCTCGGCAAATCCTCAGAGTGAAAAATACTCGTTTTGATGAGACCATATTCTTCAAGTTTTTTCTTAATTATCATTGCTTCGCATCAAAATCCGGCATTTTTTAAACCCATAGCCGCTCGTGGATAATTGAAATGTTCGAATTTTTCATTCTAGAAGTCACCATGCAGGATTTTGACATGGAAAGAGGAAATATTCTGCGAATACCGATTTTGGTGTTTGTGATTACAGAACTAGAAAACGTAGTCGTGCATGATTGGTAGAAGTTGAAAGTTTCAATTGAGTGTTTAATATCCGTGAATTACCGGGGAAAAATATGATAATTATAATTATAACAATAATAGTAAAAATCGGAAGATTATGTTTTTATAGAAATTCTGATTCCACCACCCTCAAGATTTGTCAAATGCAAACAATTCCCTCATTTATTACATCACGTCACGAGTACAAGGTTCGTCCCCAACGACACAAAAACCAAATATATTTTCAATTGTTTTACTTGTACTCGATCAATGAATTTCGCCTCGCGATTTTCGGTCGGATTCGTGTTTTTTTACGACTGTCCTCACTCTGAAAAGCAATTATCAACTTGGAATATTTTTATTTTTGATGACGTACAAGTATGTATGAATTTCTGGAGCTCGATCGGATGGGTCATTCCTATTTTTTTCCGTTGTGGAAAACGATTTATATACAGTCATATCCACAAGAGTAAACTGATTTTTTCATATTATGTTTGCTGCTTCGAAGAGATTTTGGTCCATGAACGTATTTCTAATATTCATATTTTTTGTTCATATTCATTTTTTTCAAAAAGCAAAAACTCAAAAAAGTAACATTCAGCATTTTTATCCGGTTTTGGATCATGCGCAAATGCGTTTTCGAGTCCCTGATTTTACACATCAAATTCAGCGATTCTAAAAATGTCCATCTTCGTGCCAAAAATATTCGAACTCACCACGACCTTATCAAACGACGAAAAATTTTCGAAACATTAAAAAGCCAATGACGATCTAAGACATATTGACAATTCTCATAATATATGAATGGAATGGAATGAGCGCCAGTGCTATTATTACCCATTGAGCATTGGGCGTACCGACGGTACTGAAATCAATGTGGTTTGCGTGTTGCACACCAGGTGTGCTGCGATCGTTTCAAAACTCGTTTCGGAGTTCGGGCTCGGCGCTGGCACACCCTTAATACGATCGTCGGGCCCGGGATATAATCTTTTTTATACGTACAATTGGGTAGTGGTCGAGTAGCAAAGACTATCAGGTGCAATAATTAGCCGGGCGCGCTCGCCGTGTATTTTGTGTTTACATGATTATACGTCAGAATCAGTTGAATTGAACTAACTTCAATAATTAATAAATTTGTTATTACTGCTTGGCGACACTTATTTTTCATAGTTAATTACTCCCATGGATCTCCTAAGTGACGTCACTGACAGCAAGAACCCACGAGGTGGTACCAACCGATTTCAATTAAAATCACAGGATGTGTAGAGCGTATCTATGATGTTAACATATATGAATGAGAAAACGCAATACTCAATCGTTTTCGAGAAAATGGTGTTCGAAAGTTTACAGAGAATATATCTTGAAGTACTTTGACTATGTAGCAACCAGTCGGCAGCCGAGCGGGCAAGCGCTCGGTTTCGCATGCGCGTGATCGGCGGTTCGAGAACCTCCGCTAATACTTTTTTTTTTCGGTCATGTGTAATTGTAATAACAATTGTATTATGAATATGCCGATAAATAGGTAATATTTAACGATTCATTTGTCAGTGTTATAATCTTTATCCTGAAAATTAGAAAAAAAAATGCACAAAAGAGTTTGGGAATGAGAAAAGTATACTCGACAATTTTCAATCGAATATCGTGATCTAATTAATATGTTACTCGGAACGTCCCTGCAGAAGTATTGTTACAGTGTGAAAACCTTTGCAAAAATTTTAAACAAAAATCCGATTTTTCAGGATAAAGATTATAAAAATAACAAATAAATCGTTCAATATTATTTATTTGCATATTCGGTATAAATTTGTTTTACGCGCGATTGAAAAGAAAAAAATGTTCATGGCAAGACTCGAACCGGTGACCACGCGCAGAGGAAACCGTGCGCTAGCCCGCTGCCGGCCGCCCGATTTCAGGTTAACGTATTAAGTATATAACCGCAAAGTAATAAATGAAAGAAATCGATAGGTATTAAAAGACAATTTTTGTTTACATTCTTTCGCTCAATATTTTTAATTCACATTCTATTCAGTTCTTCGACGCATTGTTCTTTCCTGTTTGTTTCTATTAGTTTATTATTTATTTATTACATAATGCGTCGGCTGCCCGCAGGTCCCGATAAACTATCTCTCTCGCACTTATGGCTAAGCATAGGACCTTTTTGTCGCAATCATTTAAAATCTCTATTCGCGTCAGGGAGTTATTAAGAACCGTTCAATTCGTGTGGTGATAACCACGTATTATCAATATCAATTATGAAACATGCTATAAAAATTTTAGAATGCCTCAAGCATATTTTTGGGGTGTATTAATTAAATGAATTCGGAGGGGTCACGTCATGCTTTCAAACACAAAAAATAGTCAGAGATTTTTATTTGTGGATTATACAGGGTGGGGCATCTAAAGTGTGACAGAGCAATAGCACTCAAACTATTGATGATACTCAAAAATGTTTCATATGAAAGTTATATTGTTCGGAAAGGCCGTCATACTGGACCATCATCATATTTTTTTGGTGGAGGCGCTGAAGCCACGTCAAGGTCAACTCCACTTTTTTAAATGGAACGATGTATTTTTTTTTCCACGACATTATTACTGACTTTAAGACGAATTCAGTGACCTACAACACAAGGTCATTCTAGGCACGCAAAGTATGAAAATAGTCGAAATATCAAATCAAATCGAAATAATTACTTTCGAAGGATTTCCCAGCCTTGGTTTGTGTCTACCTACAGAAGATGCTCGAAGTGATGACCCTCGACTTGTAAACATTTGTCAACTCGCTGATGAAATGACCGTCTAACTGCAGCCAACATTTGTGGTGTAATTTTGGCACATGCTTGGCGTATTTTTTCTTTCATGTCGTCAGGCGTAGTAGGTGCTACCGCCATTACGCGTTCTTTGACAAAACCCCATAGAAAGTAATCAAGCGATGTTAGATCTGGTGAACGAGGTGGTCAAGCTACAGGACCGCCCCGTCCTATCCACTTATCGCCAAAAATCTCACTCATCACTTGTCTTGAACACAGAGCATAATGGGGTGGTGCACCGTCGTGCTGCATCCACATGTTCATCCGAACATGCAACGGCACGTTTTCCAGTAACTGAGGCAGTATGTTTTCCAGAAAGTTTGCATAAACTTGCCCAGTCAAGCGACCTTCAAAAAAATATGGACCAATGACGCGATCACCGACAATGCCGCACCAACAATTAACGGACCACGGATGTTGAAGTGATACAGTTCTCGTCCATCGAGGATTCTCATTTGCCCAATAATGCATATTATGTCTATTTACATTTCCAGTATTTGTGAAGTTAGCTTCATCTGAGAAAAGCACATGACTCAAAAACGAGACATCTCTGCGCATTTTTCGACGAATCCAATTACAGAAAGTGACGCGATTCAGGAAATCGTTGCCATACAAATCCTGATGTAATGACAGGTGGTACGGATGGAACTTGTGTTTATGTAAAATTCTTAATACAGATCGCCTACTAATTCCACTCTCTCTTGCCATTTGCCTGCTGCTCGCATGTGGATTTAGTGCCACAAAAGCTAAAATGGCAGCCGCATTAACCTCACTAACAACCGGTCGACGTCTGTCTCGTGTTTTTTTTACTGTACCGAAGCGGCAGAAACGGTCGGCTAATCGCTTAAAGGCCATGCGCGATTTTTGTTGTCTATCCGGATAACGAGCTGCATACAAATTTTGAGCGTTTCGGTAATTTTTGCGGCATTCCCCCAGCACCATCAACATATCGAAAGGTTCTTGAAAATCGTTCATTTCCGCGATCCGATGTACTCACATTAGAAGGTAATGTGTGACTAACTGATGTGTCAACAGAAAATGCGCACTTGCTGCCGATGTAAACAATACCTGTAGATGTGTATTATCATAGGTATTGGAAGAAATGAAAACAGCGAATAATAAAGTGTTTAAACACTTTATTATTCGCTGTTTTCATTTCTTCAGGTTTCTCCAAGTCGAGGGTCATCACTTCGAGCATCTTCTGTAGGTAGACACAAACCAAGGCTGGGAAATCCTTCGAAAGTAATTATTTCGATTTGATTTTATATTTCGACTATTTTCATACTTTGCGTGCCTAGAATGACCTTGTGTTGTAGGTCACTGAATTCGTCTTAAAGTCAGTAATAATGTCGTGGAAAAAAAAATACATCGTTCCATTTAAAAAAGTGGAGTTGACCTTGACGTAGCTTCAGCGCCTCCACCAAAAAAATATGATGATGGTCCAGTATGACGGCCTTTCCGAACAATATAACTTTCATATGAAACATTTTTGAGTATCATCAATAGTTTGAGTGCTATTGCTCTGTCACACTTTAGATGCCCCACCCTGTATATGGATGCCGAAATAAAAGATTGTAAAACTTCAAATTGCCTAAAAGATATTTTTCGTTTATTTTTGTTTTGGAAATGTTATACGCTGCGCAATAGTGAAGTAACCGCAAACCCTCTGCCTGACTCACTATTTGAGTTGCACCCATAGACACGATACTGTTTTTTTATTATGCAGTAAGATGTGTGAACAGAAAAAGAAGGAGGAGAATAAGCGGCTGATAAGAGGATAAAAAGCGGAGAGGTCCAAGAAGGCGAATATAAAGTATGGGTAGCGTAACGCGGGTATATAAGGCACGAGGGTGAACAAGAAGATAGATAAAGAATGGATTAGAAAAGTAATGGGAGGAATAAAGGACAAGAAAACAATGATGGCGAATTGAACGAGGAAGAAAGCACGCGGGATATACGGAAATGAGTGTGGAAGATAAGCAATACGATCGGGGCAGAAGAAATGTAATCGGAAAACTGTGAAGAGGAGTAGATAACACAAACGGGAAGGGTTAGGATGAAGAAATATAGTGAAGCGATGCTTGGGGGGGAGGGGGGAGGAATCCGTAATCGTCAATTATTAGCTACTCGATATACCGAACATACGTATAATACGTATGTAACAGTATGAGCATTTCCAGGAGACGCCACGAGGAGGCTAATTGACATTGTCTCCCATTTTTTTTTGTCGTTCAGCCCGTTCACCCCCCGAAGGAGATGCGGAACTGCGACTGTTCGAAATCAACGCCGAAACGTTGCGAACTTTTTCGTCGTTCAGCACGTTCACCCCCCGAAGGAGATGCGGAACTGCGACCGTTCGAAATCAACGCCGGAACGTTGCGAACTTTTTCGTCGTTCAGCACGTCCACCCCCCGAAGGAGATGCGGAACCGCGACCGTTCGAAATCAACGCCGAAACGTTGGGAACTTTTTCGTCGTTCAGCCCGTTCACCCCCCGAAGGAGATGCGGAACTGCGACCGTTTGAAATCAACGCCGAAACGTTGCGAACTTTTTCGTCGTTCAGCCCGTTGACCCCCCGAAGGAGATGCGGAACTGCGACCGTTCGAAATCAACGCCGAAACGTTGCGAACTATTTTTATCTAAACCTTTGTATGAATTTCAGTATGTGAATTCAAATGTATCGTCCAATACGTTGATTCAGCGTTAATCTATGTCCCCCGCAAATTATTTAGCTTTTTTACGTGACGCGGTGGATTCCATGGTTTGACTTCGTAGTTTTTCTCCCAACCACTTCACGTCCTTATGAATCTTGACACGCATGAAATTGTGAGCAAGCTGTCGTCGATGTTGACCACATGTTTCGTCATCGAACCACCCGTTGTATCGGTGGTTAACGGCAGCTTCAATGTAAGGGAAGAGTTTATCTTCTATATCGTATTGACCTCTAATTTTCGCGTACCCTTGATCAAATACTTCGTTCATCAGGGCAAATACGAACGAAAATTTGGTGGTTGCAACGCACAAATGTCCAAATTCTCGGTTATCTTTTGTTTCGTACGCCCGAAAGTACGTCAAAATTTGTCTTTCGCAGGCTAGTTTTGGCTCTGACTCTAGCAGTTCGTCTACGCATAGGTGGCATCCTGTATTTTCGATGGATTTTTTGGCAATATAACCTGCCAGGAACTCTACAGAACAGGCCATAAGTGATTTGTCGGTGGTGTGTGACGCGTCGACATTGATCACGATTCTTTCGACGTCCACCAGAGAATCGTCGTCGTCATTGTTATGCTCGTCGTCGTGGTTCGAGCGAGCAGATGCATATATACCGGTTGCATCAGGTACGATTACCATGTTGTTTTGCAGGAGCGCCTCGTCTTGGTCATCTATACGATTCGCCGATCTTACTGGTTTCAGTAAATAGAGAACAATCAATTTCTGGTAATTAAGCCGGAATTCTGTAGGGGTGGGATTCGCGTTATATCCCCCGCGAGTTCTAATCATCGAAAACATATTTTCGATCGGATCTTGATTTACTCTAGCCGTCGGGAGGAACTTGAGTCCTTCGGATTTCAAATCTTCGAACAACATTAGTATTGCACGAATCGATTGCCTTAATCCGTTAAAGCACGGAGGAACTTTTTCGCCCCTGTTTGTAATTGTACGCCAGCCTGCAGATCTAACCAAGATTGATTCAAGATTTTCCTGAACATGAGGCTGTTGGTCAGACAATGCGCAACGATTTGGATTCGCGTCAGTAGGAATCTGACTATTCAAATTATCGAATAAGTCGTTCAGCAGTGAGAAAAATTCGGCGGTGAACATAGCGGTATAACTCTTTATGCTGTTAGTGACGGAAGCGGTCTGCAAAGCGGCAGATACCCGGTTACTGAATACCTGTAATGCGAACCTACAGGTCATTCTTTGGAATGGTGTTGGATTCACGTGCCTTTCCGATAACTTATTTGCGGCCCTAGTTCCTTTATTTTTTTCCAGGTCCCACAAGTCCCGCACATCCTGCCATGATGCTACCTTGCCATCGTCGTACGTGATGTTATACTGAAGGAGCTGGTTGCGGATATTTTTGAAAATGTGCGGAATATCGAAGATCGCGTAGATTTTTTGGCCGTTGTGGAAGAAATACGGTTTGTCTACGGAGGTCCTCGCGGACACGGCACTCTGATTGTTGGTACCTTGGTCGCATACTACGGCTCGCACTTTCAAGCCTGTCTCACTAACGGCGGTTAGTATCTGTTCCAATATCTGTCCTAGGGTTCTGTTCGGAACATTTCCTGATGCTAAGAAGTACCCGATTGGTTGTTTCCAATTATGAACCAACCCTCTCACCATGAAAGCGAGCGCGCTGTTCGCTGCGGCCGTTGAACAGCCAAGACTACCGAGATCTTCGAAACCTTCGACCTTTTGTCGCCTTTCGTTGTATTCAAAACCTTTTTTTAGTCTGATTTCGTCGAAGATCAGAACGCATTGTCGTTCGCTATTGTCCATACACGACACCTTACTTTTCAAAATTCCGAATAGTTTTGGGCATATACCCGGCCAAAGCTCGATTTTTCCGAACCATAATTTAATGCGAAAGGCGATGGTAGATTGAAGCCGTAATTCTCGCGTAATTTCAGATACAAGCTCGGCGACGTGTAATGCATAGTCATCGTGACTTGCTTCTCTTCCTCATTATAGTGGGTATAGGTTTTGTGGAAAAGCTGCATCGTTATGAACGCATACAGAAACCCCTGAACTTTGCGGTAAATGGCCTTAGCCAGTGATGTATCAGGCAGTATGCCATTTTCGATTTTTTTCTTATATCGTGCGATTGATTTTCTCCCGGAGAGTACGGCGCGCTTCAGTACGGTATTTTGATCTTTAAGCACCGCGATCTCGTCGTTTTGTTTACGAATTTTTTGCAGCCAACGCCATTTCTGCAATCGCCACGCATTTTGAGCGGCTGGGGCTGGCGGGGCATGCTCGTCTCTCAATTGATCCGCGTTGTATACGATCGGCAACGCATCGCGATTTAAGCGACCCGAGGGTAAAATCGCTTCGGGGGGAAAATGTCGGTTGCAAATCGAAAGACAATTTAACTGTTCCGCGGGCGCTTCAGCCATGTCGGGAAGCCCGCTATTTACCAGCCATTGGAGCGTTCGCGCGGGATCCGTCGATGGAAGACGATAAAATCGAAAACCCGGAACATTATCTCTACTGCGTGCGTGACACCCCGGATACGCGCATGTGAGGCTGTGTTTTAATCGCCTAGCCATAGCGGATTCTCTGTTTATCGGCCTGATCTAATGAAATTTCTTTTCGCGAGTCGATAGGAAGGAAAGATTGTGCCGTCAATCTTACGTATTATAGTAGACTTATATGTAGCAAAGAAATCGCCGCAATATCGCAGTCGTTTTTTTTTAATGCCAATGTACTTTTTTTAAAGACGAATGCGCGACTGACTAGGTCATGTCCTAATAATCCAAAGATATGGTACTTACAGTCGCCTATTATCCGTGCACACGCTACCTTCACTGACACAACGACGCTTTGAACGCCTCGCGAGACTCGCGAAGACTGCCGTCAACTGCCGTACCAGCACGCATTGACTGTTGACCACGAGTCGTCTGTTGCAGTGGGGCGGTGGGGGAGCAGATTGTTCAATTCGAGGGCGGATTGATGAAAAAAAATATTGAAATTTTGAGTTTCATCTTTAGGCGATATTTTCTTTTTTGTTACCCTAACCAAAAATCTTATACTTTATAGAAGAAGAGGAATATCCCCGTTGGAAAGAAATTCCAAGTGAATTAGTGGCTTCGTGCATCCAAAAATCCGATTTTCCGTTTAAATAACACAGAATTTTTGTTTTTTAGTTTCCACTCAATTTTTCGATATAACATTTTTTTTGGCGGAAAATGACTGTAAAGCTTTTGCAGGACTCTGTAACTCGAAAACTATTGGTCGTGGAGCTTAAGCTTATTGTAACTTTTTTGTGGCAAATTTGATGCCGTACAAAAACTGTACAGTCCTTTTTCGCCAAAAGAAAATGTTATACCGAAAAATCGAGTGGAAACGAAAACCAAAAAATTTATGTGTTATTTAAGCGAGAAATCGGATTTTCAGATGTATGAAGCCACTAATTCGCTTGTAATTTTTTTCCAACGGGAATATTCCTCATTTGCTATAAAGTATCAGATTTTCGTTTAGGGAAAGGAAAAAAGATATCGCCTAAAAATGAAACGCCCCAAGATACACCTATCAGTCTTTGCTACCAGATGACCACCTAATTGTAATTTTCGATAATTTCTTTCACAATTAGATTCGGTTTGGGTTTCCCCCGCCTTAAAATTACTATTCAAGCACTTAGAAAAGACCCTGCCTGCCAACAACAAAAATTTCATAGCAAATTTTCACTGGATTCGGCATGATGACTAAACTTAAAAATGATTATCTTTCCGTACTTTAAAATGACAAAGTTTAATTAAAATATTCATTTTTCGTGGTCGCTCTTTTGTTTCATCAATCCGCCGTGAAACTGAATAGTTCGAAGAAAAAAAAACACAAAATGTTAATTTTTTGATTATTTAAGGCTAAAAATAGGGTGAACCCCATCCACACAATTACCGGTTATTTCACTATGGATGGTTACTGAAATATTATCATATGTCACACCGGATTTTGGAAAAAAATTTCGGATTTTTCGCGTAATTTTGTTGTTATTTTATCATAATAACTTTATCAGCGAAATAGAATGAGATTTTTTAATTGTTTATCGATGAATTTATTAACAAAATAGAATGAAAAAAAATGTCTCGCGAAAAACCTTAAAAAACGTTCAAAACTCCGGTGTGACTTATAGGAAAATTTTTCAGCGACCATCCGCAGTAAAATAACTGCCGCTTCTAATTTTCATAACGTTTTTATTTCTGAAAAAGCTTAAAAACAGTACGAAGGAAAAACCTCCCCACTCCGGCTCTGAGCTTGAAAATTTTCATTTCTGATACACGATTTTTCATTTTATAATATTTCGAATAGAAATTTTTAATAATAGGGGAAGGCAGGGAAATATGGGGTAGCAGGGCAAAATGGAGCACCCGAAAAATTTTGTAAAAATTTTTGTATGAATGATCCAAAGGACTTCAAACATCATTTCGGATCGAAATTTTTTTATGTTTCTTTCTCATGCTTTCCTTAAGTACCCCGTTTTGCCCCGCCTTCGCCTATATGTTACGATCGTGGGAGAAAAATTGTAACACGGTATCATACAACAGCTCTAAACTGGTGATGGTTGCATATTCGATGAAGGTTTCGGAAAATGTTGATTCATGTCCACTAGACTGATCGTAAAAAATTAATTTTTTCAGACACCCCCTACAAAGCTCCCTTCTGATGAAAAAATACGAGGGTTTCTTTTTTAAGGGGGGATCCTGAATTGGACGGTTCGAAAAATCGATGTTTTGGGGAATTTTTTTAGAGTAAAAAAAAAAACGCAAGTCTCGCGAAATTTTTAGATTATTTTATTACATGTCTGAACATGAGAAAACGATTTTTTGTCAAGAAAAATATTAACAGGCAACCGATTTTTATGCACATTCGTGCAACTGCTGTTTCTAATCGGTGGGACAGATGGAGCACGTAATTTTCATCCGAAACAAAAAAACCAAAAACCATCTTATTCGGAATATATTTTTCTTCTATATCAATTGAGAAAAACTAAAAAAATTATGAAATTTGAATGTTTCCTCGCGTTTGAAACAGAAAATGTGCTTTTTGTGAAAAAAAAAAATCATTTCAACTTGCTACAAAAGTTGTTAAGAATTTTTTTTTCGACAATTTTTTTAGTTCAAATAGAAAAGAAAACGATACTGAAGCTAACAAGCTTTGGTTTGTTATGATTGGTCGTCTATTTTTTTTGCAATCACGCCCGCCAATTTAGAGAAATCGTAAAAACGAAAACTCGAGAAAACGGGCTTTAAAGTTTTCGGTCATAAAAAATGTTATTTTTCGGCTACTCACGGTTATAATACGCTAATTAGCTATCCCTGCGTAAAAAAATCGTTTTGATTAAGTTGCTTGAGTCTACGGGCCGTGCGAGCTAATTCCTTGCTGGAAAAGGGATTTTTTATCACAAATACTATTTGTCCGAAATAGGGGATTTTTTATCACAAATACTATTTGTCCGAATTGGGGGATTTTTTATCACAAATACTATTTGTCCGAAAATCTAAACGATTTTGGAATCCAAATGATAAAAATTTGTAAACTGTATACATTTTTTAATTTATAATAATAATAAATTTTATATAGTTATGATTATTTTTGTAATTATTCAATTTTCGATTATCTTGATTTTTGTTCAATTTTTAAGTATCTTTTGTCTGTATATTCATAATTTATACATTTTTATCATTTGAGTTCCAGAATCGTTTCTATTTCACGAAAAATACTGTTTGTGATAAGAAATTCCCAAATAACATGAATTCACTAGTGAAATGAAATTAGATCGTCGTGCGGCACGTGTTCTTTTTATTAAAAAAAAAAAAAATTATTCGGGTTTTTTCATCAGAAGAAAGCTATTTAGAGGGCGCCTAAAATTCTTTTTCTAACGACCAGTCTAATGTCTACAGTACCAACGTGTTACTGAACGGAATTGATTTGAATCAAAAGGACAATCAAATACTGCGTTGAAATTATCGAGTATTATTGGAAAACGAATTAATACTGGATCTAAGTTGAAATTATTCAATTCAAGCGAATGAATTATTCCAAATCGAAAAGAATCATTTGAATAAATGGACTGGTTTGAATCAAAAGAATTGATCGAAATGATCGCGTTAATTCAAAATAATTCAACCAAAGACATTTTTGGGTGATTTGCTCTCTAATTGCTCGTAATTGCTCCGCTATTTTGGCTAATTGCTTTCTTTTGGGTTGCGAAAAAAAAAACACGAAATGACTATTTTCGGTAGTGGGGGCAGTTTAGCGCAATTTCCATATTTATACGTCTTCGCCAACGGGGATTCGCCCATGTTCGAGATGTCAAAAAATCGCTCCAGCATTGTTCCTAATTGCTCCACCTTAAGTTTTAATTGATACGTAATTTTTTGTGCGGTAATCACCAAAAACACGTCAGTCAAGATTAATGGGCTGGAAGGCCAGCTGACTTCAGATTCATGTTTCAGCTGACCGCCCACGAATTTCAGGACTTGCGAACCGCCAAACAATTGCTTCTTTATTACTCCTCAATTTTTCCTTATTGCTCTCCCCTCAAATCGTAATTCTCCGCCATATTTTCCGAAAAACAATCAACTCGACCGATCTGAAATAACCTCGGGTGATGGGTGGCGGACTGAATTTTTTGTTTATTCGAAAATTTCGAATTCACGGGCTAACTTCACGAAGGTAAATTTTTGTGTTGCAAATAGTTGTTATTTCCTCCTCGATAAAACAGCAACTGCTCGGCTGAGCAGCTCTCCATCGTTCAACAGGTAACGAAGTCGACTACGAATACCGACCTTGACCGACAACACGAATGCTCGAAGAAGTGCTAATGTCGGTACGACCACGTGGAATTCGGTCGGCAAGTGCAGGAAACTCCTATGCCCCCAAGCCCACTCAAGCCCACTTACCATGGAAAATATTTTTCCCAGGGCTGGCTGTCTTCCCTTTCTTCAGTCAACGGCTATGCATAATATTTAAAAGAGCCCTCCGAGTCCGCGCCAAAAACTCTCCCGAGGAGGTTAGTACCATAACTGCCGCTAGGTGGCCAACTCTTCCCATAGTCGAAACACCACCCGTAAAGATTAAGACCCCGGGATTTTTCGAGGCAAAACGACGTCGCTCGTTCGGACAACCCGACCCGCTCCACGCTGCGCTCGGAGAAGCTCCCTACCTGTACTCTCCTGCCAAGGAATACACGACTTCAACCTACCTCTCTACTTTTCTTTCGGCGCCTGCCATCAACCCAAAACAGTTCTTTCAAGGACTACACCTTTCAAACAGTTCTTTTAAGAACTACTCCTTTTTCCAACAGCTCTTCCAAGAGCTACTTTGCCGCCAGTTCTATTTAGAACTGCATACAGTCCTCCAGGAGAATTACCGCCGCTTCCACCAGAACTCCTTCCAAAAGCACTGAGTAACAGTCCTTCTCAGGGCTCCTATAGCAAAAGAGAACCCATCTCCTTCGTCACACGGATGCCAGGCGGAAAATACCATCTCGAACCCCTGGAACTGGAACCGGTCTGCAGCACGTATCGCCGAATTCTCCAAATACAATACCCCGACTACAGCGTATACCTCACCTTAGTCTCGCTCCCGGAAATCGAAGTTCCTCCCAAGGAAGGGATAGAGAACGTCCCACCGGTCGACGATCCTACCGGGCGAAAGAACACTCGGCCCCTCCGGCCAGCTCCGCCACCCGCTCGCCCCGAACTCTTTGGGGTGACACCTAAGCCGTACCTCCCAAGGTCACCGACCATCCGCCTCTCCCCCCTACCCCGTCTCCTCTCTCCTATCCCGAATCCCCCTCAACAAACCCGGTGCCTTCCCTACCCTCCACCTAACCCGTCAAAAAGACACCTCCGTTAAAAAAAACCACCTACCACTCTTCCTTCCGACTTACCCCCCCATCTTTCTTCCTTCCGAGCTTCAGGAGAAGCTCCCTGTCCGAACATCCGACAAGCCATTGATTGAAGAGCCGCCACCAGAGGGCCCCCTCTCCACGCATCTATACTTTAGATACGATATCAAAACGTATGGGGTGTTGAGTCAGTTTTAGAATTTTTTACGGTAAAACGAAAAAATCCAGCGCTAATCTCGGTCGTGAAATCAAAATCTAGCGCCAAGTATTCGCAACTCATTTGAGGGTATCGATTGTGTAGTCGGTTTCCGATTCCTGTTCCTTCATCATTCATGTCACAGGTCATTCGACAATGGTATTTTCGCCGTCGGAGTGCAGCCCGAAGAATGCCCGAACCTGCCCTGGTTGATGGTTCTTATACTTGGCGGGCACATTCCTTTCTCCCACTCTGATCGTTGAAATAATTACTTCGCATAGAAAACTGCGATGATCGTCATCCCACCAGTTTTCTGTGAAAACACAGACGTCCAGAGTATACAAAACTGCGAGAATTGTCATCGTACCGGACTTATGTGAAAACATGCCCGGGTATTCTGAAAGTTTATCAAGAGGGTGCGGCATAGCGATTTTGAGATACTCAACTACTCGTTGCTGAAAAAACCACGCATGTTGCAATCTGACTTATCTCATTTGGGGGTAAAACAACCATATAACTACGAATTTGGGAATAATTTAATAATTGCTGCCGTAGTAAGAAAATTTTGTAAAGATTATTTCAAAATCTCCAGAAAATCAAATACTCAGGCACTTTCTCGCTAATGTTTCGTTCACCAAAGTTTCGTGTACATCTAAAACTTCGTTTTGAGAAAACCACGGATCGCCTTTCCAGAGCGAGCATCTCTTAGGGATGCGAATATGCGTGGATTGTCATTCTACTAATTGTAAATTAGGGGTTGAGAAATTAAATTCGATTATTCGAACTTTTTCTTTTTTAGGCTCCACTTCTCCGGTATATACATTCGTCGTTTCATCTATTAACGGCATGATAGTAGAAAATAATGGATGGTGTCTTCATCAATGAATGATGAATCACGATGAATTCATACTTTGCTAATTTTGATGTTATTCGCTAATAATTATTGTGGTAACACGTCCCTGGACCTGTAACAAAAGAGAGTAAGAGTACGGCGCCCAGAATAAATAGGGCGAGTTGCTAATATATCGATATTAATTAATTAAAGTGCAACACCTACCAAATCATCGTTTTCTTTGTGATAATCTTCTAATATTCTCGAACTGCTACATTATTGGCAAACGATCTCCAAATCAGTAAATGGGGCAAAAAGGCAGAGTATGATGTGCATGGGTAGTCATGCTCTGCAAATTGATAATTATAATTTGCGCGAAAAAAACTCTCGTTTGAAACATCTGAAGGTTTACATTGTTTCATTGCTGCAAAAAATAATTCAATTTGACAAACATGAATAAAGATAGTTATGCTGGTTCCAAGAAATTCCTCTACATTTGGTCATGAAAATCGCAATTGGAATGATCGGAATAATAAGGATGAACTTATAACATCGATCAACGTACGTACTATCGTTCTTTTCACTTTTTTTGAATAAGGTTTGTCAGAAGCGTATGAAATTTGTTGAATTCATAACAAATTATTGCGTTTTCGCGAGGTTTTTCATTGGATGTGAATAGAAAAGTATCGTTTGCCATTTGAACACGTGGTAGGTTATGATCGCAGAGTATGAGCAGAGTGCCCGCCAAGTATAAGAACCATCAACCAGGGCAGGTTCGGGCATTTTTCGGGCTGCACTCCGACGGCGAAAATACCATTGTCGAATGACCTGTGACATGAATGATGAAGGAACAGGAATCGGAAACCGACTACACAATCGATACCCTCAAATGAGTTGCGAATACTTGGCGCTAATTTTTGATTTCACGACCGAGATTAGTGCTGGATTTTTTCGTTTTACCGTAAAAAATTCTAAAACTGACTCAACACCCCATACGTTTGATTGAATTCTAATACTTGGCGCTAATTGTTGATTTCACAACGGAGATGAGCGCTGGCTTTTTACATTTTACTGTCGAAAATTCGGAAACCGACTCAACACTCCATACGTTTGATTGAGTTCTAGTACTTGGCGCTAATTTTTGATTTCACAACGGAGATTAGCGCTATGTTTTCGGTTTTGTCATGGGATAGTTGATCTCATTTTTTGCAGAATCAGTTTGAACTTGTGTGATTCACTATCCACTAAATGACCGTTGACACTTCCTTAATACAAGCCCGATTTCTGTCAGAGAAAACAATTTCGTACTTGGCGGTTTTTTTACACATTTAAAATGTTTTTGTGGGGGATTTCACTCCTTTTTGTACGTGCAAACGTCGAACGATATAGTGATATGACACGTGGATTACGTAGGACACGATAAATTCTCAGCGGTACGCAATAGGCACACAAAAGTTCGAATCAATTTCAGAGGTGCAACATGCTACCTCTTGATTATCTCAGATACGGCAGAGAATACGGGATCGCAGTACTTCAGCACACACTCTTGCCTGTTCAAGACATGCGTCGCTATGTTTAATCATTTAACAACAAATGGCTATGGTTATGGTACAGTCAGGGTTGGATTCACTCAGAATCAGTCGGTTTGATTCATTTTTCTTGACAACAACGTATGATATCCAATACAATGTATGTAACGCAAACTGAACCAGTATTCTGTTTAATATTATGATAAACTCACGTGAATATCGCTAGTCAAGACTCAATAACTGATGACATCTTAAATTAATCAATCTCATGGCTGAAGCCAAACGTTAGAGGCAGCTGGCTTATAATTGGACGCAGCCGGTTGAGGTAGGTGTACAACTATATGGATTACAAAAAAAGTCTGTATAACATCACCAATCAGTTTGCCTCTAATTGTCGATGAACTTGATTCTCATCATGATACTCGTGTGAAATCACCTGCACATAATATGACCGTCAAGCATGTGTTATTAAACGAATTCAAGCAAAGATGCAGCTAATATAGTGTGACAATGTTAATAAATAAATGAAGAATTCAAGGCAAACATCGCTGTTGATAATCGTAAAATGATTCAATTATTCATACGGCGACACAATACTATTGATGAACTGTTAATTGAAAAACTATTGATGGAAATACACATTACTGATGATAGCAAGAGCATGCATTAAACCATCGTTGAGTGAAGATCATGCTCAAGCGATAATGTTCAAAATTACAATAATAAAGTATTAACGATAAAATCAGTAATATTTGAGTAAAGGTCAGAAATATCAACGGAACCAGCCACAAAATGATTCTCCTCGATTCAACAAATTGAGAGTTCTCTTCAAGCGGAACCACGCATGGTTAGCCGAATATATCAACAATGATAGAAAATAATGATATGATGATACGACGCACGTGGCATCGATTTTTTTTGGCCACAACGAAATTAGCATTATCAAGTAACTTAACTGGCAACGTTATACTTTCGGCTTTGTTTGTCATTTGTTAGCAACATCATCACTTAGATCATAATCCGAGTTGACCGTGAGAGAACAAAATGTGTACCGCATTGGCCAATAGCTGCATCACAGCATGAACTTGTTGAGATTCGGAAAGCGAACTTGAATGTGCTTATATCATTACTATGACTCTGAAGTACGATTGTTTTTGCAATGTTCTGCAGGTTAAATTTTATGATCTTACGAAATTTTCATTATTCATGAACATTGCTGGATATCTTTTAGTTGCCTCCCTTTGTCAAACAATTTCCAGATGGACTGTTTCACCGAAAGTTTGTATTTTCATAATTCTCAGATCAGGTATATGAAATTGTTGCTACATCTCATATTCCGTTTATTTATAATTTCCGTTTGTTACTCAGCTCAATTGTTCATGACCTTTTTTTCATCAATACATACGTGTTAAAGCACAGTAAGTCTCTCCATTTTACGTTTGAATGATCACATATTGAGTTGACGTATAAACAAACATGTAACTGCTGTAAAAATTACTTATTTCCACATTTCTATACGTATTTGACTTGTATTCAAATGACAAGTCACACTGTGATACAGCTATTCGCCAGAACGGTACACTCTGTTCTCTCACTCGTGTGGAAATTAATATGTGTTTGCAATTTTTACATGTTATTAATTACAAAGATGCAATGAGACTGTGATTTGAAACGTATGCTTGACAAATACATGCTTTTCATCATTCGTTATTTTACACTTAAATTATCACAATTTGCATCCACGAGCGTCGATCATCGGATTGATGACAGATGATATGCAGCTGATGTAGTCTCCATATATGTAGTTCGAATGTCACAAGTTAGCTTCTTTATATGACAGGGACACCTCTCCCATCCAGTCAACTATGCACTGCAAGCTACAATACCTCCTCAGCGTTCATCATAATTTACTTATTCGTATTGTTGTTCAGCGCAAGCAAAAATCGCCGGTCATAATGGTATAATAATTTTGCGGCCTCTAACATCCGATAATTATGAATCATCGGAACGATTCCAGCCCCTTTTGAATATCAGATAAGCGTTCGTGATACCGTAGAGCTTCCATTAAATCTGTTTTCGACTTATCAAACGATTCAGCGTAAGAATCACTACCATGCTTGAGTTCATCGGTATCTCGCCATGGTTCGAACAGTAATAACAAGGCAAAAAAATATTTTTCAGGCTGTACGGTGACGTTATATCTATAATGATTTATCAAATAAGCCTGACGTCTTTTTTTTTAATACAAACCGCCGCCGAGGTCATGTATCTCGACTGTAGCATCTACAGGCCGAGTTTTTGTTACATCATAGAACCTAGCGAAGTCATATAAATTCACAGAATCTAATTCTTCCGGCCTGTTTGGATAATGATCGTCGATGAGTGCAGGAAAAAATATATCGGTTGACTCGGAATCAAGTGCCTCCACGTCTCTGAATGATTTTAATTTTCTGTTGCGCACCTGATTGACATCTAACCATTTTATAGTCGTGGCTGGGTCGGTTCCATAAATCGAAATGCCTAGCAATGTATCCGCAGCCTCGAGAGCTCCACATTCTCTGTTTGTCAAACTGCGCAAAGCTATACCCCACAGTCGACTACGCAATGATTTTGTGGAATTGATATCGTTAATCATTTCTGCTTCGCAACACGATTCCGCTTCAGTTGTATATTTTGTGCAGTACCAATTTAATAATGTCGACTTCTCACCAATGAACTGCATATCCATCTTACCTTCCCAAGCTGTGAGAATGACTGGATTGTAATCATTGATACAAGCTTCCGTCTCTGTCCTCGGTAGATCGTAAAGTCGGCTCTTCGCCTTCAGCTGTTTGTGTCCAGCGATTGAAATACCTACGTCTCTCATTACCAACGATTCCGTGATGGGTCTTGGAAAGCCGAACCTGCACACTTTAGAATAACCATGTTTATTTTTCTTATTACGCAAACAGTAAGAATTGTGCTTGTGCCTCTGATGTGTGTCCACTCGACGATACAGCATTGGCGACACACGTTTGCATGGTATTTTACATGTGACATATTTGGTAATGAATTAGGCCACCTCATCAGTCGCTGAGTCTCCGAAAACCGGAGCATCCTTGATCCATATCAACATGTGAAAATGTTGCATACCTCTGCCTTGGTACTCACGTCTCCAAAAATAATGAGTTACCTCTCCGATGGGCTGATCGCTGGAACAAATGAAGCTGAGCATTGCGTGGAATTTGTTGTCAAGGTACCTGGAAGCAGACACCGGATCGGTAGCCACTAGTTCGCTTGTAGACATACGAGTCATTTGAGGGCCGTTAATTGTACGTATGTATTCAGCTAAATTGTTCCACATCCACGCACTCGGACTTAACGTCAAAAACCATGTCGCCGGGCCATAATTTTGAACCATGCAGCCTAAATTATTCCTTGGCCTACTCCAATACTGTTCCGTATGACGTAACCGAGCAAAGACGGTGGTGAGATTTCCTTCCAACTGCTCTTTCGACATCATTTCTAAATAAGCACCAGCACTCAATCTATCACGTGGATTGACGATATTCATTTTATGAAAGATGCCAGCCTTCAATTGGCGCAAATTACAATCTTGCAATAAGTAGAAGAGATACTGTTGATTTAATCTGAAAGCCGAATGTTTGGACATCAATCTACATTTGATAAAGTCACAATCTCTCAAATGTTCAGTTCGGATTTGATGCTGACCATTGATTCCATAAGGATATAAATCCGGAAAACACATGACATCTAAACTTTGGTCCGAATCGCTCAGAGGCGCCTCTTTAACACTGAGTAACTGATACAGAGCTGAAGAAGTTTTATTTTCTCTACCTTCGTGTATAGGATAAATCGTATATTGTTCGCAATATGCCTCAGAATCTACAATCCGGGTCAACATAGCTGATTGTACAACAGACTCATTATTATCACATTCCGACTGCTCATCTACCTTGCCTTCTCGTCGTTCTTCCTTAGTTTCAATCTGAATTTCTACATTTTTAGTTTCTGTCAATGTCTCGAGCAAAGATTCATGTTCGACTGGAAGTTTAATCTCTTTGTAAAACGAATTATTATTTTTCAGCCATATAAGTGCATCGTGAACTTTCTTTACATCTACTAACTTACTCCATACAACCCTTGCCTTGTTCGGAATACCACAGACCAATATGAATAATTCGTGATTAAGATTTATCGCATCTGTCGCCGATGGCAATTTTTTCAATGTCTCCTCTAATGGTAGCGGTAAGTGAAATGTTCTACCTTTAACTTTTTGTACTTTATGCGTGTAAGGTGTGTTCCTTTTCGTCACAGTTCCCATTCTCTGAACTGTCTGAAACGCCTTAGCTCATTGAATTAGGATTTTCTCATATTCATTCATTGATGATATAACGACTGGTCTTTCCTTTACGGCCAGCCCATTGAGGACACAAGTCGCCGGCAAATTACCTTTTCTAAACTTATCTGCACAATAACTGCAAAGGAATTCAGCATGACATTCTGTTTCATTGAGGTGAGCTTTTAGCTCCGACCAATAAACCCCCTGCATAGGCTTCCGTAATTTATCAATTTGCACGACATCCCTCCGAAAACATAATTTATCACAGGATATGCGAGCTAACCTTGGCGTATCCATGGAACGTTTGGCAAGAGTTTCGAATGCATTTCTGAATTGCGCTGTTATCACATCCTCATCTAAGCATAACCCCTTGACGATACCCGGTTGATACTTTTTAGCTTTTTCCACTGCTTCGTTCGACATCACTCTTAAAAATGCTAAATCACATCGACCTAAAGCATGATCAATGGCGTTTATTTTTCCGACAAATTTAATGATCTCATATGCCTGTCGAATAAGATATCTAACGCGTGGATAATGAGCGCTCAAAATCTGCAGCGGAAGTAGCTTTGATTTACAAGTGGCCGGATCAGCATAACAAGTTTCAGAATGTCCAAGTTTTAATCCTGTACTGTTATTTCTTGTACAAGTATTCATTTCCTTGATAATCTTTCTTACGTTACCAAGGTTGATGCAACTGAAAACTTGCAATAAAGATTCGAGTCCATCAATGATATATGAATCGGGCTTAGCACACATCACGGAATCGCAACCCCATGACTTCTCAACATGTCGACTAGCACATACCGGTAAAATATTAGCTACTTGCCCAGTCATAGTTATCTCAAGTGGCCTATGAAAATTTGATGGTATGTTATACGCAGTACCTGCAAAATAACATTCGGACGAGCCTGTATGTTTTGAATCACCGCACAGTGCTGCAACTTTATCCAATGTTTTTGAGGATTCTGATGCACGTATCAGACATAGTTCAGCATTTCGTCTTGAATTGGCTATCAATTTTTTCAATTTTGAAACAAAGCCCCCTCTAACACTCATGCACCACTTCACGATCTTCTCAGCCTCTATTCTAGCCTGCGCAGTTGACATTGGATTGATTTTGAAAGTCAGTGCAATAGATTTTTCTAACGATCCGAACAATAACTCTATATTGTTTCGTTGTTTTCCCATGCGTCTATATTTTTCGAGATTGTATTCGATGCTTTCAATTTTCGAATTTTTAATTCTGTTTTTCTGTTTACCTGATAATACTTACTATTCATAATTTTTTTTCTATTGGGATCAAAATAATACTTTCTTCTCACCTGAGTCTTTTTTATGTCAGGGTGGCACATGTACCTCTTCTTCTCGTGCGTTTTCTTTCCCTCGGGATCTGCAGAATATTTTTCCCTCTCGTGCGTTTTCTTTGCTTCAGGATCAGCCGAATATTTGGCTCTTTCGTTAGTTTTCTTCTTCTCTGGATTAGCGGCATAGTTTTGTCTCTCCTTTTTACATTTGGTCATCGCATTCATAGAATAATCGGTACGCCTTTTCTGGTTTATCGCGTCTTTGTGAGCGTCCCACCAATTTGCTTTTTCACTAGTTTTTACCTTGCTTCCATTATTCGCGGTCAATGTTTCGGTACTTTTCGTTGGGAAAGGTGACAATGTTTGTTGCTCCAAGACTTTGAGCAAATGGCGTCTGAGTGTGTACGTAGATCTCGTGAGCCCATTATCATCTACACAATATTGTTCTCCACTTGGATCTCTCTTGAACGCAAGCGACGTTGCAATAGCAATGGCGTAAATTCCACAACATACTCCGTCGGGTTGTATTGGAGTATTTTCGTATTTCACATGATATCTGGAATACAGCCTATTCAATATCACATGATGCTCTGGTGATAATTGCTTATTTAATGAATCGTACACATGTACCACTGATCCATCGTAATACACACAGGTCCAATGTCCGATTACGTTAAATCCTATTCCACCTCCATACAAAATCTGAATATCTTCGACGGTTGTAACGCGCTGATATAAATGTGGGGCCTGAAAGTATATAGTATCTTGGGGCTGAAACGATGTGTTTTTCGTTAGGACATTGAGAAAGGCATTAATGCATCTATCATCTAGTTCACACAACGGATCTGTAATTATTTTCAATACGCCTGCATCGACCGTATGTGCACCTTCGACAATTTGACACAAATTTGCAGCGATCCTAGCATTCTGTACTACATCGTCTTCAGTATTAATCTGAATTACGTTATCGTGAACTTTTATGAGATTTTTTATCGATTCGGACTGCTGTTTGAGTTTATTTCTATTATCCCTTCTACGCTTAGCGCAGCTAATTTTCTTACTCTTAGGCATTTTTGAATGTTGCAGCCAATATCAAATTATTCAAAAGTTCTGCTGAATATCAGTCCTTTTCAAAGTTGGAGATTATCTTTCTCTTATACGTATATATAATTACATATGTATATATGTATGTTTTATACTAGACCTTTTGGAATTATTTTCCGGTGGAAAAATGTTTTTATACTCACAGGACGAATTCTATCGCGACCATGTATATAATAATCAATCAACTTATGATCACTCCCGATGTTCAAATCAATGACGGCACTGACTTATCCAGGTAATAATGAAACACAAAACTGATCGAATGAATAATAACACTCTCAAAATTAAGCGATTATTTATAATGGATATTTGATTATTTGAAACAAAAAAATTGTACGTGCGCGTAATACCACAAAACAACAAAAAAATTTGAAAACTAAGGTTTAAATAATATTCCTGGCGGTTATCTTTTATTGATAATATATCTATCTCCGTCAACGCCTGAATAACATTCGCTTGTCACATCGGTTGAACTTGATCGCCGAACTGAATGTTCTGCTATGCTCATTATATTCGAGGACATCTGTAGAACACCTTAGGGAATCGGTCTATTCAGGAGATTCGAAAATCAAAATTCATCTTTTCGTCTTAGAAGTTCATGGTTGAGCGATAGATGGCGTTGGGGTATGATAGGTAATTTAAAATGAATTATCGATAATCAATGTTTACAGATTTTCGTGGAGTTCATATTAATTAAGAGAATTCACTTTATTCATACACGCATCATCATATACGTGTATATCAGGGCGTCCGTTATTTCCCCTATTGGATTTGTTTGAGCGATTACCACCTCCCTTGAAAAAGGTGCAGGGAATCGGCTTACAATTAGTCCTAGCGCATTCGCTACTGCATATAGTTGTGCAGTTGAAGACTTCGTTACGGAGCATATTTGCAGCTGATCTAATTATCACAAGTATGTATTATTTCTGTTCATCGTGTTATTGGTCATTGAGCGGGTGAGTCGAGATTTGAGTTTACTGCTTTTATTAATCTTGATCATTTATGTGTAGATATGACAAATGTGGTTCGAACATTTTTGCAGAGGCAATTATATACGCAAAATAGATACGTATAATCATGGAATGGATGAATTTGTCAAAAATATATTGCAAAGCTGGGGTTTAAGCGATCAGCTTCTGCCAATTCTCGAAGGTTTCCCAGATAGCAAGTATGTCCAAAGGATATCTCCAAGACGTCTTTACGTAGACGTCCGAGGCGTCTGCAGAAAGACGTTTCTTAAGGGGCATATCGAGTCACCATTTTGTGGAGGGGGAACGTCGAATTTGCGAAAGGTGTTTTCTCTAAAACGGCTCAAGCAATCTGAATGAAATTTGGAAGATCGTTAGAGTATATCGAAATGCAGTCGCAAAATTCATAGGAATCTATTTGCCCTGTGAACTTATTGAAAATTTTCATATTTACACTCAACGGATCTCAAAATCCAGACTTTAGCGACTAGAGAAGACCGAAACACACATTTTGAGATAAGACCCATTTCATTTGGTCAAGAAATGTAGGAGAAAACACCTTTTTCAAATTTTTGGAACCCAAAAACCGACATTTCATTTCTTATGACTATGACAGCTGATTTACATTTGTACCGGGTTCACCGAATACCCGTTCGCGGGGCAGTAAGCACCCGTATTGACTTTAATCGTTAGATCATCCGCTAAGAAACGTGTGCAGCTCAGGTGAAGAACGAAATTTAGGATGAAGTCATAGTTTTCTATGATTTGAATCGTTGTTTTTGGCGAAAGAAACTTATTCTCACGTATTTGTTACATGTTTATGATCGTGACAGGCACTAACGCGAAAATAACTGCTAGGTTATGTTTCTATGGAATATACAAATTTGATGGTTGTTATGCGCCATCAAGCGGTGAGCAGAGGCGCCTCGTTATTGAGGGCCCTGCATTACCGCACCGTACGGAGACCTGCACGAGGCGCTTTGGTCACTCGATATGCCCCTTAAGGCTCTGCCACGCTCAAGACGCGAACGCGTGCGCAAACGCAAACGCAGAAAATAGTTCAACCTGATGTCGTGGCGCAGTAATCACTGAAATGCAGTAATGTTTTGAATTTTCGAAGTGTGCTATCCAAGTGAGGTTAATATGAATGGAGCAAGAATACAGAATATTATTGGAATATTATTATATTATATTTTGAAAGTTGATAAAATTTGAAAGTATGGACGACGAAGATATGAGAATTGCCTTTTCCATTTTCCTTGTTGCATACTTTTTATGTCATAGAAGCAGACCTCTTTAATGGGGCGTTCGACCAATGTACAGGTGAAATTCGTTCATACGTCCATGATACCACTTCAATTATAATTTGTTTGTATGTAAATCAATGGCGTTATTTTACAATAATGTAGATTGCGAAAGGACCAAGGAGAGTATTCGGAATTTGTTCATTGATATTGAACAGGGTGATCCTGAACAATTTTTCAAATATACTCGCATGAGTTATGCAAAATTCAACCAACTTTTAGCCATAACAAAACCCTATCTTATGAAAAGAAGGGCTTGCACAACCCTAATACCAGAGAAGTGTCTAGCTTCAACCCTGAGGTGAGATAACTTCATGCGCCAGTGTATATGCTTTTAAAATCACTTCGGTATCCTGTGAAATTCAAGCGTAATTCTGTGTGTTTTCAGGTACCTGGCTACAGGAGATCAAATTCATTCCATAGCGTGGGGCTTCCGTGTTGGGCGTAGTACAGCACGGCAAGTTATTTTTGATACCTGCAATGCGCTATGGATGGCTCTTTCATCTATTTATCTTGCACCCAAGAAACAGCAGAATTAGACCCAGATTGCTGCTGATTTTTACGAGAAATGGAATTTTCTAAACTGTGTACGGGCGATCGATGGAAAGCATATTTCGATTCAAGCACCACCAAAAGCCGGTTTGCTGTACTTCAGCTACAAAAAAATGCATAGCATTGTACTAATGGCAACATGCGATGCAAAATATGAATTCACCATGGTCGATGTAGGAGCATTAGGGTCAGACAATGATGCTGGAGTCTTCGGAAAATCAGATTTCGGCAAAGCAATGCTTCAAGATGAATTGGACCTGCCACCAGATAGTTGTATACCTAACAGCGATTTCATATTCTCACATTTTTTTGTTGGGGATGAAGCATTTCCGCTACACAAGAGAATCATGCGACTGTATCCTGGTAAACAATTATCACAGCAGAAATTGGTCTTCAATTACCGTCTCTCTCGAGCACGTCGAGTGATAGAAAACACTTTTGGGATATTTGCATCAAGGTGAAGAGTATTTCGGAAACCTTCCTTATTCTGCCTTGAAAGTGTGGATAAAGTTGTCACAATATCGTCTTACGAGATAGACTAGCTGAATATTGCAATAGTCCTGGAGGGGCCGTACCATGGCAAAATGAACGTGTGAATGGAGGCAGATTAATAAGGTTTGAGGAGGAGATTAGATAACTAATTTTAAGTCTAGTGAATACTCAAAGAAATGTAATGTATATGTTTATCTACTAAATGAATAAGTTTGTTACAAAAGTCCACTGTAACTCGTCATTGGTATTTTTGTATCATATATATATGTCGGTAGTTTATACTTTGATGCTTGGAACGACGGATGAGTGTATCATTCGAACGTAGTCACGATCTTCAAAATTCCAGTGTTTGTGAACTTGTTCTGCATAGCAACGTTTGGCAATTGAGAATCAGAACAAGGAAGTTGGAAAAGGAATTGACACCTGTCGTGAATTCGTTGGTCCTCCCTTGCATTAAAAAATACCATTAATTATATTACTGGTAAAACCCAAACTGTAAAACTTATTAACCAGTTTATGTTAAGAAGAACTGTTATTAATAAACAAAACCGGCAATACCCATGGCGCCCATGCGACGCAACCGTCCAAATAAAAGGAATGACTCTGCCGCCTCGACATATATACTCTGTTATAATAAGGACGTCAACAATTTTAGTCTACTTGAGTTCTTCTTCGTTGTATTCGGAAACAAGTTGCATTATTTGTCCCTTTATGAATGTTTTTTTTCGTGGCGGAAACCGCTGCAGCTCTGCTACGAGCGAGTCAGCGAATAATTTGTCTGCCTGTGGTGCTTCTGTTTTTTTTTTTTGTTGGTTATTGATGAACTTAACACCGATAGTGCGTCAATTAAAGCTGTATTTACACTGTCATTCCGCGTTCTCTTCATCTTGCGACTCTTCAGATCACCATTCTCGACTCCAGAGGCTTCGTTGTTATCAGTCTCGTTACTCTTGTCAATCTCGAAATCTTCCTCAAAAGAAGTGGTATTGTTACTGGCGGAGCTTCCATCTTGACTTAGGTCCTTCCTTTCACCGCAGGAGATGGTGCGGAATCTATTCATCGGTGATCCAATCATGTCAACAGCTGCGATTGGGAATGGAGATGGATTAGCAGGAGAAGACATCAGTGGTGCAGTAATTCGCACAAGTGGTGAAGCAGCATGCATAGCTGAGCTCATGGATGACGGTATACAATTTTGACTTGAAGGAAGTATCGGTGCACCGTAACGGACAGGTGCTTGTGTTAATTCTGAAAGGACACAGCTTGGAGCAGAACTCGGACGCCATTGTCTTATCGATTCAATAGCTTGTGTAGCTGTTCGATGTGCTGCTAAAGACACAAAATTTGAAGTTTTGCATGCTCTTAACCGTTTATGATTCCCCTCAGATGTGGATGGCTGGGATGAAGTGACAGACTTCAGCACACCTGCTGATTGAGATGGATCTGATATATGAGAAATCGGCTGACTGTAGTTCCCAGTTCTTCTGAAATCACATATAAAATACAATCAACAACACACTCTATATGTAACATGCAGATAGTATTATGGAGTCTTTCACTGGATCGAATGATACTAGCAGACTGTACCTACATTACAGCGATATACTTGCGTAATGTGATGTTCTGCACAATATACACTTAATTGCCCCGAGGTAAACCTTACAACTACAGGGTGCGCAATGAAAAGCGTCATAGCATAATATGCAATATTCGAAATAGTTCATCTACGTACTTCCTGCAATGCACAACAGTGTCTAAGAAATTCATGCTCTTTATGAGTGCCTTTGAGCTATCAGATACGTATATAGCACCGCTCCCACTTGGTGCATCCAGTTTTTTCTTTTCACGACAATATCTATCTCGCAATGATTTCCACTGTATTTGACATTCATTCACTGCGAACCATGAATATTCAAATTATTCAGCTGATGTAGCATATTACGTAGAATTTGTCAAGTGTTATTACATTATAGTCGGTCACATACCAGATGAGGACAACCCTGCACCAGTGTGATTATCAGATTATTTAAGTCGTCAGACGACAAAATACACTTGAAATTTTTCCGCCTTGTATAACACTTCCTACTGCGTTTCCGCACGCGTTCGCGTTTTGAGCGTGGCAGAGCCTTTACACGACGCCCGCAAGACGTCTTGGAATAGACGACGTTGTAGAAGACCCGCGATGTAGATGTAAAACGTGATGTAAAACCACGCTGCACACCAGGCTTGTACACATACCTTAATCATAACTGAAATAGTTAGACACTACGCGAAGTGATATAGGTTGGCACACCTTGTAGAGGAATACTACAGCAGCGCCACGGCAGAGGTGGTGAACTGGAGCGGCTCGACTAGCATCGATCGATCGATATGAGGTGTCAACCTCACAAAACTGACATAGCTGTTTAACAATTAATGAAACGCCTTAGAAATGTCTACCGACCATAATAAAATGATATACGTCAATAGTGTAGTGGAAAACACGACTGATGTTTTTATTTGTGTCAGAGAAATGATATGGTGAATTAAACAGGATAGGATGATCTTCGTCGATGACAGAGTAAACACTTGCTATTGATGCAATCGAAATGATTGTTGTAAGAAAACGACAATAAACGAGACGCATTAGAAGTGTCTACCGACCATAATAAAATGATATACGTCGATAGTGTAGTGGAAAACACGACTGATGTTTTCATTTGTGTCAGAGAAATGAAATAGTGAATTAAATAGGATAGGATGATCTTCGTCGATGACAGAGTGAACACTTGCCATTGATGCAATCGAAATGATTGTTGTAAGAAAACGACAATAAACGAGACGCATTTAACAACTAACGAGACGCATTAGAAGTGTCTACCGACCATAATAAAATAAGTTCCTTCGATGGTGTAGTAGAAAACACGACTGATGTTTTTATTTGTGTCAGAGGAATGATAGAGTGAATTAAATAGGATAGGATGATCTCCGTCGATGACAGAGTAAACACGTGTTTTCTGTCCGAAAATGAAAAGCGCATATTAGTCATTATGAATGTCATTATAGAATGTCATGATAATGAGTTGTTCTATTTGTTGAAAAACAAGTGTTTTCCACTACACTATCGACGTATACCATTTTATTATGTTCGGTAGACATTTCTAATGCGTTTCATTAATTGTTAAACAGCTATGTCAGTGTTGTGAGGTTGACAGCTCACATCGATCGATCGATGCTAGTCGAGCTGCTCCAGTTCACCACCTCTGCCGTGGCGCTGCTGTAGTATTCCTCTATACGGTGTGCCAACCTATATCACTTCGCGTAGTGTCTAACCATTTCAGTTATGATTAAGGTATGTGTACAATAAATGCAATTCATAATAATAAGGTGAAAACCTAATTCGTTAATCATAATAGGGAGTGTCATTCATTGTGGTGCATGTATGTATTATGTTATGAAATTCGTAGAAAACAAGGAATTTCAAAATCTGTCGTACTTGGTTTGAATTTGGTGAGTGATTCAAGTATTTTTCGCAGTTTGAAGAGCTTCTCGATGCTCGTTCTAAAGCAAAACTCAATTTTTTGGTTTTACGCTACAATTCACACCTATATTTAAAAATCCCGTTTGTTGTAGATAAAAATAGATTTCTCTGTGGTACATCCTGAGAAAACCCTCTCATTTTATGCAAAGTGGCCAGAATTTCAAGAACGGATTGTAGAATATTGCTTCAACGCCAAAAATAATGATTCATCCGTAAAGGCACTACTGGATCTTCTCCCAGAAAATATCTTGGATCAACAAAGTGACGAACGCTCAGTTCGTATTACTTCTGGTAAGACATATTAGTAATTCCATCGTTCTCCAAATTAGCCATTCTAATTGTCGTGCATTTTTGTCTGCGTTTAAAACTATATAAGATTACATTATACGTGTAGATTCTCTAGCGGTGATCGCCCTTCGACTGCTACCGTTACTTTTACCATGCCCTTGTATAAAATCCTTGATCAAAGTAGGAAAAACTAAGTCGTCTTGGAGACCAACCAAAGCGGAAGTACAGAATGAATTCCTACTGCACGTGACGGTGAGTTCAATCTATTTTTCAATATTATACTGGGTATTTCGACTGTCATATTGTCAATATGGTCCAATTTTTTGAACCTAGGGCATCTAGAAATATTGTAACGTTGCACTTTCTGATCTCGGGGTTTTCTCTCCTGATGTTCAAATAAACGCTATGTACTGGTTATTAGTGCTCTGTAGTTATCTGGTATAACCGAGACTGTCCGAAATTGAGAAAATTTTGATTTAGCTGTATATTTGTTACAGAGCATCAGCGAACTTGACACTGAATTGTCTATCAGAAAAAAGAAGCATGAAAAGTACGGATTAACAGATTAACCGATTGCAATAGTTGTTGGCGATAATCTTCAGGCAATAGAGCAGTGGCTCGTCTGCGTGAACGCTATCAAATACCGTGCGGTTAGTGTTCTAGCTGCCGTTGATACTACTTTCCAGTGCGTCTTCGCTTTGCAGCTGGAATACCCACGTGAGGCAGAGCTACTCTGGTTGGTAGTACAGCAAGAAATTTTGGGAATAACAGACCAAACGGCAAAGAATATCCCTAGCATAACGACTCTCATCAACGATCCGGCCCACCGCACTAGTTCGTAAACTAGTTATACACGCGAACGGTTAACTATCTATTGTTGAGTTGATTATTGAGTTTATTTGTCAGATCATTTATTATTAGGTTTAAGTTGATAATCAATCTTACCGTGCCGTACGTATCCGTACTTTGATAACGCGTTAAAATACAAAAATGCCGCTTTGTTACATTTGTAATCAAACTTATGGAAAATTTAGTGATTTGTGGCAGCATTTGAAAATGATTCATCGTCCCCACGGAAATAGTAAATTTCGTTGTGGAGAAAATCACTGCTCACGGATATTTACAAATATGAATTCCTATAGAAAGCACTGGTCAGCACAGCACGGTGCTTTAGCCATAGAAACTGCTACCCCATCTAATATTCCATCGTCTCCGCCAACAAACGTTGTTCCACTCAAAAATCCGTACATGAGTCGATTATCATCCATTCAGAGTGCAGTCATCTCGCAAGACCATCCTCATGAACCTACGCCTTGTGATTTCCAAGCCAAGATTGAGACAGATATTTTGAAGTTGATTTTCAATTTGTACAGCCTACCTACTTTACCAAGGAGCTATATTTAAACAATTTTAACACTGTTTAATTCATTTTTTAAAGACAAGGTTCAATTTTTACGTCAAGAACTACAAGTGTTAGTACAGAATTCTGAAGATGCACCTTCCAATATTATTTCTAAAATGCGCGAAAAATTTAACCTATTAGAATCTGCATTCAGTAATGTTCAAACCGAACACCAACGTTTTGGTATGCTTTCAAATCAAGGTTATTTGTTTCTTCCGAGATCGTATATTGTAGGTCGACCGTTCCAACGAACTCAGGCTACTGACGGTCATGTGAATACTGCTGAAGTTCAAGTGTCGGGACAAATATTCCCTCTAAGGCGTGTTTTGAAAGCAATATTTGAAATTCCGCGAGCTTATGATGAAACCATGAATCACAAAAAAGAATTAGAAAGTGAGACTGGTGTTCTATCAAACTTCATTCGAGGAAGCTTTGAGAAATCCAACTCGACTGTAATATTAAGATCACTAGAGATAAGGATATGCTTTTCGTGAAATAGATAACAAAATTCGGAATTACTTATAAGCCTGGCATGGCTATTTGCATGGGCGACGATGATGAGTTTCCAATTTTTGCACTTATCAAATACATAATTGCAGACACGAAAGAGATATTATTCATACATCAGGAATTATAGACTATGTTGTCTCCTCATTTTGATGCATATCAAATTCGTTCATACGAACTAAGTTGCGAATGCATAAATATTAAAAATATGTTGCACCACATGCCTTTGCATGTGGCCAAAATGTACGGCCAACAGTTCATAGTTTTACGTCACTATTTCTAAAAGTAAAATAAATGAAACTTCCCAAAAATCGATTCATCGTCAGAAATTTTGAATTGACCTTTCTCCTTCCTGGCGAGTCAGATACATTCTGTAGGGGAGACCGGGGCGCTTCAAGTGCGGTTCTTTAATCAATCGTAAGCGAAATTCGAAATCTATTAGTATTCTCCAGAAGTATGAGATGTTAGCTATTTTAAAAAAAAAATTGACACTGAATTTGATCATTTACAAACTGTGTAATTTCCATTTTTCCAAAATTTTGCAAATTTGTCATCTTGCCCCGACCACGGGGCGACTGCAATATGTTGATTTCATATTACCTTATAACGATAACCTTATTAATTCGCGAATAAATTTATTCATTCATTCATTTATCAATTTATTCAATGAGCTGCACAATTGTATGTAGCCGAAATATCTATCAACTAAACCACATGCAAAGATCTCAATAAGGGGCAGGTTGACGGAACGTCAACTTGCCCCCACCATCATGCCCCGGTTGCCACTACTTGCAAAAAAAGAACCCCACAAAAAGTCCATTGGTGAAAATCCGGAGATTCTATGATCTCTAGGATTTATATGCGTAAAGAAATAAAGTATTAATTCACAAGTACGATATTGCTTACCTACAGTTGTATACAAATATTTTCCTGAGCGCTAAATCTTACTTCACACACATCTAAAACCACGATGTCTCTGTAAAAAGCCGGATGACCTTGCTATGCAAGTCTACATCGCAGATATTATTGCTCAGAAGAGTGTTTCACACTTTTTGATAACTCACCTGGCGTTATTTGTCAAAATATTCTGAATACAATTATTTCGTCATCTTACCCTAGCCTCCAACTTGCCCTGGTTTCCCCTACGCACTAACCCGAAATGCCAATTGACTTGACAGTTTAGTATCGCTGATGCGGCCAACAGGTTCTACAAGCACTACCCAGAAGTGACTTTTGACTTAAGGGTGTCCCAGCGACCCCCACCACCTCTTATTTTTCCATGGTTGTGTGACGTCTGTGTGAGCGTAATCGCATATTGCGAATTTCGCCTCGGTAAAACAATGGATCGGTCTGAAATTTGCTGAGAATACTCTTTATCCCGAATCAGCTATCACCAACACGATTTTGCAACTCACCGACACGAACCACAATTGCACAAAACACGCAGTATTCACAGAAAAAACACTTAATTGGGCTAAAGAGCCCCCTGTAGGCTAATCTGATTGATCGTTTGGATGAATCACGACGCTAATTATTGCCGTTTGGCAACAAAAAACTGAATATGCGAGTCGAGCATGCAGCTCCAGAGCGCGGCCATGTTAACACTCAACACTCGCCCGTTTACCGTGCGTGTCAGATCCACACAGACAGCTGGCCCTGTACACGTGCGAATTCCGCCTAACGTCTTGCAACTGGATCTACACCGATTCGGAGTTTGGTGGCGGCGCTGGGACACCCTTAAGAAGTTTTGACGAGTGTACATCAACATCAGGAATATTATCCGAATTTGCTTTTATAAATTCTTTATCACACATAATAATATATTCGGAATAAACGTTTCAAATCGTTTTTCAGTAATAAATTTGAGATATTTTTATCAAGTCAAGCATAATAGCCGCAAACACTGTGCTATTATGACATTGCTTTAACATTATGACGTCACATGTATGGCGACCAATCGTGGCGCGTTGACAGTCACGTGATTTTTTTTTTTAATTTTATCAATTTCGAATTGTTTATAATTAATTGAAAAAAAAATTTCTGCAAGTTTTTTGCATTGATCATCAATATAATTAATAATAAAGTTTCAAAATACGTAAGAAATTCAATAATTTTTTTTTTGAATCCCAATTCGTCGGTCGAAGCGCGCGTAGTTATTGCGCGTGGGACCTTGCCTACATAAATCGGACCACGATGATGCTCGTTCTGAATCGATTGTTATGGATCCGTGGTGTGGATATAGAAAGAGAAAAATTGTACTTGGAAAAATCTATAGGTACGTACGTACGCATCCTCGCTGATCGATGATCATTCTTCTGCATTCCTTAGTATGTAATGACCACTGAATTTTTTATGGTTTGTTGATAGGTAATAATTTGGCATAATCAGCAGTCATTTTTTATCAGTGAGTATGACTTGATACTGTCTGGATGAACCTGTGAATCTCAATCGAGTCTGAAATTTCGTGAACCTGAGTTCTTTTTTATTGAATCAGGTTGCTGTTATGTAGGTATTCAAGCTTTCCTCTGTGATGTAGATCGCACGCAATATTTTCGACGACTGTAATAACTCGGTATAATTAAGGGTCTACAGCTTGAGCAAAGTACTATTAGCTACTCCGTCACAAAACATCGATGTTGTGAATCACTTGCATTATTTGCGACCAGATGCCAGTGGAAAATAGTATATTGTGTACCAAGGGCGTAAAGCCCACTTCGCCCGCAGTACACACCATATTTTTTGTAACGCAAGTACTGATTTTCGCGTTTTTTTTGCATATAAAGCGGGGTTTACAAATATGTACACGGTGGTCGAAAGGGGGGGGGGGGGAGGGGGGGGGGACACTTTACTAAAAATAGACTTAAAAATTATTGAAAATATACGTCACTGTTTACAAACTGTAATTGTGTTTTTTTTTTTCAAGTAAGAAACTCGAAACCAAACCCACAAACCCACAGACCCCAAACACCAAACTAGCAAACAAAAAATATAGCGAATATTCGCTATCAGTTCCTCGACCTTCGAATGACCTTCCAAGTTGATCTCAAAGTCAAAATAATCAAGGTCGTTAGTTCCTAACAAAGTCCTTCAATTTTTCTATGCAGATAACGGATTTAAGTCTGATGATGTGCTAACTTGAAACGCACAAATTTCAAAGAAGAGTTCTCTGATTCGATCTAACTAGATCTAGTATTTACTATCCACGTATAGCATTCTCAGATAAATTCTCTAGATATATTCTTCTTTGGCGACCTAACCAAAATTTCCGTACCATCTTGTTCCATATTCGTTACTCATTTTTCGTATTTTCGTAGCTTCGCATCATGCATAGAATTGGAGTACGTGGTTCTTGGCGAGCAGATGTTATATTGCCATACAAAAGTTCTGGATTTCTCCTGAAAAAGCCCGCCAAGTCCCACTACCTCCAATTCTATGCATGATGCAAAGCTACATGTACTTGGCACGATAATTAATTTGGATTGTTTTTTTCTTATTATTAATTAATTTTTTTAAAGATATTTAGGTAGTAATTTAATGTACTTGGCGAACTTTTTTGCACCGCAGGTGCCTTTTTGGGGAATTTCATAACTTTTTGTACGTCGTGGAAGAATATTGCAGCATCAATTATGGTTTCTTTGGTGTACTATTATTATAAGATGTTTGACGGGTTGAGAAAAAATTTCGAACTGTAGCCATTAGCCATGAGAGCGCCGCTTTCCTGGGGCCCAATGAAAAGGAATCGCTGTGCGGCGGCGCACTCGGTAAGAAATGAAACGTGACTACGCTGTTACGTCTTAGCGTTGACTGAAGATTGGTAAAGACAGTCAGCCCTGGGTAAAAGTTTGACGCCACTAAGCGGGTTTGGCGGGTTTGGCGTCGAAACAGCCCCCTGACTTACCAGTCGAATCTGCCAGATTTCGGCAAGGCGTATGCGAGATACTGGAGTGGTATGGCCGGTAAATTCGGTGTAGTCGATAAATGCAGGAACCACTTATGACGCCAAACCCGCAGACATAATTTTCCTTGTTATCGATGCGAAATTGTCAAAAAGCACTTACCGACTTCTTCCACATATTTGTAGAAAATCATCTAAAAATTATGAATGTTTTTCTTCTATGAATAAAAATGGCGTATATTTCTATATGTCCTCGAAAGATTTTTTTATTATGACAAAGTTGGTGATTCTTGTGGATCTAGAAAATTTTTGAAATCCAGATTATTTTTAAACTACCAAGTATAATTATCGCGATGCGTATTATTCTTCTAGGAAAATAATATCAGCTCTGAAAAATAATTTGATTTATTTTCTCGCGGTTTTTAATTTTTTTCATCGCCAAATAGTTATCTCGGTGCGTGTTATTCTTCTAACCTAATATGAGCTCTGAAAAATTTAATTACAAAAAAATTGAAAAAAAAAGGTAATTGTTTGACCCTATTTTCGGTTGTAGAAAATCGAAAAATCAAAATTTTTTTACTTTTTTCTCAAATTGTTTAATTAAACGGCGGATTGATTAAAAACATTCTAGAATTTTGTAAATTAGATATTTTTAATAGTTCTTGCAACTTTCACATACCAAAAGGTCGTATCTTTGATGTTTTTGATCCAAATTTTCATTTTCTCATATTTAAAAAGTTTGAAAATAATTTTTATCGTAAAGTACATGAAAAATAGAGTAATTTCAAACAAAAAAATTTGTAATATAAAAATTTTCGAATTTGTAAAAAAATGTTTATTTCATTTTATCAGTATTTCAGTAACAATTTTATATTTTATAATAAGAATAGTGTTTGAATTGAAAAAAATACAAACAATAAAGTAAATGGAATTTAATATTTTCGTAAGCATACATTACAAATTTTAATATATGTGGGGAATTCCACGTCAGACCGGGCAAGAAATAACCGCGCTATTTTTTAAATCGAACGAAACTTTTTTCTCGTATTATATACTCAAAAAAAAAACGATACGTTTTTCGGAATTCGTCCGGAATATTTTTTTTTCAAAAATTACAAAATATTCAATTTTGATGCAAAATGACGCCCGGTAAGCTTCAAAAATTAATATCTCCGGTTTTATTTGCCGTAGAAAGATGATTGACAGCGCATTTCAAAGGTGAAAAAATAAGCTTAGTTAAAAAATTTTATCCCTCCAAAAATCATTGAAAATTGCAATTGTTATTGACAAATGAAATGGTTAATAATTTTTTATCATGGAAAGAGCCACTTTTAAAATTCTTAAAAAAATTATTTCGGATACCTCATTCAATTGTGAACAGAGAAAACTTTTTTTCTTCATGGAGGTTTGATGGAGTCTATTTTTTATAGAATTATTTATCAGTCGCTGTGTAGCGCCCGAGAGCGCCTTCATCACTTCGGAATCATTCGGATCACACAGCGAATGGTTCTGAAGTGGTCGCGCGCGGTGCGATCGGGCCCGGCGCGACACGGCGACTGATAAATAATTCTATAAAAAATAGACTCCATCAAACCTCCATGAAAAAAAAAAAATTTCTCTATCCAGAATTGAATGAGGTATCCGAAATTTTTTTTTTAAGAATTTTAAAAGTGGCTTTTTCCATGATAAAACATCATTAAACATTTCATTTGTTAATAACAATTAGAATTTTCAATGATTTTCGGGTGAATAAAATTTTTTCTCAAAGCTTATTCTTTCATGTTTAAAACGCGCTGTCAATCATCTTTCTACGGCAAATAGACCCGGAGATATTAATTTTTGAAGCTTAGCAGGCGTCATTTTGCATCAAAATTGAATATTTTGTAACTTTTGAAAAAGAGATATTTTGGACGAATGCCGAAATACGTGTCAGCTCTTTTTGCGTGTATAATACGCGAAAAAAGTTTCGTCTGATGTAAAAAATACGAGGTCAAAAAATCGCAAAATCCGTCCGGTGTGACGTGTAGAATTGCCCATGTATATCGAAAAATATTATCGAAATTAGCAATTAAGTGGTGATCGGATAGCAAAGACTGTTAGGCTTAAGAAGTAGCCAAATAATTATTGCGGTGTGTACTTTTGTACAGCTGTAAAAAGCTAAGGGGTTCGTGATACATAATCGCGTTGATAATCGCCGTTCTTATATCACAATATTGTGTTTATCCCGATTGCATCGAATAACATATTTGACAGAGATATAGCCGAGCAACTAAACGAAAGAAACCGCGGAGACTCCGCCCATTCTCACATGTGTAAATTCGCTTGCCTTTTTGCAATTCTTTCTCCCCTCTCCGACTTCGTGCCGACCGTGTCCACGTGTTAGCGACAAATCAGTCTCTGCTGCACCGCAGCGGACTTCGGAAGTAGTGGAGAACCTGTCACCGTTTGTATTTGAGTTAATTATATTTTATTACAGTGCATTCCACATTTCAGTAATTTCGATTTGTGTCATCACCTGTTTCGGATCTACCTCAACGTACATTGGATATACCTCTACATATTGTAAGCGATTCCAGATTTTCTTTACCGTAAGCTAAATGGCCGGACGTAACAACTTGGTGGCTAGTTGCGTCTGCGCTTATTCGGGTTGTGCTGCGCGTAGCAGGGATAATGTCCCGGGGATACGGTTTTACCGATTACCTTCAAGCCTAGATCCCGCGGTAGCGTTAGAATGGTTGGTTAACAGCGGCAATGCTGATCTTGCCGAAGCATCTGCCAAGCAGTTAGACCGAATCCGGATATGCAATCAGCATTTCTCCCGAGATGCAATTTTCCCCAGCGGCCGCTTGCGTCGTGGAGCCGTCCCCAATTCTTGTGGACCGCGAGTTGTGCGCGCCGATTCACCCCCTGCACGCGCCGGTGATCGCAACGCGTGGAGAGCCCAGCGGAGGCATTTAAAACGCCAGATCGCGATTAGGGACGAGGAAATCGTGAAATTGAGGGAAAGTAATGCTGCGTTGAGGAGGAATTTAAAAGTATATAGAAGGTCGCTGTCTCGTCAAACCGCGAAGATGCCGGCGGATGACATATCTGACGCAAGTCTCGCTTGTGCCCTCTACCGACGAGTCAAAGGTTTTTTGTACACCTTCCTGTGCATGCAACTTTTTCATAAGACGAATGCGCAATATTTCCCGGACGAAAAGGATTTGGCTATGGCAATGCATTACACATCGCCTAGCCTCTACACCAAACTGCGCGAACGGTTCGGATTCGTCTTACCTTCGATTTCAGTCTTGAAATTATGGTTCGGTCGTATCAAGCTATGGCCAGGCGTTTGTCCCTCGATTTTTAGTTGCTTATCAAAAAAAGTCGCTTGCATGGAACCAAACGAACGGAAATGCGTCCTTCTCTTCGATGAAGTGAAGATTAAGAAAGGCTTCGAATACAACGAAGCACGTCAGAAGGTTGAGGGTTTCCAGGACCTAGGTAGTTTAGGAAGTTCTGATGGAGTAGCCACGAGTGCTCTCGTTTTTATGGTCCGGGGCTTGCTGCATAATTGGAAGCAGCCTATTGGGTATTTTCTGATAGGGGGTTCGATTCCTAATGAGACTCTGTCGGTCATCGTTGATCAGATGCTGGACGAAGTCATGGCAACCGGGTTGGATGTTCGAGCTTTGGTCTGCGACCAGGGTCCTAATAATCAAAGCGCAATTACCCGGCGAATACTGTCCATAGATCAGCCGTACTTCATACACAGGGGTAAAAAAGTGTACGCCCTGTTCGACGTGCCCCACCTGTTCAAGAACTTTCGGAATCAGCTCTTGGTACACGATATCCAGTTTGACGAAGGTCGAATAGCTTCTTGGGGGGACGTGCAGAAGTTGTGGGATCTTGAAAAAAATCAAGCTACCAGAGCGGCCGTGAAACTGTCCGAGAAACACGTAAATCCAGGGCTGTTTCAGAGAATGAACTGTCGTCTTGCATTGCAAGTATTCAGCCATGGAGTGTCCGCCGCTATGCAGACCGCAGCAACGACGCAATGCATCGACACGCCTACCGTGATGAATACTGCGGCATTTATTGGGATTTTGAACGATACCTTTGATCACCTCAACAGTCGAGTTCCGAATGATGCAAATCCCAACCGCTGTGCGTTATCTGAGCAGCGTCCCGAAATCCAGGAACGTTTAGAAAACATACTTGTGGAATCCGCGAAATGGCGCACACTGACGAAAAAAGGCCCTAAAATCCCCCCATGCTTCAACGGCTTCAGGCAAACCGTTAAGGGGATACTTTTGCTGTGGGAAGACTTAAAAAGCGAAAATGTGAAATTCCTGATGTTGGTCAGAGTAAATCAGGATGCGTTGGAGAACATGTTTTCGATGTTGCGTTGCTACGGAGGAACGTACAATCAGAATCCGACGGCGCAGCAGTTTCGACTCGTCTTTCAAAAAAACATCGTTCTGAATCTGATGAAACCAGCGCAATCTGCGAATTGCTTGGACGACGAGGACGATACGCTACTCGATGGCGACGAGCAAACAGCTGTACATAACCGGACGAGGAAAGACAATGATTCCAACGTTCCATGCGGTCTTGATGGACTTGCCCCAGAAATGGATGTCGAACTGGACGCCAACGATAATATTTATGACGATGTCCACCAAATCGTCGAGCGTGCCAACGACATATTTAAGGCCGATCAAGCATCGCTCACCGCCTGCGCAGTTGAGTACTTTGCCGGGTACATCGCCAAGAAGTCCATTGATAAGACGGACTGCGAACGGTGTCGTGAAGAACTCATCAATCCCGACCCAACGCTTGTCGCTAGTAGGCAGGTGTTGACGTATTTCAAGGCCTACGAGACCAAAGATGAGAAGGAATTTGGGCATATGTGCGTAGCAACACCTAGATTTTCCTTGATCTTCGATGTCATGACTGCGGTCTTCGACAACTGGTATCCACGTTACAGAGCCCAGTATGGAATTCAAGACAAGATCTCCGATTTGATTCAGCGCGCCGTGAATGTCAACGACAATGGTTGGTTCCAGGACGAAGTGTGCGGACAGCATCGGCGTGACCTCGCGTGCAACTTCATGCGCGTGAAAATCAACAAAGATGTCAAATGGTTAGGAGACCAATGCCGAGCACAAAGTGCTAGAAGCATGGGTCAGAAACCTCCGCAGAAACTGAGAAACCTGCAGGGTACCTAAACCATCAACATGAGGTGTGTTCGCGGCTCTTCGAAGTTGTTACGAATACGTTGCAGCTCGCGTCTCTTTCGGACCAGAAGGTGATCGAGGTGATGACCATATGGATACCTTGTTCGCGGCTCTTCGGAGTTGTTACGAACACGTCGCAGCTCGCGTCTCTTTCGGGAGGTGATCGAGTTGATCGATGATGTGGGAGACATTGTCAATAGCCTCCTCGTGGCGTCTCCTGGAAATGCTCTTGATGAGTAGCTAATAATTGACGATTGTAATTTTCTGTGATGCCGTTAATTTCCATTTTAATTTTTTAGTGAATTTCAGACTTGAGATGATGCGAAGAATTGACATGGGTTTTCGATGCAGGTGATGGCCAACGTTTTAATTCGCTCTTGAATATTTTCACAGTTGATGGTTCGATTGTCGTTGTTACGTTTATTTCTAACTTTATTATCTGTGTAAGAAATTGTCATATTTTAATTTGATTCCCCTACTAATACATTCACTTACGCAATAGGCAAATTTATGAATTCATAGTACACTGTGCCTAATAAAACGAATATTTTTTTTTTTGATTCCATACAAAAATTACGTTGTCTATCACCAAAAAATAAGATAGTGTCACAATTTCGGGTGGTTATTTTCATTTTTCAGCTACCGACACGTAAAGAAGAATTTGTCATAGAAAATTTTCATTAGCTTGATAAAACAAATAGCGGATTTTTTTAATTCGGGCGAAAGTTATCCTTGTAGAGAACTCAATTCCCTACAAAATCACACCGCGGTCATTTTTTTTATCTGTTATATTTAATCATTTATAGAATATAAAGTTCTGGAAAAAGATTTTTCTCACGACAAATTCTTTTTTACGCGAGCGCTAACTGAAAAATAAAAATAACCGGGTGAAATGTTGACACAATTTCTTTTTCGTGATAGACAACGTAATTTTCGTATGGGACCGAAGAAAAACCAAAGTCGTTTTAGTTGACACGGTCCAATTCACAGGTTATTCGTGTGTTTTTGAACGACTCTGCAAGACGTTTTTCGAGAAATGTAAAATGCTTACCGGAAACTGTTTTGAATTTCGTTACTATCGAATAGAAATTTTCGCTTTCAAATGAAAAATTGCCCCATCATAATCAAAACGCGGCTCGACGGGCTCACAAATGATTTGATATTTGATCAATTAAAATATTTCTTTTTTTTTATATACAATTACATATAAAGACGGATAATTTGTGTTGCAGTTCCAGCCGGATTTTCAATTATGATCAACTTTTAGTCATAACTGTAGATAAGAACACGAAAATGCTAATATTTTATTCTAATGATGCATGAGTATTAGTTCCGGAATATGAGTGTAATGTTCATAATTAACCAGCCGCGTCATAGCCACACGCTACTGCAAGAAAATAATCATAGGTGTAGGTGATTGAATTAACACGTACGCAAGGCTATGAATTGTACATATTTTTATTTTTTAGGGGGCACATACAAAAAGCCTGCGGTTCCCGCACTCCGCAGGAGACTCTGCAGCACATTGTCGCAGCTTGATTGCGAGTCGCTGCTCACCTTAGGCGCTCGAACCTGCGCCCGTCTATTCGACCATCGATATCTATGAAAAAATTAAACAACAATCATGTTCCACACATAATAATATCACCAAGAGAAAATGACTCACGCAATCAATTAGAAAAATCGGCACTCACAATTTCGATAATTATAATATTGAAGGTCAAGCGAGAAGTGATATGTAATTAGTGTTAGTTACTGGAGAACATTTACTTAACATTTGCCATTGAAAAAAAATTTTAGGTATTGCTGTAACGGGAACAACAATAATATCTACAGTTATACTGATGATTGCGATGGAATGTTCGTTTTATCAAAAAAAGAATTTTATATAATTCGATTTAACCAAAACAGGAAGACAAGCACATTATTTAATGGGCTTACGTAGTTTTGTTAAAAAGTCGTTCATTCAGTAAATCGAACGCGAAAGAAAAATCTGTAACTCTAATGTAATCGAGTACATGTATTTTTCTGTAAACCCCGTATTATTTTTGTGCATTTGTAGAATTCCCTTTGTTTATAAATTGGGGACAAAACTGTTGAATTATTGCACTATTTGAAGCTTACTTCTCTCCTCTCTCTCTCCTTCTCTCCGCCCGCGTTCCTCTATTTTTCATTCCCTTCGCTTCATTTTTTTCCTTTTCCTTCGCCTTCTTTTCCTCCTCTTCCTTGCCCTTCTTCTTTTCCTCTTCCTTCGTCTTCTTCTTCTTCTCTTCCTCGTCCCGCTCCATATGCCTTTTGGCGCGTGCCACGCGCCTTCTTTCCATTTCGCCCTCCCTCTCACTCGCTCTCTCTGCCTCCTCCTCCGCTTTTTTTTTCTCATTTCCCGCTTCGTATACATGAAACAAATTTTTTTGCAATTATACCAAAAATAAAAAGTTGAGCTTTCTCCAAATCTACACGTTCCAAGGGCTAGAGAATCACCTCTGATGATTCTTAGTTTAACGTTGTATGCAATGAAATTAATGTTGGGAGACGACTCAATGAGAATCTAACCGATTTTTGTGCCTCTAGAATCGTCGTGATTTTGTTGTCATTATTATTGATACTGTTGTTGTGACTATTCGTTTTAACCCTTTCTGGAGCGCATTTTTTCTGGCGATATTTTTATAAACGAGTTATCATTTTTTTTTTTGGAGTCATTGATACCGAATCGGCGTCAGAATCGAAATTCGACTGCTGTCAATTATCGATTCAACCGTCCAAACTTCTAAATAGAACAAATTATATTTGTATGGTTTTCGGGTTGTCTACGTTATGACAATTTCCATATCTTGGCAGTTTTAACATCAAATTCACCGTCAGAACATTCTGAAACACGATGTTTAGTTCAGTAATGAGTAGTTTTTTGGAGTATTTACTGTAGATTGAGCGACTCGACAGTTGGTTTGGTGTGAAGTATTAAAAATATTGGGATTGAAATGAAAAAGAGTGGGCGTCTCATACAACATATTACAACGCGTTAAAAACGTATGAAGTTGGAGAGCTTGTCAATCACGGTCATCTGAATTACCTGCAACTCCCTCTCCAATTCCTTTATCTCCTGTCGCATCCTCTCTATCTTATTTTCGTCGGTCATAGTGCTTCTGTTCCAAAAAATTCATAAAACAAAGTTAACCAAGTATGCAGAGAGAGCGAAATTCGATGAACTTCAATTCGTGCTTTCAAACAAAATAGAGAAACGAAATGCAATTGTGTACATCCACCCTCCTCCCTCGCGCTCCACTTTTAAATTCGGATTTCGTTTAGTGTGTAGCGGTGTTTGGTAATACAATATTAAGGCGTTATGTTCACTCGACGATTTAGGTCTGATGCCTTTCTTTTAAATATGACATGTAGTTGAGTTTTCATTGTTTATAATAACTACGTACATTACGTAGATAAAAGCATGTTATTTTAATCAATAAATTTATCAATACGGCTTTTCAAATACCTTTTATTTTTGGATTTTCGCAATAGTTTTAAATGAAACTGTGGCTACCGAAAATTACTTTAATTGCAATGCGGATGTTCGGATAACGTCGTCGATGCTCCCGAACTATCCCCAATAAATACTGCACCTGTTCTTTATCTGTAGTTGAGCAATTAATATCTTCAGTCAACGTTAATGTGCTCTAAACGGTTGGTTTTCGATACAAATATGTCAGTCGATTTGTGTGAGACTTGTCATTATTGAGTAATAAAATTAAAAACACGGCCAGGCATCGTTTTCCATATTATTTTCATGCAAAATAGAACATGGAGATCTTCTTTTGCGTAAATGGAATTTTGAAACTTCTTACAAAAAAAAGAAACTGTGAAAACGTTCTTTTTAACGGCCCGATAAATACATTGTAAATAATATTCACAACAAGAATAGCGAAGTTCGATTCATTATGAGAGCATTTTCTAAGTGTACCCTGATCTCTAAAAAAAACCTGAAGTTAATGTGTGATGGAAACTGATCTTCCACTTTTAAGTTCCAAGCCTAAATGAACTTGAAGGAAAGTAATTTTCTCAACCTAAACATTCTCCCGGTCTTAATGATAATTTTTCTTGTAGCAGGATCTTTTCTTCAACTGAACGAGTTATTCTCGAGCGTTAGTGTTTGTGTTTGAACTTCTTAGCTTTTATATTTACTTGACCGTATCTCAAAACATCGGATTTTAAAGACTTAATTTTAAATCCGGTAATTCAGGAAACTCTTCGTTCTTTACTGATCGGCATAGGATTAAATTTATGCATCAAATAAATAACGAGACACAAATTGAATTTAACAAAATTCAACTAGGAAAATTTATTCCGTTCTTCTCTCTCGGGGTTTGAATTCTAAATAATCTTTTTTTTTAAATACAATTGTAACCATAACATAAAACAATTTAACAACCAAAACTTTGATACAGAATTCGCCGCCTCCTATTTCCAGTTTCTATTTCATCTCTTCAGTTTTTTTTCCTTCCTGCATTTCGCTTTTCCCCGTTGCTTCCTGCCTTATCGATCCAGATGTTCTCCACTCCTTGCCTTGGCCGCTAGAGTCGATTTCCTTCTTACTAATTTTGGTAACAATCTAATTTCAACTAATTAACAAAATATACCTTTCTTTTTCCTAGATCCCAAAGAACCACAACTATAATAAAGGTTCCTTCTCAAACCCCCCCCCCAGTCTTGGTAAATCTTTAATTTTCCAAAATAAAGCATTTCCCAAGATTGGTGAAATCATTTAAATTTAATGGTTATGTTACTTTTCGCATTTTCTACTCTAGGTATGGTCTAAGGAGAATAACATTTCTGGTGCCTAGAAGATTTCCATCCAGGTCCTCCATAATAAAGCTATTCTGGCCATTTACTTTCACTATCTGGTATGGGCCCTCATAGAGTAAGAAAAATTTCTTTATTTTTTTGTTCAAAAGATTACTTTGCCTATGACTTTTAACCAATACTTTATCCCCTATTTTGAATTCCCTGTTGCCTTTATTTTTCATATCATGTTTCTCATTTCGATTTATGGTAACGTTTTTGTTATTCTTGATTGCTAATTTCAATCTTTCCTCCCTGGATAAATCCATGAGATCCTCTAATAATGGGAATGTTTCACTAATATCTTCATCCTGTGGTATCATTTCCAACATTAGCTCCTCTGGAGAAAACCCGGTCGCAGAATGTTTTGTCTGATTAATAGCTTTCTCAGCTAATGGTAACCATTTAACCCAATTGGTGTGGCAGTTGTGGTAATAAGATCTAAATATTCTACCAATTTCCTTCATGACGCGCTCCACCGGATTTGATTGCAGATGATAAACAGAGGTTTTGGACGATTTTATATCCTGCTCACTCAAGTTTGCCTCCCACTCACTGGAAATAAACTGACCTCTATGATCGCTCAACACCTCCTTTGGCCTACCCACCTCTGGTATGTATTTATCCCTGAACGTTTTAATAAGAGTCTCTGCTTTTGGGCTTCTAACACCAAACATTTTAACAAATTTGGTACAAATATCCATTATGACAATGACATACTTAAGCCCTAATCTTCCGGTTGGTAGTGGGCCATAATAATCTATTGCTATCTTTTCCAGAGGTTCATCTGCCAAAACCGATTTTGCCTTTCCCTCAACATTTTTTTGATAATATTTCGCCTTTTGACATAATTCACACTTCTTAACAGTTTCTCTTACTAATTTATCAATATTAGGAAAATAAAACCTTTTCTTAACGAAATAAATGACCTTATTTGAGCCAAAATGCAATAATTTTCTATGTATTGCTTGAATTAAACCTGTCGAAAATTTACTAGGAACCCAAACTTTCCATTCAGCGTCTTTCCTCAAATAAAATATTCTTTCCTGAATTTTCCATTCATACTTGCTCAGCTGATTACAGTTCCTCATCTCCTCATCTCTCTCATCGTGATTCTCTTTATGATAGTCTCTGATTTCCTTTACTACTTTCCTAAAATTTTCCTCTTTCTCTATGTTTTCCAACAGATTCACCTTATAGGTTCTGTATTCCTTCAAATTTGATTGAAAACTTTCGTCTGTAACCCCTCCAACCTCCGGATAACGAGAAAGAGCATCAGCTACTATATTTTCTTTACCTGGTATGTATTCTATGCTGATGTTGTATTGCTGTAAAAACAAAGCCCATCGTGCTAATCTGCTATTTGTTAGCCTGCATGTGCTGATAAAAATTAAAGCCTTGTGATCAGTCTTGAGATATATCCTAGCTCCTAATAGATAGATCCTCCATTTTACCACGGCATGGATAATTGCCAATAATTCCTTTTCCGTGGTGGTATAATTTAACTCTGCTCCCCGCAAAGTTCTACTAGCATATGCAATGGTCCTCTCCTGCCCCTCATGATCCTTCCGTGATAATTTCGAACCTATCCCATGTCCGGATGCATCCGTTTCTAAATAAAATGGGTGTCGTGAGTTTGGGTGATATAATTTGGGTGATATAATCCATGGCCCTAGAGAAAGAAGCAACCGCAGTGCATAGGCCAAAAGGTAGTCTTGTAAACTGATAAGATCGGTTATTATACATAAAACCTGTATATTGCTTTGAATTCTCAGTGAGTGGGATTTGCCAATACGCACTCGAAAGATCCAGGGTAGAAAAGAATTTAGACTCCCCTAAATTAATGGTAATCTCATCTAAGGTCGGAGGTTTCTCATAATCTTTTTTCATTCGATTATTTAGATGTCTGGCATCCATACACAACCGAATTTCATTATTACTTTTCGTCACTGTGACAAGCGGGTTTATATATTGCGAATTGCCCCTCTCTATAACTCCTAACTCTTCCATCTCTTTAATTTGAGCATCTGTACTCATTCTGTGCGCGAATGGTATAGGATATTGCCTTTTAAAATATGGGGAATAATCTGTTAATTCAATCTCATGTCTATACTTATTAGTCAATCCCGGTTTCGAATTAAATACTGTATAATTGTTTAATAATACTTCTTTTAAACTCTCTGTTTGTGCCTCCGTTAATTCCTCCCTCCTCAACTGAAAAGTGTTCTCTATTTCCTCCTTAGCTAACTCTTCTGACTTCACCGTATTAATAGAATTTACTAAAGGTTTTGTCTCCATTATCGAAGTGCCCTCTTCTTTGAGGAAAGGAATTTTAATCTCCTGTTTTTGTAGATGTTGTTGAGCAGCATCTATTGATATTTCATTTTCCACCAGCCAATCCATGCCCACAATCATTTTGCTAATCAATTTATGAACAACTATGAAAATCGAGAGGCTTTCCCAATTCCCAAAATTCAACTCTAATTGAATCTGTTGCGTAATCAACTTAGACTTATTCCCGATAGCTCCCTGAATTAAAATCCCGGTCATAGGAAGTTGCTTATAGGGCACTCCTGCTAATTTCAATTCCTTGAAAAACTCCTCTGACACGCAGGAGATATCCGCCCCTGTATCAACTAACGCTTCTACAACGAAATCTTTTAAGTTTATTTGAATAATCGGTTTAGGTATATTTTTTTTAGGATTTAGTGAATTTTCTACTTCAAACAGCAAATCTGCTTCTGTTGTCCCTGAGATTGTTGAAATTAAACGATTCCCTAGCGGAACTAATACGGAATCGTAGGTTAGTTTTCCTGAACTATAAGTGATTCATCTGTTATTTCGTCATCAACAAAACTCTTCCCCGGCTCCTGTGTCTCGATTTCTTCCGCCTCTATTATCTGCAACCTTCTACCATTAGGTGATTTGTTAACAAACTGGCTGCCTCTTATATTAGTTTGACCTCTCTCAGCCGCTTGTCCATAATTCCCGTTTGAGTTAATCATACCTGTTCCATTCCTATTCATTGAATGATTCTCCTGTCTATTATTCTTAGTCATGTAATTAAATTGATTTGATCCTGAATTATTATTCTTAGAATGAGAAAAGGTGGACTCTGCATCACCTGCGCCTCGGCTGACTTGCTCATTACCTGCAGAATTTCCGAAGCCCTCCGTTCTATTCCCCATGGAATAAGAGTTAGTTATATTCCTAGGATATCTATTCCTCTTTTCAATTAAAGATTCATAATTTTCGACCACATTGATTAATTGTTCAAGCGTTTCTGGTTGTCTATTTAACAGAAGTGTTGAAAACTCCGAATTATAATCGAAATGATCTCCTATTAATTCTATAATTTCGGTTTCAGAAAAACGCGGTGTAAGGAACTTCGCATGGGAAAATAAATGATATATATATTCCTTTTTTGACCCTGGATCCCTCCAATGGAATTTCCCAGTGAGCAACCGTCTACGAAGAATTTGCTGTCTGCTCTTACTCCAAAAGAAAAATAAAAACTCACCCCTAAATTCCTCATAATCAGTGAACTCATTTGATTCGAACCACGATTCTGCCTTACCAGTTAGTCGTCGCCTGATAATTGAGAACTTCTCGTTATTTGACCGGTTTTCCCAGTAGGCCTCCGTTTCACAAGCTTTAAGGAACCGTTTCGGATGTATTTTGGTGTTTGTTCTTCCATCATAGACTGGAATTGCTTCAATTTCAGGCCTGGGAAGTTTTAAGTTTGTATAAGCTGGTGCTCTAGGAAATGCCCTATTCTCTCTTAAATCCCCATTATCGTTCAGCTCTATTGATTCGTTTTCTCTTTGCCTACTCATAAACTCTTTGAATTTCAAAAATAAATTATAGTCATCATCTGTCACATCTATACTCTTCCTTCTCGCATCAACTTTCCCAGTTTCACTGCCATTTTGGTCTACCCCAACTGACTGCTCACATTCAGTGTGAATATTTTCCTTTTGTCTAATCATTTTATTCCTAGTTGATGGCATGATTAGGTTTGCCAAAAAAAACAAAAAAAAATATTAGCTTAGAAATATCTGAGATTTACTTAAAAATAGATTAACTACTCTCCTGGTTTTATCTGCTCTTCCGATTTCCTTCTGTTCCAGATGTCCTTCCTGTTTCCTTTCTTCGCTCCTCGTCGTCGCTGGATGCTGCTCCGTGTATTCTTCGTATTTGCCTATGTTCTTCGTTGTTCAATATTCGTTCCTCGTTTTTCTTTTTTTATATATTTATTATCCAGTTTGATGGGTTCACTTTTTGAAAACAAACACTATTAATGTCCTGTCACGGTCGCCAAAAATCTGTGATGGAAACTGATCTTCCACTTTTAAGTTCCAAGCCTGAATGAACTTGAAGGAAAGTAATTTTCTCAACCTAAACATTCTCCCGGTCTTAATGATAATTTTTCTTGTAGCAGGATCTTTTCTTCAACTGAACGAGTTATTCTCGAGCGTTAGTGTTTGTACTTCTTAGCTTTTATATTTACTTGACTATTTTAAAGACTTAATTTTAAATCCGGTAATTCAGGAAACTCTTCGTTCTTTACTGATCGGCATAGGATTAAATTTATGCATCAAATAAATAACGAGACACAAATTGAATTTAACAAAATTCAACTAGGAAAATTTATTCCGTTCTTCTCTCTCGGGGTTTGAATTCTTAATAATCTTTCTTTTTAAATACAATTGTAGAGATAACATAAAACAATTTAACAACCAAAACTTTGAAACAGAATTCGCCGCCTCCTATTTCCAGTTTCTATTTCATCTCTTCAGTTTTTTTTCCTTCCTGCATTTCGCTTTTTCCCGTTGCTTCCTGCCTTATCGATCCAGATGTTCTCCACTCCTTGCCTTGGCCGCTAGAGTCGATTTCCTTCTTACTAATTTTGGTAACAATCTAATTTCAACTAATTAACAAAATATACCTTTCTTTTTCCTAGATCCCAAAGAACCACAACTATAATAAAGGTTCCTTCTCAAATGTGTCAATTTGGTGTGGATTCAATTTCGATGATAAAGTAATCATTACGGAATTAACAAATTCCACCGAAAAATGAAAGTAATACTTCTTCCCTAATTTTTGAAATGTTTTTGGAGTGACCCTAATTTTGTTTCACCAACAAAAAAATTTATTGACCTTTTGCGGTTATAATTTTCGTCCTCATTTCTGTATTATGTTTCTCAAAGAAATCAATAGTTATATTCACGACAAATGTGTCTGAAATTGCTGAAGAACAAAATCCCAAAAACGGACACATATTTGTACCACCGGACCTGGATATTATACTACCTAACACCACCTATTATAATTATTAATAAAAAGGGGCCCTTACTGATTTAGTTTGTTCTGATTTATTTGAAAGCGTACGTAAATATCGCTACATCAATTAATTTATATCGCTACAATTGACGGTGCCCCACATTCTGCTATAGCAAATACTTTATGATAACAAAAATAACGTGTGACTTACCGTAATATAAAAAACTTCTCAATATCCTAGTGTTCACCGTATGAATGTTCAAGACAGACTGGCATTTCATCTGGTATACGGCAATAATCGCCCGGTTCACAATAAGAGCAACATTGTTGCCGCGGCGGTGACCGCTCAGCGATTCTTTCAATCTTCGGTCAACGATTCGGTGTTGTAATTTATTGTTAGTCCAGTCGGATTGGACATTCATATTATTGTGGCCAAACATAGGATAGCCGATTTATGATAACTTTTTGAACGGGTTTAGCCTCAAAAAATTGTTAAAAAATGGAAAACCGATATTTCGCGACATAACTTTTCTCTTGTAGGTTTTTCGGGAAAACTGTTGATATAAGAGTTGTTCGTTATAAAATTATCTAATTGTAAGAAATGAGCTGTAGCATGAAATTTCATCATAATAAATTTACCTGGAAATTGAAAAAAACCACATAATTAAATGTTTTCTATTTTTTTGAATAAATTTTTGGGGTCCCTTGGTCGCTCCCTGGTTGAGTCAAATATCCACTTTCAAACGTATCATTTCTTTTTTATCATCCAAGATGATCAATTTGAAAAAAAAATAAAAAAAAGGTTAATTTTGCGATTTTACATAGCCAAAAATAGCGTGGACCCCGCTCGAAAATTCGAAAATTTTTATATTACCAATTTTTTTCTTCTCGTCTCTTTACTTATTTGTACTTTAAGATACAAAATATCTTTATACTTTTCAAAAATGAGATCTTGAAAATTTATACCAAAAGCATCTAAAATACGATTTATGGGTATTCAAAAATTGCAAAAACTATTCGGAATATCTAATTTTAAAAACTCTTTTGAAAAATTCTGGTATTTCTTTCTTGATCAATCCGCCGTAAAAATTAATAATTTAGATAAAAGAAAATAAAATTGGAAAACGTTATTTTTCGATTTTTTATGGCTAACAATAGGGTGGACCCCACTTCCAAATAATAACCAAATCTGTAATAATAACAAAATCTAATAATAATTTCCCGAAAATAAGTAATTTTAATTTTCTAAAAATTTATTAATTGCTCCGTAATATACCAACAATTTTTAGAAAACTATCGATTTCAAGAAAAATAATTTGAAAAGTTTTTACCAACTTGTTATTTAATTTTGGGAAAATCACCAATGATCAAATACTGGTTATTTCATCTGGGTATTCCTAGGTGATTTTTATGAAATAATAATTATTGTTTAATTTTCAATTATTGAAAAAAGTAATAATTAATTTTGTTACAAAAAAAGCATTGTGAAAGATAGAAATAGTTATTGAAAAATAAATAATTGATGATTTTATATGAATACATTCATTTTCAGAAACTTGAGAATTTTATTGAACAAAATCATTCATTTTTATGAAAATTGTTGATTCCATTGAATGAAATTATTCATTGTCTTAAAGATTGTTAATTTTAATCAAGGAAATTATTAATTTCTCGAATAATCTTTCATTTCATTCAAGGATATTATAGAGGATATAATTATCACTTTTAACAAAAATTCTTATTTATTTTTTTAAATAATTCAGGTTTTTATAAATCGTCAATTATGTGAATAAAAATTAGCGATATTTGAAAAATTAATAAAGTTCTCTGAAGGGTTTCTTATTTTTATGCTAATCTAAAATTCTATCTGGGTATAAACTAATACCAGAAAATTGAAAAATCCCGGCCGTTATTATAAAATGTGGAAATAATTGAAGATAAATTTAAAAATTTATCAAAAAAGTCTTTTTGCCGAGCGCTGGGCAACAGTTACGGTCAACCGTTGTCGGTACACACGCCGGTAGTGCAGAGCGTGCGAGCAGATGCAACGCGTTCGGTAAGCACATTGCAGAGTTGACCTCACTCTGAATAGTTTTCGCGACTCGCCGCCGCGTCTAGTGAGAGGGCGCGAGCTCGCAAGACCTTGTATCGACATTGCAGCGGGGTCAAGCGTCCCATAAGCGTTGACTGTCTTTACAATCTTCAGTCAACGGTCTTAGGAATATTTATACGATGACCGAGTTTATCGACTGAGTTCGGGCGTGAAATGTTGGAAAAGTATCTTCCCCTTTGCACCTTGTGAGTCTTTGATCGTCGATTCCCTGGTCGATACGCCAACACACTATTGATTCACCACGTTACCGTAGTTAGATTGGGATTTTACCAGCCACTGCTATGCGCAGTTGAAATAAATGATGTTGATGAGGTTTATTAATTAAACAAAGTTTATTAATTGTTCTCACAAATAGGTATTATCAATTATGAAGATAATTGATAATTTTAGACAATTTTAATCAGGTTTAACAAATATGTTTTTATTTGATGTTGAGTTATTTCATAAAACTCATCAAGGTTTGGATAAAATAGGAAAGTGAAATATTAATTACACTTTTACTTCGAAAGTATGATGTAGTCTGAATTTCTAACGAAATCTGAGAGCGAGATCTGCTGAGTTTGGATTTTTAAAAGAGTGATTTTGGGGGGGTTCCTGGAGGGGTTGAATTTTGGATAACCGCGTGGGCGCGGAAATCTACTATTGGTCATCCCATATATGAGAGGGCTGTTGTTATTTGTGGATCAACATCAGATGGAGTGAAAGGATCCGCATACGATCCACTACCGCTGATTCTCGCTATATCGCAAGTCGACCGATTCCCAAAGCAGCGTGGTAAATAGGGCTAACGCTACGGCATCAGAGTCCCGCTGCAGTTGAATCTCCGAGGGAAGGAACAGACCCTTTCCCGAGGCTACATCGGCTTCACCACCGAGTGTTCTCGCTTCCGGTTTCGACGTCATATTGACCCAGAAAGCCTATGGCAGTATCGCAGCTCAAAGGGAAGTAACCGTCGTGATGATGGGTGAGTAGAGCACCCCGCGACGTCTGGAGGAGGAACAGGATGGGCGCAACATCCTCAGGCCTTTCCGTGCCACAGCTGATCGTTGGGTTCAGGTGACTCTTCCACCTGTGGTGTTCTTCTAACTCAGGGCCAGAAGACCGAGGGGCTACCGCACCAGGGAGAAGCCCAAAAAACGCACCTTACCGCATCAGATCAGTATGGAATTCTCGCCGTGCTATTTCCTAATTACCGCACTGAGTTACGGATTTCCCGCATAAAAAGGCATCTTAAAACGGTAATAACAATCAACTGTTAAAAAAAAAATCCAACCCCTTCTTTTGATTTGATAATATTTCGTTGCTTCCAGAATTCATAGTTCGTAGATCATAACAATTAACAATACTGCAAGTTGATTTCATCATCACGTATAGTTGTCAGAAGGTATTTGCGAAGCGAAAGAATTTTAGGAACTTTACTGTATAAAAATTGATTAATTAACAACGGGCTCATGTAATGAAAAATCTGCGAAAAACTTTTTTTACTGCAGAGTTCTATTCCTTCAAGTGTGTACGTAATACCACAACTTTTTCGAATTTTTCAATTAACATTTAATACCAGAAACTACATTTTTTATTACGGCACAGCGCTCACCGCGAGGAGCCCTGCTTTCAACATTGAATACAAAACACAGATGAAATTTGGGGAGTCGACATTTTTTCCGGAAATCTACTCCTCTTTAGAACAGAAGCTAGAATTGGCACGTTTGTAAACGAACAAACGTATGTATAATAGCCCATTTCACATGGAATCGCTGCAAGGTAGGGGAGAGTGTGGAAAAGTGGGCATTTCAATATTAAAAATCAAATTTCCACAAGGTGTTTTGGCTTGTCAAATCATTTTGAATCAATTTTTCTCACGCTAAGACTTCGTTTCGGATCCTGACCCTTTGGAAATATCGTTCGGTGTGGAATCTATCTCCTAAATTAGTCGTAAAAGCGATGAATTTTTTTTTCTTCCCAAAAATCTTAGTTACCCCCAAATCTTTTTCAAACTTTGTTTTGTTCAACACTCCAAAGTCTGTTCTTTGATGTTGTTAAATATTTTTATAATTTTTCGAATTTTTTTTTGTTGAATCGTCATGATTTTGCAAAAATTTTGGAATCATCAACAATCATGCAGTCTAGCGGACGGATGTAATTGATTCATTCTGTGCTGACCTGGGCAATCTTGCTATGAAGGTACGAAGCGCTTTCCGAATAAAATGACCAATACAATGAGGATGAATTCAGACGAGAAAAAACTGAAAACAATTCAGACAAAATTTTAGAGTAGTATATTGTGCGTCTAGGGAGGAAAGTAGGTTTTTGCTTACGAGCGCGGAGTCTGCTGTCCAGGCCGCTTTGCGTTCCCGAGGTGTATCATACTACCCGAGCCGGCAGGGGGGAAAGATAAGGCGAGCCGAGTTCAGCCGAGCCGAGCCCCACTCGCCTCGTCTCTCCCCCCTATGGAGGAATGACTTTCCGCACGGCCTTTCCTCCCTGGAGACGCAAAAATACTTTTTCCTCCCTCTCTACGGGTAGCGAAATATGCCTTTTCGTTCATATGTGAGGAAGAGGATATTTTTAAGCAATAAATAGGATTCAAAAGGATTCGAATTTATTTTCTTTCACTTCTTTGCGAGAAATAAATGTTTTCGCCAAATAAACCGCTTTGCCCCACTCGCCCCTAGATTATCTTTCCGAAAATATTCAACCCGGTCGGTCTCCGCGCAGTGAATATCTTGTAAATAATCAAACATCAACTTGAAAAATAACCCCTAAAGCTGTCAGTGGAATATTTCGGTTGGAGTAATACAGCATCGCGCCTATTATCCCGACAAATGAATGTATAAATGATGAACGCATAACTGATCTAAAATTCAACAATTACAAAGTACATAGCTTGCTGGGCCGGAGAATACATCAAGTCGTTACTAACTTCCGCCTGTTGCGTGCAAGTTGCACTTGCGAACGTCGACGGTAGCTCAGACGACGCTTCTTCGTAATAGGCTGACCGTTACTTAGCTGCTGCTTATTCACTGTCATGATGTGCAAAAACGAATCAGTATCACTATAATAAGGTGAAATCTACGAATTACGAAGTTCCAACAATCGCAAGATTATCTGTTATTCACGGGTCCGCTATGCGCCACGTTGTGAATGAACGAACAAATCGTAGATCACGCCTCGAATCGCAGCGATGTTCGTGGGCTTGTAAGTCACGCTAAAAATATCGGGTCTACCGATCGCGTCATCGTCCAGTGTTGTCACGCTTTGATGTTTTTGGAACGGTACGCTGAAACAGATGCATTGACGGCGCTTTGCTCTCGTGGATCGTGATTTTACCCGCGAACCTCCGCGTTCGTCCTTTGCGCATGCGGTTCCATGCCGCAGCGACGCGCACGGTCATTTGCCGTTCAGAGCTTGACGGGTGAGCGTCGGGGAGTTCAGTTACCGGAGAAAAAAGTGAGAAGGAAGAGAGGAGAAAAATATGTCTGGTGAGTACATTATTCTGCTTTTCGATTTATTTACGAATTACTGATTGTATCTAGGATGTGGTGTTTGTTCGAAGTCTTCGCTCATCGGTTTTTTATGTGGTAAAGATATCAAAACCTTCATTTTCGTTTTTTAGAAAGTTTTGGAATGTCCAAAGGGTGAGAAGATGCAAAGGTTTACCCTGAAGTAGCTAAAATAGTTTCATATTTTTTTGTTGAAAATTTTTCGTTTCACCATTTTTGGTGGGGACTCGGATAAGTGAAGGGGTTCTATCCGTGGATTGTGGGGTTTATGGCAATATATCAAGTGAGAAAATTTGTTCATTTTGTCATCTTTGATTGATTATAATTTTTTGAGAATTTTTTGTAACGATGCGTTTTTTCGGCGGCTAAGAAATAGCCGAGCGGTCATGTTCAAAAGTACATACTGGGGTCGGAAAAAAATCGTAGAAAATTCCCTAAAACAAAAAATGAAGGTCAATTTGTCCTCTTCAAAATACAGCTTGGGAAATTGCATTTCTCATTTTTGAGACAAGAAATTTCGACTATTGTACCCGAGCTTTTGGCTGGCAGTGCACGTACAGGCATATTAGGGCAGTCACATCACAATTTTGGCGACAATGTGTCGCGATCTGTCTTTGTACAAGCCGAACAATCTGAAATAGTTATTTATTTTGATTTGTTTTAAACTGGAAAGAAAGGGGACCATATACACGAGATATGATTTGTGCATCCTTGTGGCTCATCGCGGTATTATTTCCGGCATGCTGAGACCCGTGAAATTGTATCTTATTCAGTGGATGCCCCCCGAAATTTTTCACTTGTATTTCTTAAATGAACATAAAAATCCTGTAAAGAGTATGATGTGTATGAAAAATGTCTGAGTACAGAGCATTTTTTGAAACTTTTTGGAAAGTGACGTGACATCACACTAATTGATTACGATATGAAATTGCAGATATCGAAAATGCGCCACCACCGGCGAGGAGGGACGGTGGCCATGTGGCGTCCGGAAGTCGGAGAGAAAGTGTGAGTTTGAACGAATAATTCAAATAGGAGATACGGAGTGGCGTGGGTCGAATTTTTTTTCCAAGCTTGGGTGTAGAATTCATAGCTTACAGAAAAAAATTTTTGTTGAAAAAAAAATATTATTTTACATAATGCCTGGTTATACACGTGGTACGCGGTTGTTCTAATTATCGCGAGAATTTAGGCTTTGCTTCAAATATGATCGCTACTATCGATGTGTTTCGCATTCCCCTAGTCCTCATGAATAGATTCGATAAGACCATGTTTTTTTTACTTATACAACTTTTTGTTTGTCTTGTAGGAGCCCCGTGATACAAATTTGGTTGCGGTTCCTGGGGGGCAGAGGCCATGGCGGAGTGCGAGCGGTGGCCAGGCCGCCAAAAAAGCCCGGCTAGTGCGCTACCGCCGCGACTTCCGCGGACTGCTGGAGTCGCAGGCCTCTGCCCGCGGGGTCGTAGCGGCAGCAGCACCAGCAGCGGCGTCGGTGGCAGCTCCATCACCACCCCAACCATCATCATCATCGCTGCCACCGCCGCCACAACCACCACCGCCATCATCATCATCGCCGGCACCGCTGCGACCACCACCACCACCACCACCACCATCATCGTCATCGTCGCCAGCACCGCCACCACCATCGCCACTACCACCACCACCACCACCTACCACTCCTCGGAACCAGCGTGGTGCTAGACATCCGCGAGGGGGCAGGGGCAGGGGGTCGTACCGTGAACGCGGCGAGGGCAGAGGCGGCAGGGGCCGAACGATGTCCGGGGGGAATGTGTACGGTAAACAGGTGACCGTGCACAATTACCACTACTACAACTATACAGGGTAGTACACGGTCACGTGTTCACCGTGAAAAGATTCTTAATTCAATATCAATATGAATTTGTAATTTTAATTGAGAATGTAACGATACTATACGTACCATTTTTGTTACAATATTGTTCAAACATTAACAAATTGTTTGTTTTCAAAGTTGATTGAATCAAAAAATTTCTCAAAAAATTCTCTATTCTTATACATTTCTTATACATGTCACGCTCTGCACAGAGTTCTTATTCAAATAGAAAAAGTGAAAAATTTTGGGGGGCATCTGCCGAATGAGATCCGAAGTCTTATTTGAGCACCCCTGACGCTGCACCCGACAGAGTAGCGTTGACAGCGCTCAAAACGATGCGGCAAAGTCGTGGACTGTTCCCACGCAGCTGTCAGTGACGTGGATAGGAAAAAATGGCTGCACGCACGAATTGCTTCTCACATCCAATATTCGGTTTTTAGATGCCATACGACAATAATTACCGTCGTGATTCATCCAAATGACCAATCAGATTAGCGTACAGGGGGCTCTTCGATCCGATTCATTTTGTTTTGTGAATACTGCGTATTTCGTGTAATTGTGGTTCGTGTCGGTGAGTTGCAAGATCGTGTTGGTGACAGCTGGTTCGGGACCTCAGAGAAATGAATATTTCATTGATTTTAACGTTTTTTGATCGTTATCCTGGTCGGAGAGCCCCCTGTACCGCACTTCAAAGAGTATTCTTAGCGAATTTCAGACCGATCCATTGTTTTACCGAGGCGAAATTTGCAATATGCGATTGCGCTCACACAGACGTCACACAACCATGGAAAAATAAGAGGTGGTGGGGGTCGCTGGGACACCCTCAATGGATTTAAATAATATTTCTCACTGTATCAGTATGCTCTCGCTTCAGCTTCCTAACCTAAACATATACACTACCGGCAGAAAGTTTGGGTACACTTGTCGAAATTTCTTGCCGCACTAAAACTTAGATAGCGGACTCAAAAAAAAAGATGATTGAACTCTCTAAGCGGCGTTTTGAAGGGGACAGGTTTAGCTTTATTTTGCTTTTTTAACAAAAAAAATACGATCTTTTTTGGACACGGTACGGATTTTTGAAAATGGTCGTTTTGTTGATATTTTTTAGTCGCCGTAAATCATTTGCATAGCTCGGGGAAAAAATCTTCCTGAGATTTTTCTATGAAAAACTAAGAGAAGATGTCAAGAGCTTCATTTTCATTTTTTTTCAATTTTTCTGCGATTTTTTCTTGCACCGTTATTGCATTTTTAACGAAAAAAGACAAGTTTTAGAAAATGCGACGTAACTCAAGAACCATAGGATTTAATAGAAAATGTCAAGGGGGTGAAAAGTTGCATGAGTCTACACTGGAGTGGCTAGAATTTTTTCAGAATAAATTTTTTTTTTATTTTTTACACAATTTTTGGTCGGAGCTCTGATGAGTGGAGGGGCTCTATTTGCGAATTATGGGGCTTAGGCCAATACATAAAAAGAGACAATTTGTTTATCATTTCATTTTTTATCAATTGTAATTTTTTCTAGAATCTTTGCCAAAATTATGTTAACAATTCTTTTACATTGTTTTGGAATATCACTTTTACAATTTATCGACTAGAACTCTGAGAATCATCGACGGTTGTCTCTTTGATGTATTGGCCTAAACCTCATAATTCGCAAATGGAGCCCATCCACTCCTCAGAGCTCCGACCAAAAATTGTGAAAAAAAAAAATTCATTCTGAAAAAATTCTAGCCGCTCCAGTGTAGACTCATGCAACTTTTCACCCCCTTGACATTTTCTATTAAATCCTATGGTTCTTGAGTTACGCCGCATTTTCTAAAACTTGTCTTTTTTCGTTAAAAATGCAATAACGGTGCAAGAAAAAATCGCAGAAAAATTGAAAAAAAATGAAAATGAAGCTCTTGACATCTTCTCTTAGTTTTTCATAGAAAAATCTCAGGAAGATTTTTTCCCCGAGCTATGCAAATGATTTACGGCGACTAAAAAATATCAACAAAACGACCATTTTCAAAAATCCGTACCGGGTCCAAAAAAAATCGTATTTTTTTTTCTGAAAGAGCAAAATAAAGCTGAACCTGTCCCCTTCAAAACGCCGCTTAGGGAGTTCGATTATCTTTTTTTTTGAGTCCGCCATCTAAGTTTTAGTGCGGCAAGAAATTTCGACAAGTGTACCCAAACTTTCTGCCGGTAGTGTATATATATAAGACTTTTGTAAACAAATGTATACCAGGCTAGGTCCTTGAATCGGCGAACTAAGATACAGCAACCGCTCACGAAAGCCTACGCCCCGAAAACTGTTTACGTTAAGGTGCATATCGAGTCGCCATTTTGTGGGTAGGGGACCTCGAATTTTTGAAAGGTGTATTTTCTAAAACGGCTGAAGCAATCTAAATGAAATTTAAAAGATCGTTAGAGAGAATTGGAATGAAGTAGCTGAACTTTGGATTTTGTAAAATTCGAGAAAAAAATTCATAGGAATCTATTTGCTCTGTGAAATAATCAAAAATTCTCATATTTATACTCAACAGATCGCAATATCCGGAGTTGATCACACTAGAGAAGACCAAAACACACATCTTGAGATAAGGACCACTTCATTCGGTCAAGAAAGGTAGGAGAATACACCCTTTGAAAATTTTTGTAACGCAAAAACCGACATTTCATTTCTTATGACTATGACAGCTGATTTACATTAGTACCGGGTTCACAGAATACCTGTTCGTGGGGCTGTTAGCAGTCTAGGGTAGTCCTTATTATTGGGAAACTGAGGATTTAAATACGCTTTCTGGCGGTTTAAATTGAAACTAGCGATTGTAGGATAGAATCATATGTTCACCACAATGTCAATAGCAAGAAAATAGCAAAATACGGTGTGATTTTTATTAAAAAAAAAAATAAGCAACCCAAAAAGTGAATTTCGTAATTACATATTTATAAAAAATAATTAGACGTACATCAATATATTTATAAAGATGGAATTTTCTCCTCGTAAAAATAATAGTCATGTGTACTGCTGTGTTTATGGCTGTCAAAGTCATGCATTTAAGCATGAGACAGTTCGTTTTCATTCTTTTCCAAAAAAAAAGAATAGTTTAGTGAAAATTGTGAATAATTTCAATCAAGAAGAGCTAGTTGATAGACATGATGTTTGGGTGAAAGTTTTAAGAATGGGGAAAAAAATATCAGTCTCAATGCGAGTGTGTTCACGACATTTCACCCAAAATGATTATATTCCTTCTTGTAAGTATATCAAATAAATAAATATTCGAATTATCTTTAACTTTTATACGATCAAAGTCATTATAGTTTTTTTGATTTTTCAGTAAGCCAACAGCATTATCTGAAAAAAACAGCTGTCCCTTCAGTTAATCTACCGAAAAGCTCTGTCGACTCCTCAAGGAAATATAATCATGTTCTATCAGCTCTACGAGAGCAAAGACAAATCAAAAGATCGTCTTTAAAAAATGAAAGTACTACTTATAATATTTAGCAACAAACTTCAGAGGAACCTAGTGATTTTAATACTGGTAATAATTTTCAAGATTTTGTGGTTTTGGATGGTCAGATTGATCAGAGACTTGTAGAAAATCAATCAAAAAATGATGAAAACTTTAATCTACAAACTGACCAAGATTCTGGGACTAAAGAGGCTCTAGTCTACAAATTCAAAGACTCTAATCTACAAACTGATAAAGATTCTGGAACTAAAGAGATGTCAAGTGTACAGTCAACTGTCAAAAGTAATATTGGAATGTCTATAAAACAATTTGAAGATGTTGCAACACAAGTGAAAACCGATAATTTAATTCCAAAATTTTCTGACTTCATTTCCAACGACAGCGAACTAAGTACGTTAACTGGGATTCCTAATTTGGTTTATTGAATACAATTAAAAAATTAGTCAATCAAAAAAGACCAGCAATGTCAAATTCTAATGTTAAAATGGATCTGTTAGACATTATCATCATGACTTTTATGAAACTAATACAGAATATGTCATATGCACTTCTAGCCTTTTTTTTTAAATCTTATACTCCAGAAACTTGTAAAGATAAAATTTTGCAAATGATTGACCTCTTATACATTTGTTTAAGGCCAGCAATACAGTGGCCCAGTAAAAGTAATATTCTGAAGAATATTCCTCTTGATTTTATAGGATTTGAAAATGTTCGTGCAGTTATTGATTGTACTGAAATTTCGATTCAAAGGCCGAAACATCTGTGTTGCCAAATTGTGACTTATTCTCAATATAAAAGTACTTACACAGTCAAATTTATGACTGCTGTCACACCTGCTGGTTTGATTTCCTTGATTAGTAAGCCTTTTGGTGGACGAGCTTCTGATAATACTGTCTTTGAACAGAGTGAAATCATTAAAAAGTTCGATCAGAGAGATGATGTCATGACTGATCGAGGCTTCACTGTAGATGAACTTTGCAAGAAAAATGATGTGAAATTGATTTCACCACCTTTTCTAAAAGACCGAAAACAATTTTCTAAATTGGAAGCAATGAATGGAAGGCGAATTGCCAAAGCTCGTGTACACGTCGAACGCAGTAACCAACGAATCAAAAGTTTTGAAATCTTATCATCGAAAATGCCGATTGGTCTTGTTGATGAAGTTGAAAAAATTTTGACAATTATTTGTGCAGTTGTAAACCTAAGTCAGCCTATCTTAAAAGATGAGAAATTTGTTCGGGATCAAAATAATGTTGATAAGGATTGAAATAATGGTATTAGTGATTAAAATAATTTATAAAAATATTTTATTACATTGTTAAGTTATTTTTTTTTAAAAGAATGTACAAAATAAAATTAAAGTATAACTTATAAGTAACAATTACAGTATTTTGATTTTTTTTTTGTTTTTCACTCCTCTTTTTGTTTCATACATATATTGTGTATTATTTTCTCAAAATATACTTTCTTCAAAGTTATTAATAAATGTTTCGTGAATTTTTCATTAAAACTAACAGATATTATTTTTATATGTTTGTCAAAAGATGAATATATTATAAAATCTGTAGAAGATAAATTAAGTATTGCCATACTTATTTGAATTTGAGCGTAATACATATGCTTTGATTTCAAAGTTACTTCACCATGTTCTTCAGTTAACCATTTGATCGATTTTACAGTATCTTCAATACCTATACGATTACCCTCTTTCGGACACTTAATTTCAATAAGTTTAAACGGTTTGTTATTCTTAAAAACAATACCATCCGGAGAACAGCCTAACCAAGGATTTAATTCAAAAATAACTAGACCACATTGAACTACTTCCATAGATAATAAATTTGCATAAATTTCACGTGCATGAGTTTCTTGTTCTAAGCCATATTTTGTATCATCATTGCTAAACGGAGCACCGTAAAAGTAATCCTTTGATTTTTTTTTCCAGTCTGGATTTTTATTAGAAAAATAGGTGAATAATGAGTAAGCTCTACTAGCTGTTATTCGATTTTTTCGTTCAGCTAGCCATACAGAGTAAAACTCAGTACTTTGTAAACAAATTGTAAAAGCATCCATTGACAGTCGGCTAAAAGTTTCAGCACAGCAATTTGGTGTGTGAGCAATTTTAAAATTTTTCAAAACAGAAAGTAATTCCGAGGACTTTTGGCCATCGATAATTTTCTGTAGTTTTTCAGGACATAAAACTAAATTAGTATTATGGTTATTATTGTTATCATTAATTTCTTTAATAGCTTCATGTCTTCCGCATCTGCATGTATGAAAAAAAAAGGGGGAAAAACATGATTAATTAGTAAAAGTGTTATTACTTAAAATCATTTTCCAAAATTCGAATGAATTAACTAAAAAAAAAAATCATTTCAGTGTCAAATATGAAATTGATGATGTAAACTATCTACAAAAAAAAGAATATCAATGAAAAAATTCATCGAAATTAATTAAAATTAAAATTATTTACAAATGTTTTGCTAAAGCTGATGAAGGATTTTCTTCCACCATTATTTTAAGAAATTCTTCATATTCTGCTTCATCTAATTCTTTCAAACCCATGTTTAAACATACTGGAAGATCAGTAGCGGCTTCTTGAAGTGACGTATTTGCCTTGGGGTGGTCTGACTTAGATTTCTTCATTTTAACTTTATCTTCATCTTTTTTTTGTTTCTCTTTAAAACATTTGTGTTCAAATAAAGGCTTCGCCTCATATTTTTCAAGAGCTGATTTATAAGGTGCATTCCAGGCACATTTCTTATCTGTACACGTAATATCTTTGAAATCTTCAAAGTTATTACTGTAAGTACTGTGATGTTTCATTTTCGCAACGGTCACTGGATACCGGAATTACCGCCTAATTCAGCTACCGCCCGGATAAAATCTGCGTTATCGTCATCTCCAAAGAACGGTCTATATCAAGTATTTTCAGTGAGCCAGGTTTACCGTAATTTCTCGCATTATTTCCCTTATTAGTTTACATTATTCACCGTAGTTATTTCGCATCAATTCCCGTATTATTTCGCATTATCGCCCGAATTCTTTCGTCACATCCCCTCGCCTGGACTCTTCAAGACCATCGAGATCATCGAGACCATCCCGACCTTCGGGAGCGGTGACCCATGGAAGTACCACCCCAGTAAAGAATTTGACGCTCGGATGAAAAACGCATGACGATTAGGTCTGGATGCCACGCTAACGGCGTACAGGATCGACGCCAATCTGCTAAGATCTCCCGTTACCGCATGACTTATCGGCCTGGAGCTGAACCAGAATCACGCAACGCAGTTGGATGCCTCTGCAACGGCGTACAGGGCTGTGCGTTCACCAAAAAGCGCACGACTCAGCCTCCCGTTGCCCAGACTTACCAGCCAGGAGCTGGACCAACCCACAAAACATCTACTGTCTCGGATGCTGAAGTATCATCGTGGTTGGCCAAGAAAGCCCTACGGCGATCCGTCGACAAGGACGGCAAGGAAGGACATGGATGCAAGTTCCGCTCCTCCGGTGCATTGTTTGCCCGCGGAGGGACCCGGAGACTCTCTTGAAGACGGCAGCAGAAAAGGAGTACTGAAGCCAGCGAACGCCAATCTAATGCGAACCTCATCACACGTCCTGCCGCCAACCATAGCCCACAGGTGACACTACGCAGCACTAATTGCTCCCGCCAGCCACCCACTACCGCAGCACGCGCTTGGCGCACGCCAAAAGGAATCTACTGAGGGTGGGAAACCAATCACCAATAATTGCCAAAAATCAGGATCACGAGGTCAATCCCCATTATCGAACTCCAAAATCACCGCCTGATCCCCGGAACCAGCGAGGATCCCGATCTACTTCTACGCCGATTATTACCCGACCTAGACGTGTTACCTGTGCCGCTCCCCAGTGATTATACCGCTTCGATTTTTGGACTTTGATTTTGACTGCTCTTGACTACCGCGTACCCGTTGAGTTTGTGAGGTGTTTGAGCCTAAGTGAGTGTGAACTAAGTGCGCTCCCGTTTCGTCAAATAAGGTGAGACGCCAATGTTTGATGTGAAGCCAACGATAGCTCAGTAGGCAAATTTAGTTGGGTTATCGCCCGGAGTGTTGGATCAAGGGATCTCTCTCTGGATTTTTCGTATCGTATCGTGCTGATCTGAGCTGTCCGAGGGCCGAATCTCTAATATTCGGGCCTATTGCTTATTTGTTATCGCTTCCGCTACCGCTTTCGACCGCTTATGTGTTACTGTAATACCCCGCGTTGATTTGGTTACTGGTAATTAGCAGCAATAATATCGTTGATAATTTGGCCACCGTCCTTGGAGAATTTCGCCGTAGTTGTAGCCGTAGGAAATACCGCCGTTATCACGAGTTATTTGAAAATATCGATTCTGACAGCCGTGCACTGAAGATCGTGATAATCCTGCGTTAATCCCGTCTTTCGTATATTCGGCCGCCGCCGCCTTACGCGGCGTATTAATTGTCCGACGAGTATTGTCCGCTGGGACAAGTAATTCCCGAGTCTAACGTCGTTAGACAAAATATATAATATGGAAGCGCGGTTGCACGTCCCGCTGTCGTGCTGGTCGATATTGGCTACGCCAATCTTGGTGTAAAGTCCGGCTGAAGGCCGTAACGCTGTATGATCTCTGTAGTCGCTAGCAGTGGTATTGCGTCGCCGCAACCTTGTGTATTTTCCTGACGGAATGAGAACCTTTGTATCACCCCGAATATTTCATTGTTAATTGAATATAAGGGCCACTGCCCGGTCAAGAAAACTATCGTGGCGTAATTTACGGCAAACCCCTCCCCTCTACCTTTCCAGTACCGCCTGAGCTAGCTGAGTTTTCGCCCGTCGCCAATTTCTCTGTTTCTATCGCATCTGGTTGTTAAATTCCGATGTGTGACGTGTTTCGTGACGCACTAGCGTCTGGCGCCCAACCGAGCAAGTAAGTTATCTTTTGAGTTTTCCCATTGCATTATCTTTTTGAGTACGACAGAGACATAGCGCCGTAAGGTGCGTACGACTCGGTGATCCTTACCGATAATTTTTCGGCTGAGAAAAATCGTACGTTACAGTACAAAATAATGGTGTCAATAATTTAATAATTATGTACTAATTTTAGAGTTTATTGATCAACAAGAGAGAAAGATAAAGTATTATAATTACCGGTTACAAAATAAAAGTACTGCCACAATATGTTTGCAGGTACTTCCCAATCCAGCCTTGCATGAGCATTCCATACCAATTGTTTTTCCGTTTTTTGAGATTTGACCATTTATTTCATGAGGTTCATTTCTCAAACCAGCTGTTTGTAAGCAAAAAGCAAGGATATAATAAACATCCCTGTCATCACTATGATTCACTTTCCCACAATTCAATAAATGACCACGATCAATAAGATTTTCTCCACCAATAAAATTCCTATTAGCAGGTGTAGCCGAAGCAAATTTACAAATTTCTTGTAAATTTACACGCATTTTTAATTGAATATCGGTCAAACGCAATTTTTAATTAAGTTTTTTATTCGATTTACACGTTTACTTGCATGCATCAGCTGGCTTCAGAATCCTACAATCACTAGTTTATTTTTTAACCGCCAGGTAGCCAAAAACTAAGCCACGCCTCTCCCACGGATCCCAATGGGTATTTTTTAATTTCTATGATTATAGAGGCTCATATGGTTTAAAATAGATAAGAAAAAATGTATTGACGTGTCAATGAGTCGATATATTAATTCAAATCAATTTGCATTGATTTTGATTAATCCGAATTATATGAATTGAATCTAATTACCTATATGGATTAATCGGAAATGGAGAAAATTAACGTGAATTTACTGAATTGTTGAAAATTAACCATGAATTAACGTAAATTCACTAGATTATTAAAAATTAACCGTGAATTATTTGAATTAATTCCTGAATTAACCTGTATTTGTGTCGGAATTACTCGTCTGACACGATCGGAAAACGTTCCGAAACCGCCTCCTCGAGCGTCCGAGCGAGCGTCACTATCGTATACTCGAGTCTTGACTCGAAACTCGCTCGAACTCGAGGGAAAAACACTCATTGTCAGAAAAAGTGCATTGTGCTGGTTATTTTCTCAACAGAAGTCACGCATTAGTAGTGATCATTTGCAAAGAGTCATTGGTCCAGATTCTTCTTGTAGGACCGTTGGGCATAGATCAATCTCTTTCACACCAAAGCACTGCAACTTCCTTCGTGTGAGTGAATGGTGTATATCCAAAAGCAAAATCTATGGGGGATATTTAACTGGCCTAGTTCTTTCATTTTCTTACTTGACCGGCAAAACAGCAAAAAGGCGGCAGTACTCACTTGATGAAGCTCCAACCTCATTGCCAGAAAGTAAATCACAGCGGCGAGGTCTGGGAGTTCTGTGCCATTGGTCTGTCGACTTCATGCTCTGGGCAAACGTTCGGTTTCTATGATATCGAATATTATAGACTCACTATTCCCAGACCAAGAGCAAAGAACATAGGGCTATTTCTTTAACACGGTACATTGAGGGCTGCTAATGCAGTCAATATGTAAACCTTATCACTCATATTTCATGTTTCAGTTCCTTTCCCTCGCTTTCTTTTCTACTACTTTGAGTATTACTAGTCTCTCATAAATGATAATATAAGCCAGTACTGTAATTCTCAAGATTTATGTATACATTACTAATCTTATTGATTATATCACGGATCATATTGCAATAAATTTGGTTGAAAGCTCGTCTTTGCATTTAATATTCTCATGTGTGTGCTCGTAATTTTTACTCCTCTTTCATATCTTGGCCAACATAATCGATAGGTAGATTACTACTCTTTCTTATCTTGGCCAACATAATTGATAGGTAGATTACTGCTCTTACTTTTATTGTTTAAAACTCGGTTTGGAGCGAGCGTCGAGAGGTCATGAGAAAAGCAATACGCTGTCTGGTCATAATCGCTATATGGAACTAAAAAGTCAAATTGTCAGACGTTTTTGAAGAGGAAACCCTTCTGTTTTTTGTCCAAATACAATACAGTCGAAAATACATGCTATCGAAAATTCACATAAGTTTGAGCTAGATTAATTGGAATTGTGTATGAATTATCGTGAATTAATTTGAATTGATCGGAACTGTAAGAATTGAATTAGGATTATTAAGAATCATCGTGAAAAAAAGATCGAATTAGATAAATTGGAAAAAATTAGTCTGAATTAGAAAATTGAATGAAATTAAAGAAATTGATTTGAATTAGAAAAAATGAACCGAAATTGATTGCATTAATTCAAATTAATTCAATTTAAAAAATTAGTGTGTCACAAAAATTCGGAGTTATTTCCCCCTCGTTCACCTCTCTACGTTAATTTTAACCCATGCCTGCTAATTTGGTAATTTTTTATTTTTTATTTCGGCCAAAATGATCATTTAAAAAATTTTGAAACTCCGCGGGCTATATCTTCATGATAGTAGCTACCTTTCAGAACTTTAACAGATTTTTCGATATTATAATGCCGAAGTTGAAGCAAGATATTGTTGTTTTATTTTTCGTCACGGCCGAAATAATTGTTCGAGAAATTTTAAACTTGGCAGACTCCTTTTTTATTATAGTAGTTATACTTCAGAATTTTCACAGATTTTTAGCTATCAAAAAAATATATATTTTTTTTTTCCATTAAATGAATTTTTATTTTTGTTTTATTCAATTGCACATGTCCATGAATCTAGCTCCGCCATTTTCAAAATGTTGAGATTCCTTGATTGTATTGAATTGTGCTGAGTTTGAGCTGCGTTGTGCCAAAAAAACAATTTGATATCTGTTATCATTACCAAGATATTGCGAAAAAACGTTTTTTTGCAAGCTCGGCCTTTTGAATTTGTCTAAAACAAAAAGTTGTGCTGAGTAGGATGAGATATGCCAAACATTGTGCCGTAGAAATTTTGGCTCTGGCCGCAGTAGTTTCCAAAAAAATGAATTTCAATTTTTTTTTTAGGGCCGGGAAAATTCTTCTGAAAAGTTTAGAAATATTTGAATTTGATGGTTGTATCGCGTTGCGCTTCACTTGGACAGCAACTTCTTCCTCTTTTACTTTGTTCTGCTATTTTTCAAAGAGGAAATACAGGGAAAAAACGAAATTTGAAAAAATTAAAATTCTCAAAATTCGAAAATGTTCAAACTTTATGGTTGTGCCGCGTTGTGCTCCGCCCGAAGAGCAACTTCTCTCCCTCCTACATTGTTTTTCCGAGGCGCAGAGGCACCGACAAGGAGCTAAATCAGTTGAGTTTTCTGCGCCGGCGAGTTCGCGTCGATAGCATACGACGGTATTATGTGTAGAGCATATGAGCGCCCACGTCGCGACGCTGCGAGCCGGAGTTTTACAGTCCTGACTTGATTGCACGCTTCCAGCAGCGCTCCGACGTTGAAATCTTGGAACATAATCCGTTACGGCCCATACCTTGAGGGAAAAAAAAGAAAAAAACTGTCATATTTGACCTCCGCATCTGATCACATTTGTCATCTAATGTAGGTGTTAGCCGCAGCGCATCATTAGCTGCATAGCGGAGCCCAAACGGCCGACACGAGATAGTGGAGGTTTTCTGTAGCTTTTTGAAGCTAGGATTCCCGCATGATCCGTGTACTTTTTTGTCAAAATAGCATCGTTGCATTCAGCTTTTTACGGTAACCGCCAGATTCGAGTGGATATTCATCACTTATTTCGTCTTCCATTAGGATACGTCATTTTATATTCCCCTTTATAAATTGGTTTGAAATTTGAGAAGTATATTTAGATTTTCAGAACTTCAATCGTCACCTGCAGCCATGTCTGAAAAATCAAATATTCGGCAACTGGAACATCTTTTGAGATTGCCCGAATTTCATGACGTCATAAAAGACGATGCCGGTATCGCCGTCACTAGCTCCGAACTCTACGTGAGACTTTCGGAAGCCATGGATGTCAAAGATCGATTTAAACCTAAATATATACATACCATCTTGAAAATGAATCGGTACAGCATTTATACACAACTGTTAAAAGAGCGAAATATCGAACCTGAATTCCAAGATACTTCTCCGGCTAACAGTAGCATTAATTTGGTGAACAATGAAGGTGTTTGTGAATTCAACATTGCTGTTACAGATGCATGGGGATAAAATGAATCTTAAAGAGGTATACTATGGATTGAAAAATCAGAGGCAGCGCGATGAATTCAAGTTCAAACGGTACGCTTGGACTGGGGTACTTTTTAATGAAATTTTCCGAAAAACTAGAGTTCAGTGCGCGCTAGCATTGAAGGGTGTCCCAGCGACCCCCACCACCTCTTATATTTCGATGATTGTGTGACGTCTGTGATAGCGCAATCGCATATTGCGAATTTCGCCTCGGTAAAACAATGGATCGGTCTGAAATTTGCTGAGAATACTCTTTATCCCGAATCAGCTGTCACCAACACGATCTTGCAACTCACCGACACGAACCACAATTGCACAAGACACGCAGTATTCACAGAAAAAACATCGAATTGGGCCGAAGAGCCCCCTGTAGGCTAATCTGATTGATCCTTTGGATGAATCACGACGCTAATTATTGCCGTTTGGCAACCAAAAACCGAATATGCGAGCCGAGCATGCAGTTCCAGAGCGCGGCCATGTTAACACTCAACACTCGCCCGTTTATCGTGCGTGTCAGACCCACACAGACAGCTGGCCCTGTACATGTGCGAATTCCGCCTAACGTCTTGCAACGGGATCTACACCGATTCGGAGTTCGATGGCGGCGCTGGGACACCTTTAGATCCGTGAAAATGTCTAGCAGCTGGTTTTTCGCCATAGTTCGCGGCAATTGTTCAGAATGCCGATGTTTATTCTATGAACGAATTGTTCACGAGCCAAAGAAAGGAGAGAGAGTAAAGATGGAGTGTACCGTTTCTGACTATAATCCTGACGTTGAGCACAGAAAGAAACGCCAATTAAAGGGTCCTGTAAGCGGAGACGTGTCAAAAGAAATGGTAAATGGAAATATCCTTCCGTATATGTGGCGGCGAGGAAAAGCTCATGAGTTGATGACAGTTGGCGACGACGAGCCTCCACAGTTGTACACGGGCAGCGTACTGCGTAAAGCGAAGCAGGAATATAATGATGAGGCTCTTGGGTCGGCAACGAAAGATCTTCACGTTAACTTGCAAGCCATGAAATATGATATGAAGTTCGAAGGGGCCATCCGATCGATCGGATTGGATCCGATCTTTGTACAATACTGGACAGAGGAACAAATCGCGGTGTTCGAACAGAATCATACCATATTTTATATAGATGCGACGGGTTCGGTGATTAAAAAGGTTAGGTTACCAAACGGGGAACTATGTTCTCATATCTACTGTACCACGGCGTAGTTTCCTCCCCGTTAACAGACCAGGCCTCCTTTCCCGAACTATAGTTTCGTCAAAATTCTCAGTCAAATTTCAAAGACCCCTTTCGATTACTAAAGAATTATAAGCAAAACGTGCAGAGAGTCCGGGCGTCAATCTCCAAAGGTTGAATTCTACAATGCCAAATAACAAACCCTAATTCTTCCCAATTCGATATTTCCTTTCTTCCTATGTAAAACTCCGGAGAATCAAGGAGCGGGTCAACGATGAGCTGCCAATTCTGCTACTTTCCGCAGTCCTCAGCCCAAATCCGAGGAACCTCTAGATTTACAAAGAAAGTCTGCAGCAGGCCAGCTAGCCGGGACTTCCTAGACACCTCCAGCACGATTTTAAAAAAAAAAAGGAAGAAAAACTACAAATATGCTTTACCCAGTGGCATCACCGATAGACAGAATTCTCAAAAATTGCTGCGGACAAGATGTGACGAGCCCTTCACGTTATCTCTATTGGGGAAAAGTAACCACACAGGGCGGAAAGAGCAACATCTTTCCTTCTCCGTTCCTGAGAAAACCTCGGTTGTCATCAAGGATCGGTCGCTGGTGCAGTGAGGGCAACATAGGAGTCCCGGAGACGCTGACCAGTGCCTGCTATCAAAAGCGAGTGGAGTGTCGAAATCCACATGGGTCACGAGGACGAGGAACGGCTCCCGATTGGTGGATCAGTCAGAAAATTGAAGCCCGAAACAGAAGAACGTCCTTGGTTCCTGGTTGTTGATGAAAATGGAAGAGAGAATCACTCTCTGTTACGTCTCCGTACATGACGATGTGATATTGAAATCCCTTATCGAGTTAGAGAATTAAGATCTTGGGAATAACTCCCGTACCTTCTGTACTCTGGTAGTTGTGCTAATTTTGTGCGCCGGCGACCAATTTCGGATAACGATTAGGGTGAGTTTTAGTCAAACGGCCCTCCTCAAAAATATCTGTTATTTTCGCAAATCTGGCCAGGCCGGGGTTACTTGAACCTCGTCCTGTTACCTTTTCATCCTGATAAAATATGGGTTTTCCGTTAACTGAGTACCTTTGGTACATTTTATGATAAAAGTTTCCTTTCCCTCATCTCTTTACCGTACCGCCACTTTGCGTCATCCGTATTATTCAAAAGAAAATCACCAAACAGATATTTTCCGAGGGTGATTCGCCTCCCATAATCTTAAAATCCTGCATTGTTTTTCAGTTAAATATTTGGAGATTGGCCCTGTTTATTTAGTTTATTTGCTTTCTCCTTTTTTTCCGCGAATCCGGGATATTAACGCTCATTTGTTGAGGGCCCGAAATCCGTGTCGTCAAGTTCATTCAATTGTTCCCCTTCGCGTTTCTTATTTATTTGTTTGGCGACCATACCCGGATTTCGTGACTAGTAGGCCGTGGGACCCCCCGTGGCGATCTTCTGTTATTTCAAAAGCGTGGCTGGTCGGTGGCAGCCCTGTTACCAGTCAGCTGAGCAATTCAGTCGATTTAGTTTTGTTTAGACCGCATCAGCTGGGAATTATTCTAAGATCTCCGTCCGATAGTCCGGAGAAATTTGTAATATAAATCAACCCTGTTTGAATAAAATCTGAGTGGTCATCTATGAGCACCGAATCCTTCCTTTAATTCCTTAACCGGAGTAATCCGAATCTGTGAGTGTATGAGTTGATTAATCCCGACCCCGCGTTCCCCTCGCTGACTGAGGAGCTGGTTTTCATCTTCCTAAATTTTGCGTAGTGAGTTGTCGGATGAGGTGGCATCTTCTGGATGTCTGGCGCCCAACACTATCCCTTCCCGCAACGATACGCCGGTAGGTTAATTCAATTTTTTCTAGATTTTATGGGAAGTCCTATTTGCAGCGGGGTTTCTTCATTCGGTTCCGTGGATTTCTTCGGGTCGTCGAAAAACGCCGTTACACTACTTATACCAAACTGTAGGTCAAGTGGGGAATAAAACGGTTCCTATTTTCCAAATGGTGTCTTCTGTGCAAAATACAAATGCTATCAGTTATTGGCTGAATGAATTTTTACGTTTAGGTGTGGCGCAAGAAGTATGTTTTCCTTCCCCTAAAATAACAGTAACAGATTTTTACAAGGCCTTGCTAGGAGCTGTTAGCAGAATATTTGCTCAGCAGCCAATTTTGAAAATGTACTCATGTAACTGTTACAATTTGCTGACCATAAAATCGGTCCCTGTCCTACCCTGCTTTCTGAGGCTCGACATTCGCCATTTTATGAATATGGTGGCGAGATGGAAGTGTTTTGTTGGAAAACCCCCGCAAGTAACACAAATATATCTGCGATCCGTTACTCTGTTGTAAAAACAAGAGACCTTAGCTGATATTGAATACGTATCGAATTTGCTATTCATGCTCGCGCTCGGCCAGAATCGAGGCGATGGAAGCTTGGCGGAAAAAGCAACATCAACACGATGCATCAGGGGAAATGGTGTAGATCTTGCTGGATTACCAAAACCCGAAGAAGATATCCCGGATAATTACGGAACAGATGACCAAGAGTTCATCGCCACTGATATCTGGCGTTGGGCTGATAGTCTATACAAAGAGTCACTTGCAAAGGTTCACAATGAAACATTTTTGGAAGATGTTCATGGTTTTCATTGCCCTGAATTCGCTAAGAAACTCAAGGCATTGTTGCCCTATTTTCCGTTGTACAGCCAAGTAATGTGTACCGTGTACGATTATGGATATGCTAATACAACGTCTGCTGCCGCGGAGTCCAAGTTCAACGATCTCAAGAATCGCACGTTCAAAAATATCGGATTGCTATTACGTATGGACAAATTCGTGGCAAGACACATCGCATCCTTTCCGGGAAAAATAAAATTAGCAATAGTGGGTGACTACCAGCGAAGTAAGTTGAGCAAACTCCCCGTAGTTCAGAGAGAAAACGGATGTGACGATAACACTCCGCCGTTCATTCCCGAGACTACCCCGTATATTATCGACAATCACCAAGCCGATCAGACAATCAATGACACTGTCCCAAAGACGGACGCTCTATTGGAACTGGACGAGGAACAAAACTGGCGGGGTAAGAACGATCGACTAAAAAAAAAGGTTCAGGTATGCTGATCCTTGCCCTGAATTTGTTTCATCACATGATAAGTATTCCAGTCTTCCCGTCATGCTGAACGCGAACCATTGGCGTCTGTGAAGTTAGCACGACATTTAGTTAAAACGTGACCAATGATACAAGTTCTGATAGCACTTCGAAGAGTTCTACAGTTCCTGATGGTTTTTGGGAATAGTTCCGTGCATCCGAGTCAAAAAAACGCAACCGAAAGAAATGGCGTGTCAACTTCTCGCAGCACGCCAAGTGTTTCAGAATTCGCTTCTTTTTTTTTTAATCGATAGTTCTCGCGGAGTTCTATAGTTCCCACTGGATGAAAACAATAGTTCTGTTGATCTGAGGAAGTTACAGATGAAAAACATTTTGAGTTCTTGTAGGATAATGAATTTTTGCTACTTTATTGATATTATGATACGCTTTATTCGACACGCGTTCCTTTTTTCGCCATCTTACCCAATCGCGCCTCTCGTGGCGATTTTCCTCCCTACTCACATACATACCGGCCCCCTTGAAAGACTCTCTTTCAATAATAATATTGTCAAGGTAAGTACATTAGGATGGTCGTTAAAAATTAAATTTCTTGAGGCGCCCCCTAAGAAGCTTCTTTTTGATGAAAAAACACTATGAAAATTTTTTATTATTTTTTTTACTCAAGACAACACGTGCCTCAAGCCGATTCAAGTTAATTTTTTGGTAATTTCCTGATTTTTAATGAAACTTCTTGTTAAGAGTAATGTAAAAATTATTTTAAGATTGGAAATGTTTTGACAATGAAACACTTTTAGTATTATTATTCTCAGTGATGAATTTCAAATTATAGTTTTACAAAAAGTTCTAAATTCTTCGTGATTTAAGATTATTTTTCAAATTTTATTATATTTTTATAGATTTTTAAACGTCTGTAAGCATTTATATATGAGTTATTTTTGAGAAAATGCTTCTAAAAATTGCGGATGCACACATGCTGGGTAACTTAGATGAAAGCGTCAAATCCTTCTCTGTCGATAAGTTACTAGCAGTGGCATATACGTCTGTAGTTTTTGTATAGTTTACATTGCAAAATTTGTATCAGATGCTTTATATAAATCATTAACTCAATATTGTTGTAACTAAAACATCTTATCTTTCACAAGTAATATCGTTCATTACTTATTGAGTTTACTTAGGAACTGAATGGTATGTTTTGTTAGAAGTTACTGAGTTATTCATTATTACTTATGAAGTCTTACATGTGGTGCGAATGTAAGGTTAAACATTGAACATTTTGAACAATACTATTTTTGTAATGGAAAACAAGGTAGAAAACATATTTTTAATCGGAGAGATACATCATGAAATTGCGGGAAATCAACTTCCATCTAATTTACAAGTATTAAAATTCTTGTTTTACAACACCCGAATATTGAAACATAGTTTGAAAGTCAGTGAAAGTTTAGTGTATGATGAATTAATTACTTTTTGGCAAAAAGTAAAAATTCCAATGCAACAAAAATCTCGGTGTATGAAAAAAATTGATGATCCATACAACGATTGGAGAAGTTTACAGAAAAACTCATCAAGACGAAATGATATTCAGGAAAACAATGAAACAGTATTTTTGTCACACTTAAATAATTTGTTTGATATAGCACACAGTGATGTTTTAACAATGGTTGATGACAGTACAAAAAGATTTTTATTAAATCAACGTGAACCAAATCGTGTTGGATTCATTGACGACGTTGAAGATATATCTGGTAAGTGTTAATATAAGTCGGACATTTTTGATATTTATTATTTAATTAAAAATTTTTTTTTCTATCAATATAGAAAAATCTGAGCCAACTTCACAATATGAATCAACCCCGTCATCATTCAGTCAAGAAAGTCTTCACAGAGATCCTAGTTTCGTTATGAACTTAGATGAAGAATCGCCACCACCGAAAAGATCTCGTGGAATAATAGACATTCTGACTCCAAAATTATGTACCATGTTAGATAAGTGCAAAATTAGTGATCGCGATGCAACAGGCTTATGAATTGCATTTTTTGAAGCTGTGGAACTTGATGCAACCCACTACATCGTTAATCGAACATCGATAAAACAAAAACGTGAAAATTTCAGAAAAAAAAGAGCGGCTGAAATCCAAACAAGATTTGCAAATAAAGATCTTCGTAGATTGATTGTTCATTGGGACGGTAAACACTTACCTGATATTACTGGCAGAAATTTCGTAGAACGTCTTCCAATAATAGTTTCATTTGAAAATGAAACTAAAATTCTATCGATACCACCGTTAGAAAATGCTACAGGCCGAGCAATGACAAATGCAGTTTCTGATGCTCTTCAAGAGTATGGAGTCAGTGATTTAGTAGTCGGTTTATGTTGTGATACTACTGCATCGAATACTGGAGAATATAATGGTGCAGCAGTTTTAATTGAGCATTTGTTAGAGAAAGATCTTCTTATTTTGCCATGCAGACATCATATATTTGAGGTTGTATTGAGAGCTGTATTTGACAGTAAGTTAACTAATGTTTCTGGACCAAATGTGCCTATATTTGCTCGATTCAAGAAAGAGTGGGATGGATTAGACCTAACTCAATTTAAAAGTGGAATAGCGGATCCCTTGATTGGTAAATTATTGGAAAATGATATTCAAGACATTCATGAATTCATTAAGCAACAACTTACTACGAACCATGATAGAAAAGATTATTTAGAACTGCTAGAATTAAGCTTGCTATTTATTGGAATAATACCTGATAACATCACGTTTCATACTCCTGGAGCTATGCATCAGGCCAGGTGGATGGCTAAGGCAATATATTCGTTGAAAATATTTCTGTTACGATTCACTTTTAAACTAAAGTCTACGACAGAAAAAAGCCTGGGCATGATTTGCGTGTTTGTTGTGAAAATTTATTTACGAATATGGTTCGCCGCCACATCATCGATTAAGGCACCAAGCTGTGATTTTCAGTTGATCAAATCTATTTATAACTTTCAACCTATTGACAAAAAAATATACGAGAGTGCTTTAGGTAAAGTTTTAAACCATTTGTGGTATCTGAATCCTGAAAATTGTTTATTGGCTTTATTCGATGATGATGTAGATACGGAAACGAAACAGAAAATGGTTGAAAAAGTCATTGAATTCTCACAAAATGCAGATGAACCTGATTTATTAGACAATAATGAACAAGTTCTTAGGAAGGCTGTAGTATCTCGTGCGGATATCCCAAAATTGGACTAAATACGAGCTGGTTGACTGAAAATTGTGAAAAATGGTTAGAAGACTCTAATTATCAAGATTGTTTGACGGATGTAACAAATTTATCAGTCGTTAACGATGTTGCAGAACGAGGTGTTAAACTAATGCAAGAGTACAACGATTTATTCACAAAAGATGAAAAACAAAAGCAATTCCGCATTCAAATTTCAGATGATTACAGAAGCAAAGGCATCAAGACAACGAAAGAAAGTTTACTTGAAGAATGGAATGATGAAAACTAAAGATTAAAATTAAATTTGTATAAATTTTGTCATAAAATAAAAATATTAATTAAAATATCATCAATTTTTTTGATAAACAGACCTTACAGTTCGGAATATTTATTGTAATTTTCATTAACTATCGTATTCTCATGAATTTGGGTTCTCTGATTGTTCGTATTTTGTATGAAATTGTATTTATTATTATAAATCCTCAAAAAACATTATTATACCCAAAAATTAACTTGAATCGGCTTGAGACACGTGTTGTCTTGGATTAAAAAAATTATAAAAAATTTTCTCAGTCTTTTTTCATCAAAAGGAAGCTTTTTAGGGGGCGCCTCAAGAAATTTAATTTTTAACGACCACCCTAAAGTATATGTATAGTAGTAGCGGCTATGCCTTGTCATATAATTCAAATAAACCAGGGAAAAACGTTATCATTACAATAGAATGTTATTTGCTTGGGTCCTTTTGACGCACAATAATGAGAAATAATAATAGTAAAAAATAATACGTTTCCCGAATAATTTAAAATATAAACACACACATAAATCAACGATTTTGTACAAAGATAAAATGGTAAAATAACAAATGATGGTGTATAAAGATGAAATAGTAAAATAACAAATGACGGTGTATAAATATAAAATAGATGCTGCGTTCTCCAGGATGCGGAATGACTAATTGACATGAATATAAATGGTGACTTATCTTTGACGTGTGATACTGTACGTATAGTCAGCGCGAGAGATCCGGGAGAAGAGAGCGAGAAATGGGCCGGTATCACTTGCCCCCCACTCTCTTTACTTATTTCTACTCTATCATATTTCCTTGGTCTAATGGCGGCATTTTCAAATCTCCCTTACAATTACGACGTTTTTTGTAAGATGAGGATCCGTTGCTTGATGCAAGCCATCGCTACTAGCGGACATGACCCTAAGATATGCTGCGACAAAATGCCTAACGTTGAAATAACATACGGCCCACATACAGAGAGGATTCGTGGAAACGGGCCAGTCCGCGTGTCGGTAAGTTAGGATACTACACTAACACACAAAAATTCTACGTGAGTGATCTTCGCTAGCTCCTGACTGCTTATGCCAGCGAAGATCACGCACGTAAAATTTTCGTGTGTGAGTAAATGCATCCTAAGTTGCCTAACGGGGGCGCAACCGAACTGGCTCGCTTCCACGAATCCTCTCTGTATAGTCTGCGATATCGACACAGGGACAAATAATCACAGGGTTGCCGTACGTGATTTTCCGGAGCACATAAATTCATCCGAAGCGCAGAACTATCAATTAGCTAGCATAATTGCATACGAAGGGTCAAATAATGTCATTTCAATAGGACACTACAATGCATATTTGAAAACGAGAAGCCACTGGTTGTTGTATGATAATGGAAAGGAGCACCGAAAAACTGAATTGGCAAATTGTAACAAAAAAGTGCGCGCACATCTTTGTGTATACGTCGTAAGATAAGGCTGGAAAAACTCATACATGCATTCACGGCCTATTATACAGGGTGTTCATTTTGAATCGATACGGGCTGATATCTCGAGAACCAGGCAAGATAGCAAAAAATTCTTCAGACAAAAGTTGCGAGGATTCCAGGGGGTCAAACGATAGCACTACTGCTCTTGTCCTTCGAATGATTTTTCGAGGTCAAATGAAGGTCAACTTCGATTTTTCAAATGGAAACTCGTATTTTTTATCGCAGTTTCGTATTCTAAGAAAAAAAATACGTAACTTTCGTTGAAAACATTTTTCTTGAAAATGCGTTTTCTTTTGGCTAGAGGGCTCTGTAACTTCTCTATTCATTTTTAATTTTCCCACAATATCTCAAGAACTATCGAACACCTACGGCAAAATATTTGTAAAAATTGTTTTTTTGATCTACGGTACCAACAACAATCGCACTAGCGATACCCAATACGCACCATGTGGAGATTGTCGATTGAAATTCGCTTTTCATGTAGTCCTGGAAAGGCCTTACTTTGAGGCATGTCTGACCATACCACAAGAATTCATCAGAAAAACAACTAAAGCCTTTGAAAAAAAGTTACATTTATGCTTACAGGAGAATGGTGGCACATTTGAACAACTTCTGTAGAGGTAATTGAATGTATTTTCTTTCCTTAATAAACAGCCCTTTCTAGGACTACATGAAAAGCGGAATCCGATCGACAATCTCCTCAGATAAAAAAAAATTTTTACAAATATTTCGTCGTAGGTGTTCGTTAGTTTTTGAGATATTGTGGGAAATTAAAAAGGAATAGAGAAGGCACAGGGCTCTCTAGCCAAAAGAAAACGCATTTTCAAGAAAAATGTTTCCAACGAAAGTTACGTATTTTTTTTCTTAGAATACGAAACTGCGATAAAAATACGAGTTTCTATTTGAAAAATCGAAGTTGACCTTCATTTGACCTTGAAAAATCATTCGAAGGACAAAAGCAGTAGTGCTATCGTTAGACCCCCTGGAATCCTCGCAACTTTTGTCTGAAGAATTTTTCGCTATCTTGCTTGGTTCTCGAGATATTAGCCCGTATCGATTAAAAATCAACACCCTGTATATCTTTGGATTAACCATCTGTAAGTACATCAGAGGAACTTAAACTTATTCTAAAATTGCACGTGCAAACTGATCATCCGCAGCTTGGATTGGTCTGTCATAAAACATAAAAAAGGTTACTGAACCAGGTGACCACCCTGCCCTGCGTCTTATAGCTGCAATGTCGACTCCACATTTGTGAACTGTGGACACTGCTACGTGTCGCGTGCTATAAGCTGAGAACTTCGCTATATCAATACCAGCTTTTCCCAACAAGGATTTAATCCAATGGCCCATAGTTTGCGATGATACTGCCCCAAAGGGTTTTACTGTTGCGATAAATGATTTTTTCGTCTCTTCATCCCTTAATCCTTTAGTGTATTCTACATAGTTTAAAACAGCGGAAGCCACACACAGATTTGGCTTATCTCTAAAAAATGGTAACATTAGTTCTGGTTGAAAAGCACCCGGCTTCGATGTTTTAATCTGCTCTGTAATGTTAACTCTAATTTCCGATTCAGATTTCTCTATATTATCTAAATTAATTGAAGCCAGAGTTTGCAGTCTTTGAGCGGTTGTCAAGGCTAGCAACGTTGCTACCTTTTCAGCAACCTCCTTCATTTTTATCTTTTCAAAAGGTAACATCTTTTCCATATAATTCAACACCGGAGTAACATCCCACGTGGTAGCATATTTAGGATTACTTGGTCTTTGCTTGAAAACTTCTTTCAAATATCGGGAAATCAAGCCGTCTTCATTGATGTCATACGCCGATATCAGGGCAATTGTGGAACGGGTTGTGTTTAAGGTGCTGTAACTGGCCCCTTTCTTATAATTTTCATTCAGAAAACTTATGATATCCGTGGTCCTTGCGTTGAAAACATCTACCCCATTGCGATGTGCAAAGTCCCACCACCGTTTCAAACTACACTCATACTGTTCGAGTGTTGCAGTTGTTATAGAACCCACCATGACATCTGCGGCCTCCTCTGATATTCTTTTTTTCATATATGCTGCCCCGATAATCTGCCTGCCACCAATGTAAGGTGGAAGGCTAGCGGATAGCTCTCGTGTCTGTAGAGAGATTTCAATAATTCATCAGTAGGTTTAAAAGTTATGGCAGGTTCGATTAAAGTGATGTGGAGAATGGATACCATGGTTGTGTGGGCCATATTGGTACTATTACAACTCCTACAGCTTGGTCATTGACAATTTTTCTTAACGCGCGCATGATTAGTGAAAAGGGAGAAAACGCATAAAACTTTTCACTTTCCCACGATACAGTGAAGGCATCAATCGCCTTCGCCTCCGAGTCTGGAAATCTCGAGTAAAATTTCCTACACTTGTTATTCAATCTAGTAGCAAATAAGTCAACTGAAAAAGGCCTAAATTGTTTTTTAATCTCGGAAAACGCACTCTGTGAAAGTTCACTTTCCGCGTCAATATCAATGTTGCGAGAAGCCCTATCAGCTTCTACATTTTTTGATGACGCAATGTAAGATGCTTTTAACCATACAGAGAGGATCAGGTGAAATTGCGCACCCAGATTTTGTGCGCAAGCGCGAATTTGAAAAACAGTTGCTTTTGTCAGCTGCTAACGTGTAGTACCAACCGCCTCAGAGCCCAACTCAAGCTGTCAGATTGACAATCTCGGATATAGCTGAGGTCTCGGTATCTAAACATGACTGCGTTATGTTGTGACAGGTGAATAATACGACACGAAATCAGACTCAGATAATTAGAGTGACATAGGATGAAATAAATTTGATCAATTGAATAAAAGATTCATAATGTTGACTGAAACTTTATAAAATTAGGAGGGTAAGTAATGCTAGGTTGATACAACCCAAATGATCCTGAAATGATTAAGCCTGAAATTTAATCGACCAACTGAATGAGTATCATCAATCCTTACTGAAATTGAAAAGCTAGGAATCACAACTCTGATCGAGAACTATTATTTTACAATATCAATATGACAACTTTTGTAAGAAATTAGACTCATCGAAGAAATCGCGACTTTTACAGAGAACTTTGCTGCTTTCGTCGAAAGAGTTCTAACCTCTGGAAGGAATTAGGCTTGTGACAGTTATTTGGACACCAACGGAAACCTATCATCTGAGTCGAGAGACTTATTTTCTCCGCAAAAGATAGATTTATCAAAGAGGTTGCAACTTTGGCGTATAGCCTTGTTAACTGTGTCAAAAAAGTTCCAACCTCCGGAAAGAATTATGACAGTTATTTTGACACCGACAGAAACCCATCATCTGAGTCGAGAGACTTATTTCCTCCGCAGAAGATAGATTCATCGGAGGGGTTGCAATGTTGACGGAGAACTTTGTTGCCTGCGTCGAAAGAGTTCCAAACTCTGCAAGGAATTAGACTTATGACAGTTATTTTGACTCCGACAGAGACCCATCATCTGAGTCGAAGGAGTTATTTCCTTCATAAGAGATACATTCATCAAAGAGGTTTCCAGTACGGCGGATAACTTTGTCGCCTGCATCGCAAAAGTTATTTCCTATCGGAGTTGACAGGCTTATCAAAGGGATTGCAGTTTTGACGTAGAACTTCATCACCTGTATCGAAGGAGTTTTTTTCTCCGCAAGAGATGAATTGGTTAGTGAGATTGCGATTTCAACATGAAACTTTTATAGCCATGTCGGAGGAGTCAAAACTTCTGCAGGTTACTAGGGTTGTCAAACTTGTCGTACCTGCAACGAAAAACCATGTGTCTTTAGCACTGCGAGGATTCGATCCTTGCCCGGTCTCTTAGTATCACCTGTCAAATAGATCAACATGGGTTAGTTCTCTATCAGTAGCACTCATTTGTTTAATCCGAAGCGGCATTTAAACTATCGATTAATATCGATTATTATTGAGTATACATCACAGCTACACCATTGGCTACCGTCTGCGACCATGACAGGGAACGTTGACGATACCCAATCACAGCAAGGATTTTGGGCAGGAGATTCGAAATTGTTTTTCCGCGAAAGTATGAATCGGGGGCGTGTTATGTTGCTATTTACTTCGTTGCTATGCGTTTGGCAATTGTTAATGCAAAACCAAGTCTACTGTAAGCGTCCCCAAGCCAGTGAGCGTTTATTCGCGAAGGAAAAGTGTATTGCGAGAAGAAAAAAATTTAGAAGACGACGAAGAAAACGACGAGGAAGAGAAAGCCGACGAAGAAGAGGTCCAGGAAGAAGCCGACGAAGAAAACAGAAGAAAAGAAGACAAAGAAGAAGAATGAGAAGAGAGGAGAGGCTGAAGAAGATTAAGAAGAATAAGAAGAAAGAAGAAGATGCCGAACCACGTTTGGACGACCCCGGAGAAGAAGGCGACAGTCCAGCTCCACCACCAGGGTACCAGTTATCGGGAGATCGCGGGATTTATGACGGGGATGAATCCCGATCGACAAGTGCCGGAGTCAACGATCCTTAATGTAAGTTCAACATCTTTCAGAAACCTTGCTCTTTTTCAACAACTCCTTCTTTCAACTACTTTACATCAACAGATCATTAAAGAATTCAATGAGACGGGAGACCCGAGCTCCGCGGCTAGGCGAGGAGTCGTCCAGCCAGGAAAGAGTATAGGCGAAGATACCAGGCTGAACATCTGCCTAGCCTTTGAAGAAGCAAGCCAGCCTGCGTCGAAGGTTGCCCAAGAGTTCGGAGTCTCTAAGGCGACGGTGCTCAGAGTTTTGCATGATGCGGGTTACCGATCATATAAGTTCCAACAACATCAGGAACTTATGCCACAAGATGCAGAAAGTCGTATGGCTTTCTGCGGGCAAATGATCGAAGAGCTGAACGCCAACGAGGGACTACTCAACAGGATCTGTTTCACAGACGAGAGTACCGTGGTGCTGCATGGGAGGCCAAATCGGCAAAATGTTCGAGTTTGGTCTTGCAGCAACCCTCGTTTGGTCGTTCAGTCTGCATCACAATACCCGCAGAAGCTCAATGTCTGGCTCGGCGTTCTTGGGGACCGTCTCATTGGGCCCTTCTTCGTAGGCGGGAACCTCAATGGCGAGAGGTATCTTCGCCTACTCCAGGAGGACATTATCCCTGCCTTAAGGGCAGTGGATGGTGAGGTAAGCGTAACCACTTCCAGATTAATGATTAATGCAGTGCAATTTGGTCACCATCATTTTTAATATGTAACGCAAAACTTTGTTTGCTCCAGGAACCCATCTGGTTCCAGCAGGACGGTGCCCCTCCGCACTACACAGCCGCCGTCAGAGCCTACCTCGATAGGCAATTTCCCGGACGATGGATCGGCAGGGGCGGTCCCGTCGCGTGGCCACCGCGTTCACCAGACCTTACCCCGCTAGACTACGGTATTTGGGCGCAGCTCAAAAACCTTCTCTACGCGGGGGGGAGGATAGCGAATCTTCCCGAGCTGCAGAACAGGGTATTGGAAATACTGGCGGGCCTCAGTTCAGAGAGTATTTCCAATACCACCAGGGCGTTCTACGATTGCCTTAGGTACTGTTCTGCAGCAGAAGGGCTGCACTTCGAACACCTCCTTTAGGGTCTAGGTGAACGTTGTGTGCTGCGGGGGAATTCCACCGGGCTCAAAATTTTATCATGGTGAGTTTTCATTTTCATTGCACACTTCAGAACGTGCCATATGACTACACAAAATACCTCATTAACACTTTTTTCTGTTTCAACGTTTCTACATCAATCACCGTTGGAGATAATGCTTAGAGTTTGGCTTGAAGCCACTTTAAGGTGTATTTTAAATACATATTGCTTATGGTTGGTATTGTTTATCTCACCATATTGTGAAAATTTTCACAAAATATTACAACACTATGCACAGAACGTTTTACTGACATTATTTATGTTTCAACGCCTCAACAATGGTCACCTTCTGGAAGAGCTTACACTACGATGGAGGTGCGGGGATCCCAAGTGAGTAGTGCCACGCGGGACACGTAACTGAAGTCGTAATTAGAATGAAGTGATCCTCTCATAATCTCGATAACGGTGAGTCCCACTCTTCCTAATGAATCGACTATCAGATGCTCGGCAGTCATTTTGATTATTTTTTCTCGGGTTGCAATGGAGTCTATTTAACCTGTGGTAACGAAGTGGTGTCAGATGACATCTTGATGTTTCTGTACACCTGGCAGTCATTGGATTCATCATTGCATGGCGTACAAAGAAATGCATGTATGGCACGATTACTCATTGGAGGAACAAGTCTACTGATGAACATTCAGATCTGATTCAGTTATCTGGCACGTGGAACTCATCACTTAAATCACTGTAAGTTGTCGTCCCCTCTGCATAATACTTATCACATCCATTTCAGTCTTGAGCATTATCACAAGACTTTATTTCTACAGGATAATCGAGCTGTTTGCACTCTGGTGAAGCTACTGCACGTCCAGACCTGACTGAATTCCAGCAATTGCAATTTCGAATGAGTGAACCTTCGACACTGAAGAAACGACCAACTTTCTTTCATTAGATAGGTGTTATTGGTGTACTCAAATTGAGTTATTACTGTCTTCACAAAATTATTGAACGAATGAGGTTTTGTGTTACTTTTAAAGAATTTACTACCTTTTCCTCTGACAATGAGATAAATTCCTCGATGTCTTTCGCTTCATTAATAATTAAGAAATGATTTGTAATTCAAGTGCTCAAAATGAAGAAAATTAAATTATTGTTAATTCTAATGTCCAATAAATCAGTTGTTATGGAAGCTAATTAATTTTTCCGATGAAATTTCAACGATCATGGCATTGTAACCTAACGTAATTCGGCCATATTTAAATGTCTGCCTGTGTTGCCCCCCCCCCCCCCCTCCCTCGCTCGCCGTAGTTTTGACAGCTGAATCTGAAATCTCAGTGTGTTGGCTATTCTGCGAAACAAATGAAGACGATCGCGCACGCGCGAATGGGGTGCGCAATTTCACCTGATCTTTACTGTATACTTTTTACTAATAAAAATTATCACACATTTAATTATTCGAATAATTAACTTTATTGTAATAACGCAACATTCACGTACCTCAAATTCACTTGTTTAAGACCAAACCGAGACCATTTCCCTCTCGGTGGAATATTCCGTGATTCGGTTCGGAACCTCACGGGAAGTAGCGCACGGATCGGCCGCCGAACCGATGTGACGTCATTACCGTGCGGAAAGTAGTCGAACTGCGCGGAATCAGAGTTAGTGAATAGGGGCCCTGATCGGTTCCTTGCAAGGTCCTGATTACTTTTCCTTGCAACTGAGGCATCGCAAAAACGACAAAGTGTCGTCATGCGATCCTCATCAGTTTCTCACAGGGTCCTGAGTACTTTTCCTTGCAACTGAAAGTTCGTGAAAATGTTAAAGTATCGTCAGGCGATCCTCATCGGTTCCTTGCAAGGTCCTGATTACTCTTCGTTGCAACTGAGGCATCGCAAATAGAGAATTAAGTGGAATCAAATTGTCAGGGATTCTATTACGAAAAGTTAAACCTATCTACGATTATCCATGTGACTCTAGTGATTTAAAACTGTGGATCGTTTCTGACCAGCATACCAGGATGAAAACATATTCATTGAATAATGTTTGCCAAAAAATGGTTAGATTCAACATCAAGGATTGAAAATAAAAGAGATTTATGTAATGCCGCTACTCCATATGTAAGACGTAACTCCTAATTTTTTGATTAAATATTTTTTTTATGACGAGCTGGGTGGAAGTTGCACGTGCGTGTTAAAACGTGAGAGAAAAAATCATCAATAAACAAGTCGATAAATTGAGAGTTAGGTGTTCTCGTGTAAGAATTTATAACTATCCGAGCCATTAGTGATACACAGTTATGTTAAATAAATACAAAATTGGAAACTAACAAAGAACTAAACATGAATGTTGTCTATATCCGCCTGAGTTAGACAAAGTCAGAGAGTCACTACAAAATTGCGCTATGACGCGCGGCATTTCTCTTTGGCGGCGTTAATAGAACACGACGGCAAAAGTAAAACTTCGAATTTTACCAATAAATATTGCGAATTAAGGTATGGTTTGTAACTTCGGATCGAAGAAATTTTGCTGTTCTATTAAACTCTGAAATTTTTTTTCATGTATTCGTTACGGTTTTCAAGATATCCACAATTATCCAACAATACGCAGCCAATGCTGTGTATATTTCGCTAGGGGCGGGGGTACACCAAACCTCAGTGTTCAGTCAGACGCGGGAGCTACAATATCGTGTTCGACGTGCAGTTAATACAGAGTGAATAAAAGTGTTTCGAGTTTTTGTTACCAAACATGGAATCGCAATATGAATACAAACTTGTTTTATTTCTGAATAAAAAAGATCGGAAACTAGTAGATATTGTACCATCATCGTGGATCACATACGATCAAGACTCAGACGCGCTAAAGTGTAAATTTATGTCTACACCATACACGCAAGAAATGAGACTTACAGTGATAAATATGATAAAGAATTGTCAGCCTGCCGACGACAACTGGCGATCATACCCAATTGAAATTCGAGGAAGAGCAAGTAAGTAATTATTTAATATCCAAAATTTAATATAGATCGTAATCCACTCATACAATATTCTCAAATTTACTACGGAAAAATTGATTCCAAATAATGATTTTGCGTGTAATTGTGTGTTATAATAATAAAGATACCTATGAAGAGGCCGAAGAAAAAGTGGCGCAATTGGAAATACAGCCATATGTATATATGTAGTGAGAGGACGTCGACGATGAAATCATTGGCGGAGAAAAAAATGTACAGATTTCAGAACGTACCACAAAAATCGTCTTTGAAGAAAAAGTTTGACAAAGCATGTGTTAGTCTACATGACATTGTAGAGAAAGAACGAGGTAAGAAATTATCATTCACATATACTTTGTCGCTTTGTGTGGATCATTAATTCATTTTCCTGTCTATTTTCTTCTTTATTTCATCATTAATTGATTTTTTTCCTGATCCAACTTTTCTTAATTTTTGTAATTATTTTTCATTTGCGTTACTTAGAAATTCGCATAGAAATATTTGTTTCATTTTCAGATTCAGAATCATCAACAAATTCCGTATTGGGCAATGAGACATGCTCAACACAAGGTGCTACTAATTGTAAGAAAACAAGGCGAGAAACTGAAGGCACGAACAAGAAAAAAACATTGCGACAGAAAATTTCGTCAGCGTCGTCAGATGACGAAATAACAGAACAAACTAAGTCATTAGGTGCTGTTAAAAAAACACTGCGACAAACTAAATCTGGAGCAAGGAGTATGAAAGCTTCACAATCCGACAAAAACTCTGAACAGGACGACTCATTGAGTGATCGGGAAGAATGTGGTTCAGCATTCACATCGAGTCCCAGGACAGAAAATGCAGCAAAATTTGCAGACAACAAGGATGAGAGTGAGTGACAATTGATCATCTTACACTTAGATGTTAGAATAGTGAATATATATCGGCAAATTTTCAGTACTCAAGTACTGAGTGTTGCACTATTATCGGATAATAACTAGTTTGTAGTAAACAAATCAGCTTTTTAAGATCATTTGAAAAACAAAATGAAACTAACATTCTATTTCTATAATTATTTTTCATTTTCAACTTATACTACATTCACCTTTACCTTATTTAATTTCAGTTGGCATGTGCGAACTTGTTTGCAAACATTACCGCTGGTTGTCACAAAAAATTGGCATTCTTACTGGCCAGATTGTAGATTTGAAGCTCACTTTGAGCGAAATTCAAAATGACCTGAAAAATTCAAATTTACACCAAAGAGGAAATTCCGGTCTGAGCGACGAAAATGATGAAAACGAAGAAACTGCTACAAATGAGCCTCCTGTTACATTTCCTCTAAAAACTCATGACGAATCCATGAGATTTGAAGGAAAATTAGAAAATTCTAGATACAAACAGAAAATAGTAAGACTCTCAGACGTGCTGCCGTTATTATGATATATCGAAGTGAATCTTCAGAATCGTATCCTTCACTGTTAAATGAAATAGCAGCATCCCACGAAATTTTCAATTCATTCATGAGAAATGAAAGAATAAAAACGTAAATCTTAGGAATTTTGTCAACGTTATATTATGAATTACAATGATGATATTTATTTCAGATCACCAAATCTTACTCGTTCATTAACAAACGTAGTGGGTTGACTCGAAGTTTGGGAGAAATGCTCCGCAGTTTCATCAGCCGTAAACTAGCATTAAAATTCACTGCTGTTAGACCCCTGCCAGGAAAATATTCATTGAAAAAAACGAAGTTGTACTCGTGTCTCGAAGGTAATTAGAAAATTGCAAAATCAAAAATATGAATGAGTATTCAATTATCCGGTCAATTTGTCAACTATCTTCATTTCCCTTACAGAAGTTTTGAACAACGTTTTTTCCACTGGGCCAACCGATAATAAAGCTACAGAAATTCACAATGCTTTGAAGTCGGTTCTAAACAATGCGAAAGATTGGGATGACCAACGCATAGTCCGACTCCAAAGTCATAATAAAGATCTCAATAGAAACTAAGCCTGAACCTAGTGATAAGAAAATCTATAAAATGAATAGAACTGTGATACAAAACTCTTATATTAAAAAAAAACTGTTAAATAACTATTAAGAAAGTACTATAATAAGAAATAAAGAATCCTATGTTTGTTTTATTATATTAACGAATCAGAAATAAAATTCTGTTCAGAAGTTTCATGCCAAACATTCATATATATTGGACTACTTAGCTAGGTTCTTGAGGATAAGGTAATCCATACCCTCTACCACTGGATCTTCATGGGTAATCCATATTTGACCATCAGAATCCTACGAGACTCCTTGAGGTAGTCCTTATCAGGACTTCGTAACGTAATCCTTATCAGAAATTTGTAAGGCAGTCCTTATTAGGATATCATGAGCAATTTTTACGCGGACTCGATGAGGTGGTCCTTATTCGAACCCTGTGAGGCAGTTCTCACTAGGACCTCGTGAGGTAATTCTTGTCAATACCCCGTGAGGCAGTCCTTACTAGGACTTGATGAGGTAGTCCTTACTGGGACTTGATGAGGCAGTCCTCACTAGGACATCATCAGGGTGAACTGATGAGGGCCTGATGTTAAAATCGCGTTACATGCCTCATAATGTTCCTGACTAGTCTACCTTGCGTGGGCATTATGTGCAAATTCGGAAAACCTGATGTGGACCTGATGAAAAATTTCTAGTCGGGACTGTAGACTGAATTTGAGAAAGTCAGCTGCTGCTGCAAACCAGAAACCTTCACGGAAATAAAAAATTGGTCACCAAATACATTGATAGAGCGAATCAACCTCCATACTGTAGCAAAGACAGAGAAAGAAGGAATAGAAGAAGGGACAGAAGGTAGAAAGAAGAAATAGATTGGAATAATATCTATACAGAAGCAACGATACCTTAAGCAGCTGGGACATTCAATCGGAAGCAGAGATAAAAGAGTGAAACTGTAGGATAGTGTTATAATTGAAATTGCAATGAACACATTACTGCCCATTGTAATCGGCATTAAATAAAAATAGGTGGGGCTGTCCACGTCAACTCGACGTGGCTCCAGACCTCGATATCTCCGATGTCATTCTTAATTTTATATGTTATCATTCTATCTTTGGAGAACCCCGCCCACCCATTTTTTTTTTTTTTTATAAAGGCTTTCGGAGCTATGAATTTTTTTAACTTTGAAAAAAGGACTTTTTTAAAAATTCTGAAAAAAATCACAAAAATTCTGTGGATGATATAGAATAACTTCCCATTTGCAGAAACATGGGCAAAATTTTTCTTATATTTTTTTTTCAATTTTAAACATTTGAATAGTGAAAGTTTGGAAGATTTTCCGAATTTTTGGTAGGATAACGGTCATTAGTGAAGCATTTTTCTGTAAAAAAAAGTTCGAAATAGAAAAAAAAAAATGTAAGAATAATTCTGCCTATAAGTCTCTGCGAATGGGAGGTTGTTCTATATCATCTACAGAAGTTTTGTGCTTTTTTTCAGAATTTTGAAGAAGGTCCTTTTTCAAAGTTAAAATAAAATGCATAGCTCTGAAGGCCTATATTAAGAAGAGAAAAAAAATTTGGGGGTTCTCCAAAGACAGAATGATAACATATCAAATTAAAAATGAAACCGAAGATGTCGAGGTCTGGAGCTGTGTCGAGTGGACGTGGACAGCCCCAAGTGTTCGTATGCAGTACGTACGTACATTAGGGCGATTCAGAAAAAAAAAAATTTTGTTTTTTTTGTTTTTTGCAAACAGGCTCAAAAGTTTCATTTGGGCTTAAAAAGATGCCAGTTTGAATCTCAGCTCTTAATATCAATATTTACATGCAGCGCATCGCACTTTCCTATTTTCCATAAGAATAACAAGGGATAAATCAATTTCATGTCTTCTGATTTTCATGACTTGCACATCACCAATCGCACAAAAAATCTGTACACATATTTTCGTAGAAAAATCAACGCTTTACAAAAAAGATCTCCAGAGATTTTTTGATAAGTCCACTTGTTCAAAAGTTATTCAATGTCAAAGTCTAAATATTCGTAAATTTGGCCCATTCTTCTACCTATATTACACCGGTACTATTGGTTTTATTGATAAAATAAGGATTCAATTTTACGTAGAACGCAAATTGAACTCTCGAAAAATGTTAACCAATAGTTATTTTTCAATAATAACAAAAATAGAACGCTTTCACAAATATTTGAGCAGAAGTTAGCCAAATTTATCATTAAACCACAATACGCTCGGGTGTCCCACTAATTTTGATAATTAATAATTCATTTAAATTTTCGATTTTTCCTTCAAAATTTTTTGTCTGACTCATGATTTTAAAAAACATCTAAGAATTGCCGGCTATGATCGTTTTCAACTCAACTTTTACTGTAACTCGAAAAAAGAAGCATTCATTTTTTTTTAATTTTATGAAATTACAATGATAACAATGAAAAAAAATTTCGAAAATAATCATATTCGGAAATTCTGAAATGTTTTCATGGATGAAAAGTAGGAGAAAAAAAATTCAACAAAAAAATCGAAAATGGAAATTAATTTTCAATTTTCAAAATTAGTGGGACACCTTTAAATATTGGGAAATTTTTTTTTTTTTACCGAAAGTCTTGTTTTTGCATAAGCTACAAATCCTACCCCCAAGCTGAGAAAAAAAGTGTTTTTTTTGACCCACACTAACTAGTACCATACATTTTTTTACCGGCAAAGAAAGATGAATCTTACGAGATGGAATCTATAGGCTTACTGGAATGAAATGCATGTGAAGTTATCGAATGCTTATGAAACAGGGTGAAATGCTAGTAAAATGCCATAGAATGCTAGTGAATTATCTGTGAATGCTCGAGGAATTGTATGTAATACTCGTGAAATGGCATAGAATGGTATGAAATATTGTGAACTAGTTATGAAATAGTTGCGAAATGTGAAATGGTTAGGACACTTATAATATCGAGTGATGACATCCTTGCGGACAACAATACACGACACGCGTTGGAAATATTACACAAGTTGGGAATATTGCACAAGTGAATGAGTAGCTTGAAGATTGACGATCCGTTTCTGTGACATTCAAGATCCTGAATTCTTTGATTTGCCCATGAGATCACAAGTAGATATGATTATTGATAAGAACTGAATGAAACATGAGTGGCAAATCGCGAATTGATGATAAGAATAAAAAAATAAGTTCTGCAACAGTTTGGAAAATTACATTTGATCAGCAGATTGTATGACAATGGATCTATTCCATTTCTTATTGCTTCATTGGACGGAATTCGACGATCAAATCGAGTCGCCACTTGTAACCTCCTAATAAGCTGCGTATTCTCGTAAGGTTCTCAAAAATTTTTAGGTCCTTGAAACAAAGATACGTATCTACTCACACATCTCATGAGTGTAAGTACGGAAACCATCTGTGACGTCGATTGAAGTTATAAAAGTGAGAATTCATTGCATTCCATTCCCAAAAACAACTTGACGTTCGTGAAATTAAAATCTGACAAGTACGATGGTTCTCCTCATTGAAATATTCATTTCTAACAATATTATTGAAAGTGATTATTTGTTTTTCTTTAAACCGAGCACAATTGGTGAATGGAAGACGACCGGAAGTTAAAATTTCTCAGGGTATACTGCGAGGCTATAGTCTACCGACTCAGCACGGTCGGAATGTATCCGGTTTTCTAGGAATTCCCTACGCACAACCGCCAGTCGGAAACCTCAGGTAATTTAATATTTCTGTAAGGAAGAATCCCAACATTTCGCGTATTGCATATTATTATACCTACTAATATTGAGCAGATTCGCTAATCCATTACCGGCGGATAATTGGAACGGATCCCGAGATGCTGCAGTTGATACGAATCCTTGCATCCAATTGAGAGTCAACGATCTCAATCTTGTAGGAATTTTCGGCGATGAAGACTGTTTGTATCTCAACGTTTATACGCCACAGGTCAGAGATTTGATTATAATTCCCTAAAACATGACCAATATCTCAGTAATTCATTTGATTATAAGATCCAGTGAACATTATATTCTATAGCCACCGGAGAATACGAATTTCTCGTTACTCCCTGTCATGGTTTATGTATTCGGAGGTGGTTTCGTATCAGGAGATATATCGTCTACAATTCTTGGGCCAGAGTATATCCTCGATGCAGATGTTCTACTCGTGACTCCAAACTACCGGTTAGGCGCAATGGGATTTTTGAGCACCGGTGACGAGGTCGCATCTGGAAATTGGGGGCTGAAAGACATAATTCTCGCACTTGAATGGGTTCAGAAAAATATTGCGAACTTTGGCGGTGATCCTGACCGAGTGACAATATTTGGAATCAGCGCAGGCGATAAACCCGTTCACCTGATAACTCTTTTAAATGAAACAAATGGTAAGAATGAACCACGGCCGTCTAAACAGGTCTTACGACTCTGGTGGTGGAGGTTATTTTGTTTTTTGAAGTCGGGATCGAAGGTTCACTGGACGGTTATCAGGGTCGCTGTGATCGAGATTCTCTCAGTGCGATAAACATTTCTCAGGGTTTTCAATCTAATTTCTTTCGGATTATAACAATGGTAACGAGTCAGAGATGGATGACAAAGGGATTACCTGATGGAAGAAAGCCCAGACCGACGTGTGGTCAGAAACCAATTTCGTAGTTCCCACCAACGACATACATGGTGTCACCCCATTTCAAAAAAATGAAGGGGCTTGACTATGAGCAGATGATTCAATAGGTTTCGATTTGAGCATTTTTGTAGCCCGATTTACGTTTCGGGACGGCACACGATCTTCCCATTTTGTGTTCGTCACGTTCGTCGTATAGGACCGCACGACCACGTGTCGAACGTACCATAGTAAAATGAGAATTTTCAGGTTTAAAATCACTCGTAACTAACTCTACTAAGGAACCCCACTAGAGCTGAATCCTACTAGTTGAGACTGAAACGTAAGAGCAATTTGATAAACTGAAAATCGCGTCAAGATTTATGTCACCCTCCACTATGCTAATCATTCATGGTCGCATGACCTGTACCATACGCGTATCCTAGCGTTTGCACTGCAGTATGTTTGGTTGCCTGCCGCTAGGCGCTCGTCGAAACCGGTCACAGGGAGCTGTCGTTGAGCGTGCCCCCTTGGTTGTAAGCGCTGGAGCACATGGTACGTACATACGGCCTCGAAATGAAATAAATATCGGTTCGTAAAGAATGACGTGCATTCCAAAACTGTTGCGAAAAGTATGGTGAATTCTATAAAGTGATTTGGAATGGAGTCACTAGATTTCATGTAATCTGAAATCAGTTCAAATTCCATGCAAAGTCATTTCGAGTGTTTCAATTCTTAAAGTCAATAGTACGTTGAATCAATGGGTTAGTTTTGACTATTTGTTGAAGACTGATTCTTATGAATCATTATCACAAAATGAAAATCATTTTTAATTCACCAGGACTTTTCCATAAATACATAACGCAAAGTGGATCAGCTCTAGCATCATGGGGTTGGGAGCCACGAAGTTTTGCCGCAGAAAAAGCTTTTCAACTTGGGAAATACGTCGATTGCTTCGAAAGCACTACCGATTCTCTGATCGACTGTCTACGATCGACCGACGCTTCGGATCTTATTGCAACATATCCCAATTTTGTAAACGTAATTTCATCAGTCACGGCCTGGATGCCGACCGACGAACCAAATATCGAAGGTGCTATTTTAACGGACAATCCTGCGAATATCTACGCTAATGGCGGAATTCGCGATCTACCATGGATTTCGGGTGTCACTCAAGATGAAGGACTTTTACACACAGCAAGCAAGTATGACTCTAAAAATCCGAAATACCTCTACATCTTCAATTATCGGGGTGCTAGAGGTAATACTTTCTCTTGGATCGGACTGACTACGGTGTGTCACACGGTGACGACGTATTCTACTTTTTTAAAGAGCACTTGAAACTTAGAAGTTCGAATCATTTGATGACCGAATCTGATTATACCATGGTGGATTCCATGGTGGAGTTGTGGACGACATTTGCGATAAATGGGTGAGTGTTATGCGATTTCAATTAGCTTCCGGAATCGAGAATTACTCAGAACTGATCGATGTTACATCTGAAATCGAATTCTGATTTTAGGACGGTCACTGCTTCCTGTTTAAACGATACCGAATGGAAACCCTCTCAGAATGGAGGAAGTTTCCTCGAGATAGGGAACCATTCCAACGTGGTGTTTCAGAACAGGCATTCTGTCTTCAAAGAACGCATGCAGTTTTGGAAGGAATTGACATCAGGTACTCAAAATAACAACGCTGCCGGACCAATTTAGAACCCGAATTCATTCACCGTGCTAGTCACATTTCTGAAGATTCTCTTTCGATGAGATCAACAGTCATTTGATACAAAAACAGTATTCTCTGTCACTAACAATTGTTCGTAATACCGGAATTATTCTAGTTATTGAAATTACGATTCATGTTAGATGTATTCTTACTCCCTCTTGGGTTGATAAAAGTATTTTTTAATACAGGAAAAATCGATGGTCGTTGGTTCGTGAATTACAAAAAAAAAAAATAACGTTACAGATGTTCATCTACACTACTATACATTTATTACTACAAATTATGAATAATCATTTCCCTCCACAGTATCTAGGTTTTGATTAATTCCGCTAGGATTCTACTATAAACACAGCTGAACTGATATTTTGTTTTAACAACAAAAACAGTTGTCCGCTGTAAAGATAGAATTACGAATAACGGAAGCATCTATTAACTCTTCAAACAAACAAATGAATAAGCTACGCATTCGAGTTTTTCCTACTGACTTCCTTTTGATTAACCGTGAAATTCATGAACCGCTTCATGCTTGCGGTGCATTTTACATATCATACTCATTTATGAGAGCACGATGAGCACGGATTTGTACAAAGATCAATCGTTTCCAAATTCCAAATTTTCGTTCGGTGAATCACGCAAATGATCTTTTTCCTGTTGAAGGACATCGTGAGCTGCTCTTTTACTCGACATTTTTCAGGATAATCGAATCCCTAGCCAATCAAGCAATCTACGACTTCCACAGCAGTTCACACAAATTTATCTACATCATGAACGCGCGGCAAAAATAATCGTAATCATTATAGGTACAATAAAGGTACGAGTGAGTACTGTACAATTATCATTTCTGACACAAGTATCACATAGTCTAAAATGCTGCAAGTCTATAATTGCTCCACGCAATCCTCGTTAGAAAAATACAAAAGACCTTGATAATGGGCTTGGGTGCATAAAATCTTCATGAAAAAAAAACAACAGCTCTAATACATGTAAATACCCATGATGAAGCTGTTTTTCTTTCAGCTATATTAGCAAGATTAGTACTGGAAAACAAAATTTTGAGAGTTTAAATTCATAGGCACTGCTTTTATGTAGAAAAAAAATATGAGAAAAAATTAAGAATAATCAAGACAGGAGACTGTTTCCGGCGTCTGGCGGTACGTCGACCGACGCATGCAAGAGAAAGACCAAGAAAGAAAAAGAAAGAAAAATGAAGAAAGGCACAGCTGCGTGAACGAAGAACTGCTGCACGGTGCATTGCGGTTAGATGACTTTGTCCTGAGGCCTGCCTGCTTTGTATCAGCACGCTCCCCGACATTTCCCCAGACGATTCCAGTATCTGATCTCAAGCATCACATATTAAATTTTTTGTGCCGTTTTAGAGTGAGAAACGAGAGTGGTGATCGATTAAAGAACTCTTGTAATCTACCTACAATTATAGCACGCATACCACTTCAATAATGTCATCAACCAGACAGATTCTTGATAGGAACGAAATCACTATTAATCTCCACACCGGAATCAAACAACTCCAAATTCAATAGGCTATTAAGAGGTAATGTGAGCATATAGTTATACGACAATCGGAGTTGACTGGAACGGCTTTGGATGTCTACGTCAATTAAATTATGGGGATTTCACGGAGTTCCTTCCTTTCTAGTCTAAAGTAAATATGCAGGCGATGTATTCAAGATGAACTCATCGCTGACTGATTTCTTGCGATGGAGTTCGTTTCACGGTGGTCACGATCATCGAGTAAGTCCAATAAATATTTAGTACCTATGAATTTATACTTCGTTGATTCTCTGTAATTCAAATTCTTTCAATCTGTAGATGAGCAGAAATTCAAAGTGTTTAGCTTATGGCTAATTACCTGAGCAATGGTGATTAAAATTCTAAATCACACGGCCCACGGATTATCACGCCAGATGATCGAAGGTCTAATATCAAGACTTTTTGTGACTATTTGACTGATCTTTTACTTGATCGTGTCCTCCAATTGATATTTGTGTCGCAACACGGATATTCAGAGACAAAAACTCCGGCATTATTTTCCAGGCACCGGATTACACCTAGTAGATATACAAAACAATGCATTCGTGAATATGAATTATCAAGAAGTACGATAATCGACGACAATGTCAGGAAACGATGATTTGTTATCGCTATCATGTGACAGTCATGAGTTCAATCATGAAGAAGGTGTTGGAATTGACCTGTAACTATTATGTTATCGATCCATCACTACAATCTTCTACTTGTTTGTTCTGTAAATTATTTCATTCAGGTACTGGTGGGTCTATGTGGTCAATGATACAATGTAAATGATTAATAGTTTCTTCGGTCCTCTTGCTTCACATAGGTTCATGTATAAAATATATCATGCGACGCCACCAAATTACAGGATAAATAAATAATAAACGTAATAAGAACAGACAGTGAGCCATCTAATGTAAATAAATAAATAAGAATGATATGTGGATATGAATAAAATAAGCGGCACGCATCGGGTATAAAACACCGTGTATAAAGAAATTACTTTATATAGAAAATTGTGTATAATAAAATTAAATCGATAAGGCAGATGAAATAGATTGTGTATAAAATCAAGTCATGGACCAGTTAATATGTGTGTATAAAATAATTCATGAAATAAATGAAAACGGAATGCAGGTGACAATCCAATAAAATCCTAAATCAAGCTCAAATCTCCCTGGCGTATCAACATTCATTAAAATATCTATATATGGGGCTGTCCACGTCAACTCGACACGGCTCCAGACCTCGACATCTCCCATTATTGAGTCATTGGTCTTCATACACTGATTAACTCATGAAAGTGCAGTCAACGGTTCAAACACGAATTACTCGGTTACTAAAAATCGCACGATGACGAAGAAAAAAGCATTTTGAAAGGGAAGTTTCATGCTACTAAACCCATATGACGCAATTCTTGTGCAAAAAAAAAAGGAAAATGAAAAATCTCGCAGTCATGGCTTCAAAGCTACGAAACCTGAGAAAAACTGTGCAAAAACAAAATTTAGGATCACAGTTTCGAAGTCAAAGCTTCAAGCTTCGAATTCCAATTCTTTGCATTCAAATTTGTTCATTTCCGACGAAGTTACACTCATTTGGAAATGGGTCTTTCTCACGACAGAATTCGAGTGATCCTTCAATTGTTGTGCTCAGTGTATTTGAACGACCAGACGAACGTGGACACGCTAGTGAATAGCGTCGATGTCCTTGAATCGCTCGTTGGACCGGACGTCTCCAAGAAAAATGGAATATCTTCCGATCATACGAGAGTACCTGCATGTGCCGATCAAGGATATGTCGCGAGAAAGTTCTGGTAATGTAGCGTACGACGTATCGCTGAAACGATCCACCATCCCGTAGGAACGGCAAAAATGGGTCCCACCGATAATAATAGTGCTGTGGTTGGCCCTCAGCGCAAACTCCACGGATTTGAGGGAATCAGGATAGTCACTGCATCAATTGTTCCAGAAAACACTAGGGCCAATACGAATACCCCAACAATTATAATGTCAAGAAAGGCATCCGATTGATTAAAAAATAAATGGATCAAAAGTAAGGATGAACTTTGATTCTACGACGTATATTTTTTTTTTCACCGATCTACGTATTCAATTATTCTACGGATAGTCGATATTTATTCGTTCTATACAAGGTTACTGGTATTCAACGAATGATGATTTTCAATTCGATCAATCGATGTACGTATACCAACGTTTGCTACTGACGTTCGGCTTCTTCGATCCAAACTTCTTCTCTTTTGCACCTGTAACAGAGAAAGTGGGAGTGTTCAGTCGGGTAAAAACATTTGAATTCCTAAGTTTAATGCCAATCATTTTTAACTGCACGCTAGGGTAAATAGTGCAGCGAAAGCTCTTACGGCGGGACGATTGAATCTATTTCTTTTCGGCTAACTTTCAAGGTTCTTACAGTTACATTGATACGTTCATCAATCTTACGACAAACAGCGTCGTGAGTCATGTCGAAAAGGTGCTATACTTTTTCCAATAGCAGACTTTTTATTCGAAGTGTCGGGATATCGACATGCAGAACACGATGTTGCCCGATGTGTAATCTTTTGAGTTCGAACTTGGAACGATCTTCACGATCCCGCTGTGATAGTCTGTTTCGTGGGACACTAACGATCGATTACTATTCTAGATCACCCAGTTCAAGGAACAGCCCCATGATTTGGATGTCATACTCGTCGAGTGATAATTACCTGCGGATAGGAAATCATCGAAAATGCAATTGAAATTTATGGAAGAATGGATAAAGTTCTGGGATTTATCGACCGTGTCCTATGCCGAGGCAACGTATGCTTTTGTCCAGTCTTCACTCATGATTTTTCCGTTGATCATTGCATATCGGAACATCTCACTGTGAAACTAATGAACAAAGGTTGTTGAATCAATGCATGAAAAATGTAATTCGGGTTGTGCAATGCGGTATCGGTCAAGGAATTAAAACAGACTTCATGCAGATGCCGAGTGAAGATGATGTGAGCGTATTGAATGAATCCGATTGAACAATGAATAGCCGTTAACAATGTACAACGCGAGGTTAACGTATTTCAACATTTGATTGAACGATCGTGATTTAAAGTTCGAGAAGCACACTTATAGCACTGATAGTGAAAATATCCCAGACAGAGTACGTAGGGTGTCCGGCATACTCATAATATCCATTATGCAGTCGCATGAAGATTAGATATTACACTTGGTACACTCGATTTCACGGATGTTGGTGATTCGGAAAACATTTCAGTAGACTATGAAAAAGCATACTAGATTTTATCCGCTATTTTTTGGTTTGGCAATCCAAATATCTGGTGAATATCGGCTGGATGAGCGTAGCAACTATCAGGTCAATGTTCAACAGCGGTGTAGAATGCCCTTATCCGGCAATTCCGGTAAAAGATAATGATATGAAAATCGGTGACGGTCCTAACACGGTAATCGAGATGGAGAATTCTTTCTTCGTAGATCAACGCAGTCTTTGGCCGAATTGAAAGGACTCATTGATACACCTGGTCATCTAATACCGCATCTAATCGTCAATCGAGTTCTCTGAGCCGGCTAATGATCTTATCAATCAATCAATTTTATCGATAATGCGCTAGTAACTATTTGTAACTTCAGAATTACAAATAGTATCTGCCTTTTTTTTTTGGTTTTCTTTGATACATTTCTCATACTACTACGCGACGCAAAATGTCACGGCGCTCGCACCTTTCCAGTTCAGATTTTCAATCTCCGGAAGAAAGAAGGGGGTTTCGTTGAAAAAGATCAAAGTTGACCTTCAAACAACCTTGAAACGTTTTATCAAAGTCACATGGTCGTTCTACTCAATTTCCACTTCAAAACCATACAACTTTTGTTGAAATTTTTTTTTTGATTAAGCTTTATCCATTTATGAGGAGATAAATCATTCCGTTTCAAATGGGCCATCTTGTTCTTGTACACTGATAATTATGAGTGGCGTTTATCATCCAGACAACTACAATACGAATGTGATTTTCTTAATAGAAATATCAAATTTTTAAGCTAACTTCTGATAATAAATTTCCTAAAAGCCTTCTATTTTTGTTATTATTAGAACAAAACTATCATCAACATTTTTCAAAAGTTCAGTTTACGTCCGACGTAAAATCGAACCCACAAAAACATTATAAATGTGTAAAAAAAACCGCCAAGTACGAAATTGTTTTCTCTGACAGAAATCGGGCTCGCATTAAGGAAGTGTCAACGGTAATTTAGTGCATAGTGAATCACACAAGTTCAAACTGATTTTGCAAAAAATGAGATCAACTATCCCATGACAAAACCGAAAACATAGCGCTAATCTCCGTTGTGAAATCAAAAATTAGCGCCAAGTACTAGAACTCAATCAAATGTATGGAGTGTTGAGTCGGTTTCCGAATTTTCGACAGTAAAATGCAAAAAGCCAGCGCTCATCTCCGTTGTGAAATCAACAATTAGCGCCAAGTATTAGAATTCGATCAAACGCATGGGGTGTTGAGTCAGTTTTAGAATTTTTGACGGTAAAACGAAAAAATCCAGCGCTAATCTCGGTCGTGAAATCAAAAATTAGCGCCAAGTATTCGCAACTCATTTGAGGGTATCGATTGTGTAGTCGGTTTCCGATTCCTGTTCCTTCATCATTCATGTCACAGGTCATTCGACAATGGTATTTTCGCCGTCGGAGTGCAGCCCGAAGAATGCCCGAACCTGCCCTGGTTGATGGTTCTTATACTTGGTGGGCACATTCCTTTCTCCCACTCTGATCGTTGAAATAATTACTTCGCATAGAAAACTGCGAGGATTGTCGTCGTACCGGACTTATGTGAAAACATGCCCGGGTATTCTGAAAGTTTATCAAGAGGGTGCGGCATAGCGATTTTGAAATACTCAACCACTCGGTGCTGAAAAAACCACGCATTTTGCAATATGACTTATCTCATTTGGGGAAGAAATAACCGAATAATTACGAATTTGGAAATAACATGATAATTGTCAGCGTAAAAAGAAAATTTTGTAGCGATTATTTTAAAATTTCATGAAAATTAAATTCTGAGGCACTTTCTGGCTAATGTGTCACTCATCAAATTTTCGCATTCATCAAAAACCTCGTCTTAAGGAAACTACAATCTGTTATTTTGCAATTTGACTCATCTTATTTGGGGGGAAAACAACCGAATAACTACGGATTTAGGAATAATTTAATAATTGCTACCGTAGTAAGAAAATTTTGTAAAGATTATTTCAAAATTTTGTGAAAACCAAATACTCAGGCACTTCCTCGCTAATGTGTCGTTCACTAAAGTTTCGTGTACATCAAAAACTTCGTTTTGAGAAAACTACGGATCGCTTTTCCAGAGCGAGCATCTCTTAAGGATGCGAATATGCGTGGATTGTCATTCTCCTAATTGTAAATTAGGGGTTGAGAAATTAAATTCAATTATTCGAACTTTTTCTTTCTTAGGCTCCACTTCTCCGGTATATACATTCGTCGCTTCATCGATTAACGGCATGATAGTAGAAAATAATAAATGGTGTCTTCATCAATGAATGATGAATCACGATAAATTCATACTTTGCTAATTTTGATGTTATTCGCTAATAATTATTGTGGTAACACGTCCCTGGACCTGTAACAAAAGAGAGTAAGAGTATGGCGCCCAGAATAAATAGGGCGAGTTGCTAATGTATCAATATTAATTAATTGAAGTGCAACACCTACCAAATCATCGTTTTCTTTGTGATAATCTTCTGATATTATCGAACTGCTACATTATTGGCAAACGATCTCAAAATCAGTGAGTGGGGGAAAAAGGCAGACTATGATGAGCATGGGTAGTCATGCTCTGCAAATTGATAATTATAATTTGCGCGAAAAAAACTCTCGTTTGAACATCTGAAGGTTCTGTTTCATTGCTGCAAAAAATAATTCAATTTGACAGACATGACTAAAGATAGTTATGCTGGTTCCAAGAAATTCCTCCACATTTGGTCACGAAAATCGCAATTGGAATGATCGGAATAATAAGGATAGTGACAACTTATCACATCGATCAACGTACGTACTATCGTTCTTTTCACTTTTTTCAAATAAGGTTTGTCAGAAGCGTATGAAATTTGTTGAATTCATAACAAATTATTACGTTTTCGCGACGATTTTCATTGGATGTGAATAGAAAAGTATCGTTTGCCATTCGAACACGCGGTAGGTTTTGATCGCAGAGTATGAGCAGAGTGCCCGCCAAGTATAAGAACCATCAACCAGGGCAGGTTCGGGCATTCTTCGGGCTGCACTCCGACGGCGAAAATACCATTGTCGAATGACCTGTGACATGAATGATGAAGGAACAGGAATCGGAAACCGACTACACAATCGATACCCTCAAATGAGTTGCGAATACTTGGCGCTAATTTTTGATTTCACGACCGAGATTAGCGCTGGATTTTTTCGTTTTACCGTCAAAAATTCTAAAACTGACTCAACACCCCGTGCGTTTGATCGAATTCGAATACTTGGCGCTAATTGTTGATTTCACAACGGAGATGAGCGCTGGCTTTTTGCATTTTACTGTCGAAAATTCGGAAACCGACTCAACACTCCATACATTTGATTGAGTTCTAGTACTTGGCGCTAATTTTTGATTTCACAACGGAGATTAGCGCTATGTTTTCGGTTTTGTCATGGGATAGTTGATCTCATTTTTTGCAAAATCAGTTTGAACTTGTGTGATTCACTATGCACTAAATTACCGTTGACACTTCCTTAATGCGAGCCCGATTTCTGTCAGAGAAAACAATTTCGTACTTGGCGGTTTTTTTTACACATTTATAATGTTTTTGTGGGGGATTTCACTCCTTTTTCTACGTGCAAACGTCGAACGATATAGTGATATGACACGTGGATTACGTAGGATCATTTCTTATGACACGATAAATTCTCAGCGGTACGCAATAGGCACACAAAAGTTCGTATCAATTTCAGAGGTGCAACATGCTACCTCTTGATTATCTCAGATACGGTAGAGAATGAGAGATCGCAGTACTTCAGCACACACTCTTGCCTATTCAAGACATGAGTCGCTATGTTTAAACATTTAACAAGAAATGGCTATGGTTATGGTACAGTCAGGGTTGGATTCACTCAGGATCAGTCGGTTTGATTCATTTTTCTCATTATTTATTTTTATCATCGTGATAACTCATACATTATTACTGTGATACCGTGAATTATTATTTATTTCTATCATTGTAATCACTTACATACATTGTTATTGTGATACCGTAATCCGAAAAAAAATAAATAAATTGGTTATGACCTTTGAATGCTATACGCGAAATTGAAAATTGATAAGCGAACGAAGGTCGATGCGAATAGTAGTGATAACACGGAGATACCTTGTCATTCTCAACCTTATTTGTATTCGTACATCAGTTTTCGAGATACCCCAAACCGAAAAAATTAAATAAATTGTTCATAACATTCGAATGCAACAACCGGTTTCATTATCATCAAAATTAGGAAGGCAAACGCATCTCATACGTGCATAGATATATACAGAGCGGTCAACGTGAACTTGCGCACCCAGATTTTGTGCGCAAGCGCGAATTTAAAAAACAGTGAAATTTGTCAGCTGCTAACGTGTAGTACCAACCGCCTCAGAATCCAGCGTCGGCTGTCAAATTGCCGATCGCAGAACTTAAATATGACGGGGTTATGTTGTGACAGGTGTATGATGCGACACAAAACCAGACTCAAATAATTAGGGTGGCATGAAATAACTTGAAATTGATTAACCGAATAAAAGATGCATATGTTGACTGAAACTTTATAAAATTATGAGGGTAATTTATGACAGGTTAAAAACTATACAAATCAAATGATCCTGGAATGATTAAGCCTCAAATTTGATTGATCAATTGAATAATTATCATCAATCTTTACTGAAATTGAACTGGTGTAAGAATTAAGACTCATCGAAGGAATTATGCACGACTTTGACGGAGAACTTTCTTGCTTGAGTCAAAGGAGCTCTAACCTCTGGAAGGATAAGTCTTGTGAAAGTTGTTTGGATTACAACGGAGAGCTACCGTCTGAGTCGAGGGAGTTATTTCCTTTGCAGACAATAGATTCATCGAAGAGGTTGCAATTTTGACAGATAAGTTTGTTACCTGGGTCGAAGGAGTTATTTCCTTCGCAGTAGAGAGGCTTGTCAAAGAGTTTGTGGTTTTGACGTAGGACTTCATCACCTGCATCGAAGCATTTTTTTTCTTCGCAGGAGATGAAGTTGTTAGAGTAAATGCGATTTCAACATGAAACTTTTTTACCGATGTCGGAGGAGTTACAACCTTTGCAGGCAACCAGACCTGTCAAACTTGTTGTACCTGCAACGAAAAACCATGCATTTCTAGCACTGCTAGAATTCGATCCTTGCCCGGGCTTATTGTTGGCTATCAAGTAGATCAACATGAGTTGGATCCCCATCAGATCTGTAGCACTCATTTGTTTGACTGTCGCGGCACTGAAATTATCGATTAATATCGAGTTTACACAGTGCTATACCATTGGCTACCGTCTACGCCATGACAGGGAGCGTTGATGATATCCAATCACAGCAAGGATTTTCGGCAGGAGATTCGAAATTGTTTTTTCGCGAAAATATGAATCGTGGGCGTGTTTGGTTGCTATTTACATCGTTGCTAAGCGTTTGGCAATTGTTCATGCGAACCGACGCGAAAAAATATCGAGTAGAGAGAAAGCGTTTCGAGAGAAGAAACAAGAAACGAAGAAATAGAAAACGAGGAAGAAGAAGCCCTCGAAGAAGCCAAAGAAAAAGAATAGGGAGAAGAGAAATAGGAAGAAGCAAGAAGAAAAAAGAAAGAAGAAAGAAGAAAGAAGAAAGAAAATGCCAAATCACGTGTGGACGACCCCGGAGAAGCAGGAGATGGTGCGACTCCATCACTAAGGGAGCAGCTACCGGGAGGTATCGGGGTTCCTAAACGGCATGAACCCCGATAGAAAGGTTTCGGAGACTACAGTCCGGAGTGTAAGTTGAACATCTCTGAGAAACTTCGCTCGTTTTTAACAGCTCCTTTTTTTAACTACTTTCTATCGACAGATTGTCAAAAGATTCAATACTACGGGCAACGTCAGCTCCGCAGTTGGACGACCAGTCGTCCAACCAAACAAGAGGATAGACGAAGATACCAGGCTTAACATCTGCCTGGCCTTCGAGGAGGCAAGCCAGCCTACGTCGAAGGTTGCCCAAGACTTCGGAGTCTCGAAGGCGTCGGTGCTAACAATTTTGCATGAAGCGGGCTACCGATCATATAAGTTCCAAGGCCATCAGGAACTTATGCCTCAAGATGCAGGAAGTCGTATGGCTTTCTGCGAGGAAATGATCGAAGAGCTGAATGCCAATGAGGGACTACTCAGAAGGATCTGTTTCACGGACGCGAGTACTGTGGTGCTGCATGGGAGGCCAAATCGACAAAATGTTCGAGTTTGGTCTCGCAGCAACCCTCATTTGGTTGGTCAGGCAGCGTCTCAATACCCGCAGAAGCTCAATGTTTGGCTCGGCGTTCTGGGGGACTGTCTCATTGGGCCCTTCTTCGTAGGCGAAAACCTCAACGGCGAAAGGTATCTTCGTCTCCTCCAGGAGGATATTATCCCTACCTTAAGAGCAGTGGATGGTGAGGTAAGCGTAATTACTTCAGAATATAATAATAAATGCAATGCAATTTTGGTCGATATGATTTAAAATGGGTAACACAAAACTTTGCTTGCACCAGGGACCCATCTGGTTCCAGCAGGACGGTGCCCCCCTGCACTACTCAGGCGCCGTCCGAGCCTACCTCGATGAGCAATTCCCTAGACGATGGATCGGCAGGGGCGGTCCAGTCGCGTGGCCACCGCGTTCACCAGATCTTTCTCCGCTAGATTATGGTTTATGGGCACACCTCAAAAACCTTCTCTATGCAAGGGGGAGGATAGCGAATCTTCCCCAGCTGCAGAACAGGGTATTGGAAATTCTGGAGGGTCTCAGTCCAGAGAAGATTTCCAATACCACCAACGCTTTCTACGATCGCTTAGGGTACTGTTCTGCAGCAGAAGGGCTGCACTTTGAACACCTCCTTTAAGGTCTTGGTGAACGTTAGGTAGGCTGCGAGGGAATTCCACCGGGCATCAAATTTTATCATAGTGAGTTTTCATATTCACTGTACACTCCAAAATATGCCACATGGTTACGCTGAATGAATCATTAATACTTTTTTCTGTTTCAACGTTTCAACATTGATCACCGTGGGAGATAACGCTTAGAGTTTGGCCTAGGGCCACTTTAAGCTGTATTTTGAGTACATGTTGCGTACGGTCGGTATTGTTTATTTCCACAAAGTTTTATAACACAATGCACAGAACGTTTTACTAATATTATTTATGTTTAAACGCCTCAACAATGGTCGCTGTTTGGAAGAGGTTACACTACGACAGAGGTACGGGGATCCCAAGTGAGGAGTGCCACGCGGGACACGTGACTGAAGTCGTATTTAGAATGAAGTGAATCCATCATAATCTTAATGACGGTGAGTCCTACTCTTCCTAATGAATAGACTATCAGATACTCGGCAGTCATTTTGATTATTTTTTCTCGATTTGCGATGGAGTCTATCTAACCTGAGGTAACAAAGTGGTGTGTTGAGATGACATCTCTTTACTTCTGGATCGGATGTCGTACATACACCTGGCAGTCATTGGATTTATCATTACATGGCGTACAAAGAAATGTATGTATGGCATGATTACTGATCGGCGGAGGAACAAGTCTACTGATGGAGTTATTTCTCTAACAGTCAGACCTGACTCAGTTATCTGGCACATGGAACTCATCACTTTCATTACTGTAAGTACTCATCCCCTCTGCACATTATTTATTAAATCGAATCCATACATTTGCATCATCACAAGACTCTATTTTTACAGGATAATCAAGTTATTTGCACTCTGATGAAGCCATTGCACCTCCAGACCTGACTGAATTTCAGCAATTGCAGTTTCGAATGATTGAACCTTTCCCGATGAAGAAACGACCAACTTTCTTTCATTTGATAGGCATTTTGGTGCACCCAAATTGAGTTATTACCGTCTTTACAAAATTATTAAACAAATATGGTTTTCTGTTACCTCATAAGAATTCACTACCCTTTCCTCTGTGATAAATTCCACAATGTCTTTTGCTTCAATAATATTATTAAGAAATGAGTTTTGTAATCAAATGTCTTAAATGGAAAAAAATCTGTGCAGCTAAATTATTGGTAACTCTAATGTTTAATAAATCGATTGATAAAAAAGCTAATTTGTTTTTTCGATGAAATTTCAACGGTTATTCCTAAGTAATCGCATTGTAACCTAACCGTACTCAACCATAGCTAAATGCTGCTTGTGTTCCCCTCCGCCCCTCGGCGCCATTTGGCGCAACTTGGTTATGACGAGACCCGGTTATGACAGCTAACAATGAGCTGCAGCTGGCCAAAGAAATCCTTGAAGTGTTACGACCCATTGAAGCAGTAACAAAAGAATTATGTGGAGAACAATACGTCACTTGTAGTAAGATTATTCCGATGGTCAACTGTTTGAAAAAACAAATCGAGCTTCTCCGTACGAAAACGCATACAACGACTACTCTGACTTTGATAGATCGTCTTCAATTTAACATTAAGAAGAAGTTTGGGCATGCAGAGGCGAATCACCTGATGGCAATTTCAACAATCCCAGATCCGAGATTCAAGCGATTGTATTTCAAACAGCTAGTACAGTGTTCGCAAGCAGTTAATTATATTGTCAACTACATGAGAGAAATTGATACGACGAATATGTCCATCGATCCGGTGACTGAAACTAATGACGAGGGTACTGCTAGCGTTCAAACAAATAACTTGTGGTCACATCACGAAGACCTTCTGAGAAGTCAGGCGATATCAGAAGACGACCGACGACAAGTACAAGATCAAATGCCTACTGATCTCGGACACTACCTCAATCAACCACTCGCAAAATTGGGCGAAAATCCGATGAATTATTGGTGTCAGGATTACAAAGTAGTTTATCCTACTCTTAGTATCGTTGCACGAAAGTTCCTACCCTTGGTTGCCACTTCTGTACCTTCGAAAAGGTTATTCTCCAGGGCTGGCAATATTTTAACTGACAGCAGAAGTAAGCTTTCTCCAGAACATCTACAACAGTTACTGTTTTTGAATTCGTTGTCAGCCAAAGAATGGCAATTGAGATAAGACAATGCAACGCATAACATCTTTATAAAATTTATAAAATATAATCTCTAAGTGATTGATTCATTCTCTTTACTATTTCATTTTTCGTCATTGTGAAAATCCTATGTTGGAATAAAAATTAGCATTGCTAAAATACATTTTCGTATCCCTTGTTGTTAAAAACCCATTCAATTATAACGTGGGTCAACATCTGAAAAAAGACAAAATTCCGGTCGATCTTTGCAAGATCGATTCTTCGCTAGTCGATTTTTGTATGAATCGATGCTAATGAATCCGTTTCAGGATCGATTCAAGAATCGATCTTTTCGGAAGAATCGAACATCCCCAGAGTCGAGTCGTAAGCCTTGGAGGTGCGGTGAAGGTATCAAGGTAGTAGCGGGAGACAAAAGAAGAAGGCGGATGTGGTCGTAATTGCAGCGGTGAATCGTATTTTAATAAGCTGAGTTGTGGTGAATTTCTAGAGAAACAATGTCCTTTGCATAGAAATATTGCGGGGTGTTAAGCTATCCGGGTGGTGCTCCTCCTATGGGACCGCTCGACCCTCTAGTGGCCGGAATTAGAACTATTTTCCTTGCGGAGCTCCCTCGCCGCTCTACTCACAGGAGACTTATTGCCGCCCCGCGACGTTTCGTCTGCGAAGGACCCCAGCCATCTATCGGTGGGTCTTGAACTACGATGAGTGCGCGGATTTGAGGAGTCTTTTTTAATATCTGTTTTTTCCTATCTGCGTGTAACACAGGCACTAGGCCAGACATAACTTATAGCGTTAATTATCTTAGCAGATTCCAAAACACGGGGTGGGCGCCAGGTATCTCCTACAAGCTCGAAGAGGCGTGGGGTCTGAAGTTCTTGGGTTAGAATTTCGAAACTTGAATGAAAACCCGAAACGTCAAAAGTGGGTAACTCAAATTCACAAAGTTTGTTTTATTAAATAAAAATGAATATTTGGCATGAGAGAGATTAACAAAGAAGATGCAAATCCTCGATTGGGAAATAAAATTAAACTGTCATCATTCGGTTACCGTTAACAATAATAGGTTGTCTTTTTAAAGAAAAATAATCCTAAGTTCAGTCTTCATATAATAGGCCTAAAACCACAGGAATAGGAATAATAGCTATTTATCCAAACTATACCTTAGAGTAGGTCGTGCTCCGGTAAAAATAAAACGAACCATCAACGTTGTTTAAATCAACGTCCTATTCTATGGTCGATAAAGTCTTAAAACACCTTATTCAAAAATATTGATAATTATGGAATTCGATATCCCCGACAATAAGTCGGCAAAACAGAAAACTAAACCTTTCGCGAGCTTTCACCTCCCAAGTGGGGGTGCGACAAGGACAACACTACCCTAACGCCGTAGTTTCTACAAATTGTACTGTTTTCTCGAAAAATCACGAATAATCTCAATAATCCTTTCAACAAAACTTGTTAATACTTCAATAAAACTTAGCCTTAATCTATAAAACTATTTCGAACACAATTGCGTATCCCCAGAAGGGTGACGCCAAAGGGGGGGGACAGAAATTCTTCTCTGCAATTACCACATAAAATTCTTAATCTACCTTAAAAATTAACGGGGTTTATCTCTGAAGTACTTATTGTTCACCATATTTCGTAATAGAGTCCAAGACAAAACACTAAATCTCAAAATACCTGATATGACGTCACGCGGACGCCTTCACAAACTACGCAATTACGAGTCCTTGGTGAATAATCAAACTTTTAGTAAGGTCATGATTATCGGAAACTCCCCAAAATTTTCTTGATTGTCAAACACTGACTCTACAACAAAAATTCTTAGATAAGAACTCTACGAAAACTACGTAACCCAAATTAGACACAATGTCACAAAATCAAAATCCAAAATCTTCAACCCACTCGCATCGCTGGTGTTGCTTCCCGAAGCGTCGTGATGAAGCGTGACGATCTTGCTTCGATCTCAGGGGGCAGTCGGGATTCGCGAAAGTGGTGGAAACTCGTCTGTCTTTTTCCAATTGGGACTACTGGATCCATTCAAAAACTCTCTTAATAATATTATTTAATTATAAGAGTTTTTCTAGTCAGCTGCTCGCGGGGGGTCCTCTTTAGCTTAGGCGGGCCGTCGTACATCACTTTCCGGTGTCAGTTATTATTTATTAATTAAACCTTACGTGGGTTAATAGTATTTTTCATAACCACCATATTCTTGCCGCCAGAGTGGGGCACCTATCCCCTTGTTTCTGCGGACATCCTTCTGCCTCCGTCTATTGGGGATTAAACGAATTCTGATGAACTATACTGATTGTGAGCAGTACTTCTTCTGTTCCGAAGAGTTCGTTTCCCTCAATATCGACGTCTCGATGTCAACTCCGTCTGGATCTCCAGCAATGAGTGCTTCCAGCGGGTCGATGCAGTGAGGAGCCACCTTTCAGAATTTTCGCCAACATTTCCTTTGGATCCTCTGCGTCCTACTTGCAGACTATTTCCCTTCCATACTCGACTCCAGAGTGGTTGTACAAAATGAAACAAAACAGAAACCAACAAATCTATCGTTTCTTAAATGACTAACTATGACAAATTTGAAGAGAAGAATTTTTGCCTCTCAACGAACACCTGGGGGAGCTGCATCTTAATAGTTTAACCACAATTTCTCTTTTGTTATTTTATTCTTTCATTTTTTTTTTTGTTCCTTTTCTTGAGTCGGGTGGAGACCTGGTCATAACCGGCAGGATGCCGTGTTACAACATATAAGCGAGTAGTATACATATTTGTATTCTACTTACTACTGACGGCGCGTAAAGTTTAGAGCCCTCAGTTTGGAGGTCTATAACTACGAAGAAAAAAATAATAGAGCAGAAATTCAAAAAAGGTTCAAAAGCTTAGAGTATTCCGCGTCTGATGACTTATTTTCGAATATCGAGAAAGAACCACAACAACAGGTATGACTAACGAAAGGTCGAAAAACGTTGTTTTTTCGGAGTTAACCGAAGTAGGTTAACTTTGGAACGTCGCCACTCGTTAAAAAAGCACGCAAAAAATACAAAAAAATTCAGGGAGATTCCTGAAAGATTTTTTAGCATGATGCCGTTGGAAAATTTGAAAAATATTGAAAAACATGGCGCCCAAGTGCACCAAAGTACAAAGAGGCGATCTCGGGAACGATTCAAGCTAGACGGACTTACGTGGGCTGAAAATTTGCAGAAAAATATACGTTTTCCAATACCGTGAAGTTTTCGGAGTTCTATCATTTTTTTCTTTGTAGTTATAAACCTCCAAACTGAGGGTTCTGAACTTTACGCGCCGAAAGTAGTTTTCCTCGTAATCTCACTTCGTTTATTGTTTCTCTTCATTTTGTTATCGTATGTTCACGTACGACTTTGGCTGTGTTAATATTACTGAACTTTCTGTGTATAGCTTGAAATACGTCCATTAACTTTTATTGTCGCGTGGTTGCTACATCTTGCTACTTCTTACAAACTTTCGAATGGGACTAATTTCGAATAAAAAAAAATATCAGATAATCATGTATTATTTCTTCTGGTGTGGACTACTGCTTAAATTGAGCGTCACTGCATGCCATCATGTTCCTATTGGCCATACCCTCTCTCTTCAGCAATATTACGCGAATACAACTGGTATGAAAAAGTGCAGATTCCGTACCTCTCTACAGGCGGTCTGCCGTCAAGAACGCGTACGATCTGCTGCAGACCTTATCGACAGAGCCCGTACGCACGACTACCACGCTACTGCGGAAACAGGCAGATAGTGGCCTGCTGGCTAAGTCATGTAAGCGCGCTATAGTCAGATCATGACATGATCCAGCAGTAGATTGCTACTGGGGAAGATATCTGTGATTTTCCAACTCATCTAAATTTCTTACGTGTTCATCAAAATTGGTAAACAACGCACGGAAATTGAGATTTCTCATTGTGTTCAAGATGATTTTGTTGTAAAACGCTTTAACGAATCTGATGTCAACGGATGTAAACAACTCCACTAAGTAGTTCCTGACTTGACCGTTGACTGCCTGTAGCGCGACATCCGGACAACACACCTGAAGTTAGCGTTAGCAGTCCATGGGTTATACATGTATATACAAAGCGCTAGTCGCAGACGCAATACTCGCAGCGGTCGTCTACAATGGACGTAGCTATAAGCCCCGCCCACTCGGATCCAGCTAATAAAAGAACACAACTAATGAACACAATTGTGAACACTTTTAACATTTGACACTTGTTTCCGCAATCTTTCAAAATATAAGATTAGCGCCGAAATCAGTTTGGGGGGGGGGGGGGGGGGGGAATGAGTGCATGACTGACTGGACGTCTGCACGTTGACGCAGGAATTAAAATTCGGCTATTTTCTGCGTCGCCGTGTCGTCGAACGCGTCATTATGAACGCTTCCATACGGAGACACATTCTCAACTTCTTGCGCGAACGTGAACGTGAACGTCTGCGTCTCATTGTAAACCACGCTTGATCGGTGTTATGTTCTATTATTCGGGGATTCTATCCTTTTATGGAAGAGCCACCTTAGAGTTCTACTCACAACAATCGGCTCACACACAAAATGCAACGGCATTAATCCAATTCGCGAAGTCAAATCGGCCCACACGTGAAATGCAACGGCACCAATCGGTACACGCTCATTTTGCAGGGCGAATTCGGAGCGAATTTCGAGCTTTCATCTCGTATTTCTAGTTTCGCTTGGTCATCAACTTTTTATGATAGGAAAAACTAGCACTGCACGCGCGCGCGGCATTTTATTTCATTCGTCGTTTAAATTTTTGTCCCTTTATTTTTTTTCTATTTCATATCATCACATTTCACACACATGTTATGAGTTTTTTTTCATCCAATCTGCATTGTTATCGCAATTTGAATTTGATATTTTGCGTATGGTAACTTTTTGCATTAGAGGATTGCGCATCTTGATATCACTTTTCTCTCTTGCATTCTTCATTCAGTCAGTATTACATTCGATTCATTGCTACTCGTATGATTAATACTTTCCAAACAACTCATTGGAGTGTTTGATTCTGTTTCTGTCTTCCGTATATCTTATAATGTTGTATTACTTCGATTCCTTTCGTTTTTCCTGCAATTAATTTAATACATTCTTGTTAAATTCGTAACTATCGCAAGTGATGATACTTTTTTTTAAGTTTACACGTATCAGGCGTTTCTGTTTTTTTTTATCTCATCGCTTCTACCGGGCTTATCCACTCGTTCTTCACCTAGCAATGTTCTGTATCCATTGCACCTCTTCTCACTTTTTTCATGCATTTTATACATATTTCCGATGTACACCTTCATGACTTTCTTCTTCTGAGCACGTTTTCTTTAAGTTGGTTGACGATTCATTCTGTAGTTCCCTGGTCTATACCTGGATATCGGTTGTAGTTTTTCCGCATCTATTGTTACCTGTCATTCCGATTTGTCCATTTATGAATTCCAGAAGATGACGAAGAGTTAGGTTGTTATCGAAGAGTTTAACTACTTCACGTTGAGCTAAACTGAAGTTCCAGAAAATTGCACACAAAGAATTGACAAAGGATTGTCAAAGGATTATTAAAGGATTGAAGGGATTGTTTTTTTTTTATCACTTTCATGTTTTTCGATATTTGACTCTATTTTTTTTCTTAATTTTCTCCCTTTACACTTCATCTTTTTTTTCATGTTATTTTTGTAATCTCGCACTAATTGCGAGTTTTTTCACGTGTTGACTTTACTATCCTCGACGTTTTGACCACATTAATACGGATGTGTATTAATTTCTTGGGAAGATGTTTTTCACTGCCGCTGACCATTGATTGCTGGAAATCAAATTGGCCGTTACCGTATATTATAAAATTGGCGTTCGTTGAGCTGACAAACCAAAGATGCTTTGGTTTCGAACCTTTTCTCGGCTCTTTTTTCACAATTTACTACATTATATTTATTTGTTATTTGTTATTCTTAGTTTAAAAATTATCCTACTCTCGGTTTTTAACTTATTTTTTTTTCTGGTGCATAATCTTCATTTTCTCACGTATTAAAGCAATATTAATTCTGGCCTGATTTGATTTTTTAACTGTCATTCGAATTGTGGGCTTTCACGTTCGATTTACAGAGTATCTCTCTTTCTTTATAACTCCTACAGTACATATTTCAATTATGTTGCATTTTGATGCCATATTTCTTCGATTTTTCCGCGCACTTTTATGGTACTTTGCTCTTGCGGATTTGGAATGATCGACATCACTTTTAAATGAAAAAGATTAGAATAAATAATTATTATATACTTACAAATATTATTCAAAGCCAGTCATAATTTCCGTTAATATTTATAATTTTTAATATATTTTGTCATGGTAAAAACCAGCATTGTTTCATCATGATATTTTCATAAAATGTACAAAATATTACCGTCTCACTAACCTTCAACTATCGCGTGCCAGGTAGCCGGTAGCATTTCGGTAAAATTTTTTCCGTTTATCATGTGAATAACTGGGCATGATTGCAATTTTATCCGATCGCTCTCAGAGCTTCATATTGTCAGTTACCCACCAATTATGACATTCTGTCACGTCGTCTGATTAGCAGAACCAAACACCGCTATTTGTTTAAACTTGCACTGATAATTTGTATTTTTTTGAAAATGGTGATTCAATTTAGTGGAGTAAACAGTTTTTCTCCATAACTGAATAAATTCCAATATAAAAACAGCATATTAAAGTCAATAATCTCCTTATGAAGAATAGTGTTCAAATCATTCATCAATAATATCCAGTAATATCATTTTTTAAAATGTAATCTCTCAAACGTACATTTTTCAACGGAAACTCATTTATTGCATACTTGTGTTGATGTTGTTTTGCTTTTTTCCCGTGGTTTACTATAGAATATTTTTATGAATTCTTATTGAAGTCATGTCCCCTGTTTGAATCTCATTTATTTCTCTTGATAAATTGTACTTACTAGACATATTATAGTTATTAACAGTACACTTTGCAAAATAATAAGTGATAGAGTTAGACAGAACGCAATGAGATCTGTAAACTCTCACTGGGGATATTTTCATGACAACCTAAATCTCATCGCGTTCTGTCTAACTCTATCACACTTATGATCTCGCTAAGTGTATACATTAAGGTAATTCGGAAAAAAATAATTTTTTTTTCCCTTACAAACAGGCTCAAAAGTTTTATTTCGTTTCTAAAAAATGCCAGTTCAAATCTCAGCTCTTAATATTAATATTTACATGCGGTGCATCGCACTTTTCTATTTTCTATAAGAATAACGCGGGAAGCATCATTTTCACGTTTTCTAATTTTTATGACTTGCAAACAATCAATCGCATAGAAAATCTGTACACAAAATCTTGTAGAGAATTGAACGCTCTACAAAAAATATCCCCAGAGATTTTTTGATAAGTCCACTCGTTCAAAAGTTATTCAATGTCAAAAATCAATTTTTCGTAAATTTTTCTATATTACATCAGTACTATTGGTTTTATTGATGAAATAAAGATCAAGATTCGCGGCAGCGAATCGCCGCCAAGTACCGAAGGCAGGCGAGCGCCAGCCAGCAATCTTTACGCGAGCCAACTCGTTATACTTGGAACGGGGGTATTTTTTCTCGCGAACGGCTGAAAATTTCGCGAAAAAGTTCAGACAAGAATTCTTCGTTATCACCGTACGAGAATCCACAAAAAACCGGAACAATATCGGTCCAGCGGCTCCGGAGTTATGGGGGTTCAAAGTTGATGAAAATCACAATCTTCTTCTTCTTCTTCTTCTTCTTCGCAGACGTTTTTTTCGAAAATTTTTCTGTTTACGGTATCTCAAAAACTAATGTACAAAAAAGGCTGAAATTGACAGGGTATCTCCGTATTATCGGTCTCCGTTTGCCTATCAAATTTAATTTGATTTAAATGTTGCACTCAAAAGTTATAAACAATTTATTGAATTTCTTCTGTTTACGGTATCCCAAAAACTAATGAACAAAAGAGGTTGAAATTCACAGGGTATCTCCGTATTATCGATCTCCGTTTGCCTTTCTTATATTATTCAATTTAAATGTTGCATTCAAAAGTTATAAACAATTTATTGAATTTCTTCTGTTTACGGTATCTCAAAAACTAATGTACAAAAAAGGTTGAAATTTACAGGGTATCTCCGTATTATCGGTCTCCGTTTGCCTATCAAATTTAATTTAATTTAAATGTTGCACTCAAAAGTTATAAACAATTTATTGAATTTTTTCTGTTCACGGTATCCCAAAAACTAATGAACAAAAGAGGTTGAAATTCACAGGGTATCTCCGTATTATCGATCCCCGTGCGCCTTTCAAATTTTAAGAAAATCGGTTGTTGCATTCAAAAGTTATAAACAATACTTTTTAAAAAAATTCTATTTACGGTATTTCAAACCTACAGATGCATGTCCATGTGCGTGTGTGTGTATACAGTAAAGATCAGGTGAAATTGCGCACCCCATTCGCGCGTGCGCGATCGTCTTCATTTGTTTCGCAGAATAGCCAACACACTGAGATTTCAGATTCAGCTGTCAAAACTACGGCGAGCGAGGGAGGGGGGGGGGGGGGGGCAACACAGGCAGACATTTAAATATGGCCGAATTACGTTAGGTTACAATGCCATGATCGTTGAAATTTCATCGGAAAAATTAATTAGCTTCCATAACAACTGATTTATTGGACATTAGAATTAACAATAATTTAATTTTCTTCATTTTGAGCACTTGAATTACAAATCATTTCTTAATTATTAATGAAGCGAAAGACATCGAGGAATTTATCTCATTGTCAGAGGAAAAGGTAGTAAATTCTTTAAAAGTAACACAAAACCTCATTCGTTCAATAATTTTGTGAAGACAGTAATAACTCAATTTGAGTACACCAATAACACCTATCTAATGAAAGAAAGTTGGTCGTTTCTTCAGTGTCGAAGGTTCACTCATTCGAAATTGCAATTGCTGGAATTCAGTCAGGTCTGGACGTGCAGTAGCTTCACCAGAGTGCAAACAGCTCGATTATCCTGTAGAAATAAAGTCTTGTGATAATGCTCAAGACTGAAATGGATGTGATAAGTATTATGCAGAGGGGACGACAACTTACAGTGATTTAAGTGATGAGTTCCACGTGCCAGATAACTGAATCAGATCTGAATGTTCATCAGTAGACTTGTTCCTCCAATGAGTAATCGTGCCATACATGCATTTCTTTGTACGCCATGCAATGATGAATCCAATGACTGCCAGGTGTACAGAAACATCAAGATGTCATCTGACACCACTTCGTTACCACAGGTTAAATAGACTCCATTGCAACCCGAGAAAAAATAATCAAAATGACTGCCGAGCATCTGATAGTCGATTCATTAGGAAGAGTGGGACTCACCGTTATCGAGATTATGAGAGGATCACTTCATTCTAATTACGACTTCAGTTACGTGTCCCGCGTGGCACTACTCACTTGGGATCCCCGCACCTCCATCGTAGTGTAAGCTCTTCCAGAAGGTGACCATTGTTGAGGCGTTGAAACATAAATAATGTCAGTAAAACGTTCTGTGCATAGTGTTGTAATATTTTGTGAAAATTTTCACAATATGGTGAGATAAACAATACCAACCATAAGCAATATGTATTTAAAATACACCTTAAAGTGGCTTCAAGCCAAACTCTAAGCATTATCTCCAACGGTGATTGATGTAGAAACGTTGAAACAGAAAAAAGTGTTAATGAGGTATTTTGTGTAGTCATATGGCACGTTCTGAAGTGTGCAATGAAAATGAAAACTCACCATGATAAAATTTTGAGCCCGGTGGAATTCCCCCGCAGCACACAACGTTCACCTAGACCCTAAAGGAGGTGTTCGAAGTGCAGCCCTTCTGCTGCAGAACAGTACCTAAGGCAATCGTAGAACGCCCTGGTGGTATTGGAAATACTCTCTGAACTGAGGCCCGCCAGTATTTCCAATACCCTGTTCTGCAGCTCGGGAAGATTCGCTATCCTCCCCCCCGCGTAGAGAAGGTTTTTGAGCTGCGCCCAAATACCGTAGTCTAGCGGGGTAAGGTCTGGTGAACGCGGTGGCCACGCGACGGGACCGCCCCTGCCGATCCATCGTCCGGGAAATTGCCTATCGAGGTAGGCTCTGACGGCGGCTGTGTAGTGCGGAGGGGCACCGTCCTGCTGGAACCAGATGGGTTCCTGGAGCAAACAAAGTTTTGCGTTACATATTAAAAATGATGGTGACCAAATTGCACTGCATTAATCATTAATCTGGAAGTGGTTACGCTTACCTCACCATCCACTGCCCTTAAGGCAGGGATAATGTCCTCCTGGAGTAGGCGAAGATACCTCTCGCCATTGAGGTTCCCGCCTACGAAGAAGGGCCCAATGAGACGGTCCCCAAGAACGCCGAGCCAGACATTGAGCTTCTGCGGGTATTGTGATGCAGACTGAACGACCAAACGAGGGTTGCTGCAAGACCAAACTCGAACATTTTGCCGATTTGGCCTCCCATGCAGCACCACGGTACTCTCGTCTGTGAAACAGATCCTGTTGAGTAGTCCCTCGTTGGCGTTCAGCTCTTCGATCATTTGCCCGCAGAAAGCCATACGACTTTCTGCATCTTGTGGCATAAGTTCCTGATGTTGTTGGAACTTATATGATCGGTAACCCGCATCATGCAAAACTCTGAGCACCGTCGCCTTAGAGACTCCGAACTCTTGGGCAACCTTCGACGCAGGCTGGCTTGCTTCTTCAAAGGCTAGGCAGATGTTCAGCCTGGTATCTTCGCCTATACTCTTTCCTGGCTGGACGACTCCTCGCCTAGCCGCGGAGCTCGGGTCTCCCGTCTCATTGAATTCTTTAATGATCTGTTGATGTAAAGTAGTTGAAAGAAGGAGTTGTTGAAAAAGAGCAAGGTTTCTGAAAGATGTTGAACTTACATTAAGGATCGTTGACTCCGGCACTTGTCGATCGGGATTCATCCCCGTCATAAATCCCGCGATCTCCCGATAACTGGTACCCTGGTGGTGGAGCTGGACTGTCGCCTTCTTCTCCGGGGTCGTCCAAACGTGGTTCGGCATCTTCTTCTTTCTTCTTATTCTTCTTAATCTTCTTCAGCCTCTCCTCTCTTCTCATTCTTCTTCTTTGTCTTCTTTTCTTCTGTTTTCTTCGTCGGCTTCTTCCTGGACCTCTTCTTCGTCGGCTTTCTCTTCCTCGTCGTTTTCTTCGTCGTCTTCTAAATTTTTTTCTTCTCGCAATACACTTTTCCTTCGCGAATAAACGCTCACTGGCTTGGGGACGCTTACAGTAGACTTGGTTTTGCATTAACAATTGCCAAACGCATAGCAACGAAGTAAATAGCAACATAACACGCCCCCGATTCATACTTTCGCGGAAAAACAATTTCGAATCTCCTGCCCAAAATCCTTGCTGTGATTGGGTATCGTCAACGTTCCCTGTCATGGTCGCAGACGGTAGCCAATGGTGTAGCTGTGATGTATACTCAATAATAATCGATATTAATCGATAGTTTAAATGCCGCTTCGGATTAAACAAATGAGTGCTACTGATAGAGAACTAACCCATGTTGATCTATTTGACAGGTGATACTAAGAGACCGGGCAAGGATCGAATCCTCGCAGTGCTAAAGACACATGGTTTTTCGTTGCAGGTACGACAAGTTTGACAACCCTAGTAACCTGCAGAAGTTTTGACTCCTCCGACATGGCTATAAAAGTTTCATGTTGAAATCGCAATCTCACTAACCAATTCATCTCTTGCGGAGAAAAAAACTCCTTCGATACAGGTGATGAAGTTCTACGTCAAAACTGCAATCCCTTTGATAAGCCTGTCAACTCCGATAGGAAATAACTTTTGCGATGCAGGCGACAAAGTTATCCGCCGTACTGGAAACCTCTTTGATGAATGTATCTCTTATGAAGGAAATAACTCCTTCGACTCAGATGATGGGTCTCTGTCGGAGTCAAAATAACTGTCATAAGTCTAATTCCTTGCAGAGTTTGGAACTCTTTCGACGCAGGCAACAAAGTTCTCCGTCAACATTGCAACCCCTCCGATGAATCTATCTTCTGCGGAGGAAATAAGTCTCTCGACTCAGATGATGGGTTTCTGTCGGTGTCAAAATAACTGTCATAATTCTTTCCGGAGGTTGGAACTTTTTTGACACAGTTAACAAGGCTATACGCCAAAGTTGCAACCTCTTTGATAAATCTATCTTTTGCGGAGAAAATAAGTCTCTCGACTCAGATGATAGGTTTCCGTTGGTGTCCAAATAACTGTCACAAGCCTAATTCCTTCCAGAGGTTAGAACTCTTTCGACGAAAGCAGCAAAGTTCTCTGTAAAAGTCGCGATTTCTTCGATGAGTCTAATTTCTTACAAAAGTTGTCATATTGATATTGTAAAATAATAGTTCTCGATCAGAGTTGTGATTCCTAGCTTTTCAATTTCAGTAAGGATTGATGATACTCATTCAGTTGGTCGATTAAATTTCAGGCTTAATCATTTCAGGATCATTTGGGTTGTATCAACCTAGCATTACTTACCCTCCTAATTTTATAAAGTTTCAGTCAACATTATGAATCTTTTATTCAATTGATCAAATTTATTTCATCCTATGTCACTCTAATTATCTGAGTCTGATTTCGTGTCGTATTATTCACCTGTCACAACATAACGCAGTCATGTTTAGATACCGAGACCTCAGCTATATCCGAGATTGTCAATCTGACAGCTTGAGTTGGGCTCTGAGGCGGTTGGTACTACACGTTAGCAGCTGACAAAAGCAACTGTTTTTCAAATTCGCGCTTGCGCACAAAATCTGGGTGCGCAATTTCACCTGATCCTCTCTGTATGCGTTCGACGCTGCTGTAACACTTTGAACTTTTTTTCATATTTTCAAGTCGGTTGAGCAATGTTTATCAAACACGATAAGTATAGGCTTAAGTTAGGTTAATGATTTCCCGCGCATTCAATGAAACGAAGTTATGGTCGTAAAAACTATTGATTTGTGAATGAATATCTATGCAAGAGTCGCAATATTGTTTTAGATGCAAAACTACGAAGCACTGACGGTTATAAGACGACGCCACAGGGCGGAAGAAGAAAGAAGAAGAGAGAGCGAGATTCATCGGAGACGCTTAAGGGAGCTACGAGACGCCTCGGACCCTTTTCAATATACCGATGAGGTGTTCCGAGGTATCTACCGTCTGAGTCGGGAATTGGCTAGGAGCCTAATTGAGGAACTGCGACCGCTGATGTCAATCCCGCAACGTTCGACGATGGTAGCATTGGAGACAAAGGTGAATATACCGTAATATAATGTTATTCCATATTTATCTCTTAGAAGTATAGTAGTAATGCTGAATTTGTCTTAGGTGCTGTACGCTCTTCATTTTTTTGGCCAGGGCAGCTACCAAAAGTCAGTACGTAGTGACGGTAACCTTGGACTCAGCCAGGCAAGTGTGAGTCGATTCATTAAAGAGGTCACCAATGCTATCAATAATGACGCTGTACTGGTGAGGTGGATTGCCTTTCCAGACAGCAGATTGCTGAGGGATGCCACTATCCAAAGGTAACTGAATCATTGAGTCGATTATTTTATAATAAGAAATATTTTATAAAGTATTTATTAAACAAAAAAAGAAACATGAAAATTGTGATAAACATATTGATAGAAAAAATGTTATAAAATATGAATTTTAGTAACTTGGATCAGGATTAAGATTATAAATGATTAAATATGAGTAAGGATTAAAATAGAAATGATTGGAAGGAACGGGATCATGGAGCCGAACTGCGCTCCTGGAAGTATTGTATCATGCTGGAAAAAAGAGAAACATGTCATAAACTTCAATAGAATCACAAGACGTATTTTGCCCACAGGAACTTCGCGGTAACGCACATCCCTGGGGTATTGGGGTTCGTCGATGGAACACACATCGCCATCACAGCACCACTAGAGCACAAAGAGCGGTACGTGAATCGTAAATACTTCTGCTCGTTAAACGTACAAATTGTTTGTGATTCCGACCTACGAATCCTCAATACCGTGGCAAAGTTCCCGGGAAGCAGCCACGACTCCTTCATTTGGACAAACTCGGCGGTCAGGGAGCTGATGGAGGAGCTGTGGACCAACGAGGAGCACTGCTGGTTGCTCGGAGACTCTGGCTACCCGCACGAGCCATGGCTGCAAACCCCGATTCTGAACGCAGAAGAAGGAACACCGGAGGCCCGGTTCACAGAGCTCCACGTCAGGGCTCGCAGTGCGGTGGAACGCTGTATCGGGCTACTCAAGACACGCTTTCGGTGCTTGCTGCGCCATAGAGTCCTGGAGTACAGCCGACCAAAGCCGGTAGAATCACAAACGCGTGTGCGGTATTGCACAACATGTGCATTGCAGCGCGTTTGCCTCTTCTGCCAGAACTGCCTGTTGTAGTTTTAGCAGAAGAGGGAGTGCCCTGTGGCCACTTTGAACCGGTCGAGCCTCACGCTGCTCCAGGGCTCCAGAACATCTTGCGTGAAGCCCGAGCAGTCCGTAATCACATAGTCCTCCGCCTGCAGTGAAAGCAGGGTCTGCTGGTGTGCAATGCTTCAGCAAAAGTTCAATATTTCGTAAATTCTTTGCAAATTCAATGCTCTACTTTCGAACTCATTTACCCTTAATTGAAAAAATTTTACAAACTTCCAGGTCACATTACAGAGGATTATGGCTACTGGGCGATACCTCTAAAAAAAAACGCGCCATATTGGGTACCTCATAGGTGGTGAGGAAATCTCAATGGTAATATATGTGTACTTTATACTTACACTTCCGTTACTGCTTGGAAGCAGGCGGAATTCACCTCAGCTACCTCAGCCTGTCGTTCTGCAGCATCAGCCTGGCGGATCGCAGCTCGGGCCTGCAGCTCCAAAGCGGCGGCCTGTCGCTCTGCTGCTGCAGCTACCCTTTCCTGGTAGTCATCCAGCTCTTTTAAAATGAGACATAAAATAAGTATAACAAATGTGAATGTGGCTAAATTTCAAACAGGAATAACTACCAGCAGCAGAGACCCGACTACATTTCCGCGAATTACCTGCTGAGGTAGCTGAAGTGCTGGATGTGGGAGCAGATGCGACCGGTGCCACTGACGGAGCGACGACTGGAATTTGGGGGTGGGCCACCTGTGACAGGGGAAACACGTGTTCCGTCCGTTGGTCGCCCACTTCAGTGTGGGCATCAACGGGAACACGTGCCTGCCCACTTCCATCCTGGGAAGCAGGTCGTTGGTTCGGCACAAACTCCAACGCAAGAGCCATTCCATGCTGCAACATGTCAAGTCAAGTCTTTATTAGCCATCTGTGATACGAAGGATTGATTAGTACGGACGTATATAACACGTACTTTCGCTTCCAGGGGATCTTTAACTCCCGAGTCCCCTGTCACGGCCACTACCCCTATGAGCTGGATAAGGTCCAGCTCTAGTTGAGTCAGTACCAATGTCGTTGGCGGCCCACCTCCAGTCTGCCTTGCTGACCTTGTAATTTTTCCAGCCTTCTGCTTTGTGTCGCTCCGCCAGTCCTGCCATGACTAAAATCAGTCAAAGTGATGTGGCTATCAGTGATTGGATCACAAGTGCTGTACAGTTTTAATGATCGAATATTGAAGGAAAATGAACGCCTATGGAGACTATTGTACTGACCTTCATCCATTTGTCAACGGACTTGGTTGCACCGATCGCAAACGCATTGAGCTCATGCGTGAGCCGCTCCCACATCTGGGTTTTATCCTGAGCGCCCTGCAACCCAGAAAATCGACCGGAGGCCAGTTCGGGGTGCGTCTGCATAAACTGCAGCATGTGCTGCCGCTGGCCCGTCGACACCCTGGTCTGGCTTTGATCGTGCTTTTTCTGTACAGGTTTATAGTGAACAGTATGCAAAAGTAAAAAGAAATTGTTTTAATCAATAATGAAAAGAAATATGTCGCGTGGAAAAAGTATGGCTAAATGTTATGTATGTATTTATCTATAATGTGGTGTCATTCTGAAGTATTTCTGTGGGTTTAAGGTGAATATAAGTTTCGCATTGTTGACCATACGTTATTTATACTTCGTTGCAAATGATTTGATTCAATAAAGTCAAATTATTGTACATGATTGCACTTACCGTGTTGGCGTTCATTTTTTTTACACAATTAGTTGATTTGGAAGTCGCGGTGCGTTCTTGATGCCACTATAATTTCCCACGTGGGGCAGCTCGCTGCTCATTGGTCGCATAACGAAAGTAATGTCCGTATGACGTCACGTTTGTCATCGCAGATGACAAACTTCGGGCTACATCGGGCCGAACGGTCTGGGCCAACCGTATCGCGCGGGACCGCAATCGAGTAGGTTTCCGTGCGGTTCGATGCGTCGAATCGATCGGTACGAGTCGATCCGCTCGGTACGTACCGAAAAGTTAGTGAATTAGGGCCCAGGATCGCCTGACGATACTTTAACACGAACTTTCAGTTGCAAGGAAAAGTACTCAGGACCCTGTGAGGAACTGATGAGGATCGCATGACGACACTTTGTCATTTATGCGATGCCTCAGTTGCAAGGAAAAGTAATCAGGACCTTGCAAGGAACCGATGAGGATCGCCTGTTGATACTTTAACATTTTCACGAACTTTCAGTTGCAAGGAAAAGTAATCAGGACCTTGCAAGGAACCGATAAGGATCACCTGACGATACTTTAAAATCACGAGACGTGAGGCACTCCTAGTATATTTCAAGTGAGGAAATCGTCAGGCATGCATTAGTCAGGCACGCCCTAGATTCACATTGTGAGGACCTTATGGTACATCGGGCATGCCGAGTGATTATTTCCAGTCGGGGTGATGTCATTTTTTCAAATTGCTGTATCTAAGGCTAAATATGTATTCCTTGATCTAAAATAATATCAATTGAATAATTATCAAGCTCAATTTCGTTACTATGAATTACATCACTGATAACTGTCGTTCTATGTTGTCTGAAATTAGTTTTCATGGATCAGCATGCGGGTTGAATGCTGATTGAACCAATTTCATTTTGGTGTTATGTACTTCGATACTAATATACTTGGGCAAGTGACCTTTGCTTCCAGTTTGTATGTAACACATTTCTTGATATTTCATCTGCATTTCACTCAATTTTACAAAGCTGAAAAATTTGAGTTACATTTTGCATTCGACTACAAATTTTCCAAATGCAAACATACGGTTGACCTACTGCTTCAAGGTCGCCTTGGAAATGATGTATTTGTCATTTTCAGCTTCCATGTTCACAAGGATATAATTTATATTTTCAAAATATAATTTTTATTCCAGATTCATTTTGTCAATCAAAAGTGAATTGATAATCTTGGTTATAGTCGCTGGTATCATCATATTCATATTCATTCGCTCTTTCATAACCAAATTTCACGTCTTGACAGAATTACTTCGACTTCCACCTTCAGAATTTTACATTTTATTTCCAAATAATAATTTTCATTTATTGAAGACACCAACGATAACGTCGAGAATTCATCTACAATAATAATATTTTTCAGTCTAGTTACAAATCTGTCATCTAAAATGAGAGCTGACATATTTGATGAATTGAATTTTGGCCCCTCAGCCAATTAGCAATCGAATGAAATGCCATCTTCGTCAGTAGCACAATTTGTCACATTTCGCAAAGTCCAATCGTAGACTCTACGGTGCAATCGGCTCACCAGCAAAATGCGACGGTACCTTCGAGCATTACATCTGGAGGGAGCCATTTGGCCAGAAAATATACAGAGTGAGAGAAAAGTAATGAGAGGATATTCTCTCTCTTTCTAATCCAAAAGCATGCCCCTGCAAACTCCGTGCCTGCGCTATAAATCGGAATTTGCAGAAAATTTCGAGTTTTTATGCTACCTAAAAAAACTGCGGAATAAACGAATCTCACGATAAAATTATGGCTACTACAATAAAACTTGTAGAAAATATACATAAATTAGGACAAAATGAAATTGCTTTTTAAAACGGCATCGCAAAAAATTAAATTTTTAATGCATCCTGACGAACAAAAAATGAGAATTGGGTAAAGAGAAAAATGTCAATCATATAATACAAAAAAAAATTATTATTTCCATATAAAGGGATAAGGGTGATTCTGTTCTAACTGTGATTTTTTTGATACAAAATTTTAAGATTTTGAAATTAAACTTTTTCAATTTTTTTATGCATATTATTCATCTATTTTACTGTCAAAATAAAAATCTGAGAGGATTTTACTACAACTTCTAATAATAATTTTACAACTAACTATATACTATTTTTATCAATTTTATTATTTTTTTACATGGTACTGACAAACACGGTACTGACATTTTCATTTTAAATAACAACTGTAATTGTTTGGTTATGTATTTGATAATATCTATTTACTCTAAAATTTAGACTGCTATTAAGTACAAGAATTTAATAGTTTGGTAAAAAAAAATTAATAGTTGATGAAGTTTATCAATACCACGGTATCGACAAGACAATTTATGACATACCTTTTTAAAAATTGAGTTCTAAAATGACACAAACTCTTGGCACTATTTCTTCAGCTCATTGTTTGTAAATATTACTCAGGTTACGTACTTTCAAGGTGGTTCACTAGACGTTTCATAAATCTCAATGTAAATGGCGCTCGAGTCGCACAAGTTCAAATTCAAAAATTCGTTAAAATTTAGAGACAAATGTTATTGAACCGGAATTCAATGTTAACTTGATACATTAAACAAAGAATGGGTCAATTTTGTTCAGTTTGATCATAAACATTAGAATTTCTGAGGTAATTAGTTTAAATCATTTATTACGACAAAAAAAACTAACAATTTATAAATAAATTCTAGAAATGGACATGACACGGTACTGACATTTAAGTGATATATTGTAAGTTTTCTGTAAGTGGCAAGTTATATTGTATGAAAATAATGTTGAAATATGTTCATAATTTTCCAATAAGCACAAAAATTTCATAAATTCATTATTAATTAATGACCTATGAGAACAAACAATACAGGACATTGAATATCACAGTTAGAACGGAATCACCCATAAGTCAATATTTTTCCTCATTCATCATTAAATAATATGAATTGGGTATACGGTCGTTGTCATTTTTTTGAGGTCTGATTTCTGTTTTTCCAGTCTGTTGATTCTTAGTTGTCAAGAAATACTAATTATTCCTTCAATTAGTTCTGTTCTGTGTCTCGAGTTATTGTTATTTCGATCTGAATAATTTATTCTGAGACATGTTGAAGGTATTTTTTGTTTAGTGATACTCAATAACCTCTTGAAAATTCCTTTTCTAGTTACGTAGTATTTTCTGAGAACAATTTCGGTTATTTGACGAATAGCAACGACGTCTTTGGAAAGACGGATCAGGTTTCCTCTATTCTTTATATCTAATAATTTGCATGTGGATTGATGTTCTGTATTTTTGTCGAAATTGTGTTGATTTGTTGAAATGAACGGGCATATAAAACATTTAGAATTCCTCAAAAGTTTTCTACGGATGAAACCAGTTGTATACGTTACTATATCGTGAATATAATTGGTATTTCTTGGCGATAGAATAATTTTTTTCCCATCGATACAATTCTCCAAGTCGTCATTTTGTTTTTCCGTATCGGTGAGTGAAACATCATTAGAAATCTTTAGAAGTGCGGTTCCATCTAGAAGTATGCAATCAGCATTTTCAGACCCTTTAATATCTGCATGGAGTAGTAGCTGTTTGAATAGGACTATTTGAATAGCTGTTTGAATTTTGATGTTTCACTACCACTTCTAAACTCTGGAATATTCGTTTCGGATTCCAAATAGTGCAGGGCATTACTGAAACTTTGGCTCAAAGTTTGAGCGGCTATCCTCAAATTCATGATACTCTCCTGCTCCTGACGTCGCGACAGTGGGATGAAACCCCGAATTCGTGCCCATAATTCAAAAACCCAATGAATTCGGGTGAAAGTCGGTACTCGTGGGTTTTTGGGGTCGCTGATTACGAATCCGAAGTCAAAAATCTCAAAAACAAAATGACGGACCGAAAACGGCAACAAATTTCTTGAAAAACCTAATGGATTCGAGTGAAAGTCGGTACTCGGGGGTTTTTGGGGTCGCTGATGACGAATCCGAAGTCAAAAATCTCAAAAACAAAATGGTGGGAAATGTTTAGGCATATGCATGTACAGAAATAAATACTTTTTATTTTTCAGTTTTAATGTCATGAAATGTGAAGGCTTATAAAATTAGTGGAATACAATTTCCTCATCCGAATCATCATCGTCAAATTCAGAATCTGTTTCTACTGTAGATTGACTCGTTATTGTAGGTGGGATCAACAATTCTCCACTTTCCGGAGTTAAACTTCGCATTTACTTCCGTGGCAATTTACGGAGGCTGGAAATGTACGGATCAGATGTTACCATCAGCCGGTTCCAAACATCTTCCATTGTTTTTGATCTCGAACACTTTCGTGATAAAGTTTCTCGGATACTTTTGATGTCCTTGTTCCGAGCTTCCTGAGCATCTTCAGATAACTGGCCGATTGGTAACAATGCATGAGCTATTATTTCTGGTCCATGGATCAGAAGTTTGTGCACCGAAGTAGGCATATAATGCCACGGGTAAAGCTGTACAAATAGTCGTGCAGTTTCTATTGCATAGTTTCGAAATTTGTCGATATTAATCGCATGGCCACTCGAAATAGCCTGCAGAATAGCGTAGAAGCGTGTGATTAATTTTTCGTCGACACCTGTTATCATTGCAGACACCGTAGAGTTTTCGAAAAAGCGCCGAGCTATATTCCCATCATTAGTACTGCCGAATCCAGGCTTCGGATAATCAACGATTAGTCCTAATTGCGTTTGAAAGCCCTTTTGAACAACCCTCTTGCTCTCTTGTACAATCCGCTTTTCTTCCTCAGTACGTGCTTGCCATTTCTTTATTTTCATTTTGTAGGACAAATGTAAGCAACATTCGAAAAAACGTATCCACCCATGCAAAGTAGATAGTCCGAACTTGAAATTATCTTCGTTGACTGTTCTTTCGAGAAGAGCATCGATGTCGTTGAAATTTTTGGATGTAGCTCCACATAGGTAGCAACGTAGAGCCGAACTCGTTGATGTCAATGCGTTACAAACTTTCCCATCGATCATTGTGAATGTCATTTGAAATGCAACTGAAATTTCGTTCTGATTTATGATTGTTTCGTAAGGAACAAGTGTCTTTATCTGGTCATTGATGTATCGTTCTTCGTCGACTGTTGAATCCGTGTCTTCGAGCAGAAACTGTAATCTTAGTGGTCTACAAAACCGTGGAGATGAAGGCCTGGGGTTCTTCCAAATCACAATTTCAGCATTCGATTTACAATCGACAGATACGAGTTGTAATGGCACAACCGAAGTGAAGAACACACTTGTATCCGAAATGCTGTCATCTTCAAATTTCTGCTTGTATGCACTTTGTCCAGAGCTTCCGTCACAGCCCCATTTGCAAATGAGGGTCATCTTTTTTACATCCTCATCTGCTATACTCGAAATAACTTCCCGTTGAAGTAATAGAATACGCTGGACAGTATGGTTCAACAAAGCCTGTAACTGAACTTCTGCTTTGCTCTCTGTAATAGTGATAGCCGTATGGGGTGGATAACAGAGTTTTTTGGCTTCTGTTACTTTCGAGTACGGAGGAACCAGACGACAATGCCGCTCAATACTTACTGATCTCAATGTTTGGTAGTCACTCTTCGACAATTGACGGTCCACCAAATAAGAAAGCGCTTCATCTGCAGATAGTGGTTCTTCGGGTTGTGCTTCAAAAGCTTTTCGATACTTTGAAGCTCTCGTTGGACTCGTCTGCGTTGCATCCTTTACAATTTTCGCAGCATCCAGTTGTCCTGAAGATCGAAGGCTCATTTGAGTAGCATATGCCAACTCGCTTGTAGTCAACGTTGCACGGACTTCTTCGGTCTTCCTTCGTTTCGAATTTTCACTTAATGACTCGAAGTCCTTAAAACGGGGACCACGTGCAGCGGTCGCGGTCACTGCAGGTGTCTTCTGAGAAGGAGCAGGTACCGGAAAGGACACGTGCCCATCGAGCCATTTCTCGTATTTGTTGTAAAACTTGTCTTGATACCTGCCGACCGCGACCGATTGCCACTTTGTTCGCATTTCGGAAAATAGGGTCGTGAAATACTTCTTCATATCCTCCCGAATGAGCACCGAACGTCCACTTTTCTTGGAAATTTCTGCTGAAAGGTGTTCCAATAAATCAGCGAATGGTGCATTCAAACGCCCTTTCACAATAACGAAGACCTCCCTCCGGGTGTATAGTAAATTTTCGTCGGTACTAGACCCTGTAATAAAGCAACAGAAAATTAGAAATTGATTTGCATATGAGTACTTGCAATATTTAACGTAAACTACAATTAATAAAATACCATGACACTCATTGGATAAACTGAATTCTTTCTGAAATTAATTTTTTTCCTCAACCAAATCACAAATAAAAATCATCATGAACAGTGTGACTCTAGAATAACCGTAGGTACTGCTTTGTTACGGACACCCTATACACGTTAAAACCCGGTATAAGTTCCCTATTGTACGTATTGAACTCCTGGCAGACCCGGACGCTCGTCAGCCGGCCGCCGCGCCAGCCAGGGCCGCGCGCGCGGCGTGGTGAAAGGCTGCGTACTCGCTCACGCTTACTAAAAAACTACGCTAAGTAGCAAAAAGTAGCAGATGATCTAAAACGTTTTCGATAGTTGAAATACTGATCTAGAACCTAAGACTTGAATCAAAGTCCAGTCTCCTCAAGTTCCCTACTTTTTGTCCATTTGAAAGTATAAGTCTCGAAAATTATATCGTTTTCACAGGGTACCAAACATGGTCGTATTTCAAGCAGATGAACGTGACTTTTCAATTTAACTCATACAGAAATATTTTCTACATACCTCCAGGAGTAGAATCCATTTTGAAAAATCAAAATCGCTTAAATAACTTTCGAGTTATTGATCTTTGAAATTCACTGTTTTTCCTCACGTTTTCACTCGCCGCGTGCACTCTCAACGAAGGCTGACTTTGAACTAATGTATTGAGCCAGGTATGGAACGGACGACCATACCCTTCGAGGTTTGAATGCACCAATCATTTCTCTACCCCACCCGAGGGTCGAAATTCCCCGAATCCAAAATTCACTTTTCGGAATTATGGGCACGAATTCGGGGTTTCGTCCCACTGTGGCGTCGCACGTGATCTATTGTAATCCTATGAGCTAGATACAACTCATCGTATCTATGCTGTAAGTCGACTAGATTTTCCAGGTAGGACCAAGATATTAGGTTTCCGTCAGAATCGTATTCTGCAATGGAATTCCGAACGTTTTTGAAACTATGGCACGCATGTAAGCTAATGAAAATAGGCTGATTGCCAATTGGATGAAAAAAGTAATTTTGCCTTTCCCCATCAATGTCTGATTTGGCTCTTAAGAGGCATATAGAGTGACCAAATCGTTTCGTGCGGGTCCCCGTACGGTGCGGTAATGCAGGGGCCTCAATAACGAGGCGCCTGTGCTCACCGCTTGATGGCGGATAACAACCATCAAACCGGTATATTTCATAGGAACACAACCTAGCAGTTATTCTCGCGTTAGTGCCTGCCACGATCATGAACATGTAACAAATACGTGAAAATGAGTTTTTTTCGCGAAAAACAACGATTCAAATCATGGAAAACTATAACTTCATCCTAAATTTCGTTCTTCACCTGAGCTGCACACGTTTGTTAGCGAATGATCTGACGATTGAAGCATAGACTGGTTCCAAGTCTATGGATTAAAGCCAATATAGGTGCTTACAGCCCCGCGAACGGGTATTCGGTGAACCCGGTACTAATGTAAATCAGCTGTTATAGTCACAAGAAATGAAATGTTGGTTTTGCGTTATACAAATTTTGAAAAGGTGTATTCTCCTGTTTTGGTCTTCTCTAGTGGCTAAACTCTAGATATTGCGATCTGTTGAGTATAAATACGAAATTTTTCAATTATTTTACAGGGTAAATAGATTCCTATGAATTTTCTTTCGAATTTTGCAAAATTCAAAGTTTAGTCACTTCATTCCACTTCCTTCTAACGATCTTTCCAATTTCATTTCGCTTGCTTCAGTCGTTTTAGAGAATACACCTTTCAAAACTTCGAGGTCCCTTACACACAAAATGGCAACTCGATATGCACCTTGAGGGGAAAAAAGTGCATAGGAATCTATTTACCCTGTGAAATAATTGAAAGTTTTCTAAAATTAGAAGAAAAAATTCATAGGAATCTATTTACCCTGTGAAATAATTGAAAATTTTCATATTTATACTCAACAGATCGCAATATCCGTAGTTTAGCCACTATAGAAGACCAAAACACACATCTTGAGATAAGAACCACGTGATTTGGTCAAGAAATGTAGGAGAATACATCATTTGAAAATTTGTGTAACGCCAAAACCGACATTTCATTTCTTATGACTATGACAGCTGATTTACATTAGTACCGGGTTCACCGAATACCCATTTGCGGGGCTGTAAGCACCCATATTGACTCCAATCGTTAGATAATCCGCGAAGAAACGTGTGCTGCACAGGTGAAGAACGAAATTTAGGATAAAATCATAGTTTTCTATGATTTGAATCGTTGGTTTTCGCGAAAGAAACTCATTTTTACGTATACGTTACATGTTCATGATTGTGACAGGCAGTAACGCGAGAATAACTGCTAGGTTATGTTTCTATGAAATATACCGATTTGATGGTTGTTATGCGCCATCAAGCGGTGAGCAGAGGCGCCTCGCTATTGAGGCCCCTGCATCACCGCACCGTACGGGGACCCGCACGAGGCGCTTTGGTCACTCGATATGCCTCTTAATAATCGACACATTGATAAGTCGCTCTGTGGTCCATCAAAAGTGAGTGCCACTATAGTGACACCAGTTTCATGTATTGCTTTCAAATGTTCAAGCATAATATTCTTTTTCTCTTTTGTAGTGAGAGTAGTGACAAAATAATATAAAATCGGTATTTTCCAATTACCATTTACACATACTAACATGCATTATTTGCCACATCACCTTTCTCTACATCTACGTATCCATATTCACGTTCATTCACAGTTTTAATTTTTTTTCCACGGACATTTCATCAAATATCAAGTTACAAAAAACCGGATTTGTTGATTTTGAGGTCTGTTTTTTTACAGCATGTATTGCTACATTACTGATTCCAGAATCGACGTGTACTTTACTGTACCATTCACGGATCCTTGTTGGATGTAGGGAATGTTTTTTAAATGTATTACGTACTGTGACGTTACAATTCTGCAGACGTCACTGGATCCCAAAAATCCCGATTACGTCCCATATCGGCCGGATAAAATCCGCTTTATCGCCAACTCCAAGGAACGTTCTACCTATATCAGGTATTTTTAATTAGTTCATTTTACAGTAGTTTTACGCATTATTTACCGTAACATTTTCGTCTGGCACTCGTCGAGATCATCCAGAACATCTAGAATTTCGAGCCTTTTCACCCTGGAAATCACCGCGGAATACCGACCTACCGCTCTGATGACGAACAATGTAACAGCTGTGCCTGAATGGCCCATTGACGGCGTACAAGGTCAGATAATTTGCCGAGACCTCCCGTAACGAACGACTTATCAGCTTGGAGCTGAACCAGATAACCGCAATGCAGTTGGATGCTTGCACAATGGCATATAGGGCTGTACGACAGTAAAAAGCGTACACCAAAGCCTCCCGTTGCCCAGACTTACCAGCCAGGAGCTGGAACAACCCACAAAACATCTACTGTCTCGACTGCTAAAGTATCGCCGTGGTTGGCCAGGAAAGCCTCACGGTGATCCATCGAAGAAGACTGCAAGGACGGAGCATGGATGCAAGCCCCGGTGTGGCGCGTCATGTTTCCGCTTCTCCGGTGGGGTGTTTGCCTACGGAGGGACCCGGAGAAGTCTTCGAAAAAGGCAACAGGGCGGGGAGTACCAAAGCCTGCACTACGCCAGCCGAATGCCAACCATATCGCCAACGTTCGAGCCCAGGTGACACCACATACCTATGATAGTCTAGAGACCCTTTACTGACAGAGTCTCGCCATAGAGTGATTTCTTTTGATTGGCTGTTCTGATCTCGATCCTTAATGGCGGACCCACCGAAGGAACGGATCAGAATCGTGATAGAGCATAGAGCGCTAAATCGAAGGAGGCGCGAAAAACAATTACGATCAGGTACGTATGCAAATAAATATATCAAAGTGACGCTGAAAAATGACTGGTTGCGCGGCACTTGGATGCTCAAATAAGAGCGAAAATGGTTTTGTCTTAAAACGCTTCCCCAAACATCCAAAAAGACGAAAGCTTTGGGCAGCAGCCATCCACCGTCCCAATTTAAAATGTGCGAGTTGGTCAGCTTTGTGCGAGGTAAGAATTTGTAACAAATTACTATGAACATCCGACTGAAACGGAACAGCTACCACTATTTTTAATATATTTCAATTTTCAAAGCAGCGGATTAGGATTTTGTATTTTTTTCTCTTTTCGCGCATCATATTTTAGTAGTTTACGGAAATATGTCCTAATTATTGGTTACTTTATTTGATACACACGTCGCAATTGAAAAAAAGAAATTCCAATTATTCGGCAAACCTTTAGGATTGCCTAACGATTATGTGAAAATCTTTACTGAGTTTTCAACGAGGGGCCGTTCACTCAAAGAATCAATGATTGTCTATTCTTCCAATCGATTCAAAGTCAAAAGGTTTAAAAGGATCATGTTCAAAATCAACAAAAAAGAATTCGATTCCTCACTTTTCTGATTCCGGAATCAGGTTTCGAGTCTTAAATAATACCGAATCAGAAGAAATCAAAGAGAAACAGCCATTAATTGAGAATCGATTTTTGAGTGGATGGCCCCTCGGTTTTCAACGGACTACGGAAAGTTGAAAATTATTGAAATGCAGATGCCATTTTATTTAAATTATCCTAGTCCAAGATTTTTATTACTCTGTGGATTAGTGTAATAGTCAACAAAATATTGTATATCTTGGAACAAATCCTCAGGTACACTTTGCTGAAGACGCTTGGGAGCGAACACGCGAAGATGGTTCCCGAAAATTGAAAATAAACGCTGTTCCATCCCTTTTTATACAATGTGTCGGAAGTAAGCAGCGGGACCGTTCAGTGGGGCTCACCGCAAAACTGGCGCCGGCTACCTTACCTGAAAAAACACCAAACATTGAAGTCGTCGAGCCGACACAGGGAGTATATGATTTGGAATATGTACTTACCAGTCCCTCTCCAAACTCCTTACCCAAGCCATCTCCATACACACCTTCCACGGCCTTACCAAATTCCTCGGCAGAGTGTCCTCTTTCCTCACCGCAGAGCTTACGCAGCAAACTTGATCGTTGTTCCAGGCTACTAGAAAAGAGTAAAAACAATGTAGAGTACTCCAAAAAAAAATGACAGCTTTGCAAATTGAAATTAAGAGAATGCGGGCAAGCACGGGTACTGGAAGCGGGTTACAATCTTTCCTCAACGCGGATCAACAGAGTATGATTGAAAAAAAAATACAAAAAATGCACCAAGTGGTCCGTAAGCACGTTAAAAAATGCGTTGAAAATTAAATTTGCATGTGGCAATACCGGTTATAAGGAGATTTTAAAACAAAAGTTACCGCTGCCATCACTCCGAACACTCTCTCGACGATTGCAGCATATTAGCTTCTCTAGTGGAATACAGAATGATATTTTCGACTTACTGCAAACTAAATTCGAACATGTAGAGCATGAGCACGGAAGGCAATATGTTATAGTTTTTGATGAAATGAGCATTCAGCCTGCAAAAGTCCACGATGTTTCCACTAACCAGTTCATTGGAGATGTTACTTTGCCAGGGCACAAAACAGATATTGCAAACCATGCTCTCGTCTTCATGCTAGCAGGGGTCACTATAAGGTGGAAGCAAGTTATTGCATATTATTTTACTGGAGATTCGGTAAATGGTGCTTGTCTTAAGCCAATTTCATTAGAAATAATACAAAGAGCGGAAGAAAGTGGCCTCACAGTGACTGCTGTTACATGTGACATGGGTCCTGCAAACCGTGCACTGTGGGCATCCTTTAATATACGTGCAGGTGGTCGTCGTACTGATGTCAGCAACAGCTGTCCACATCCGATGAATGCCCACAGAAAGTTGTACTTTCTTGCTGACGTTCCACATTCACTGAAAAATTTAAAAGCTGGTTTGATAAATAACAAAACAATTTGGCTATCAAAAAATACTCAACAGAAGTACAACCTTCTGACAAATGCGGTGCAAATTAAACATTTCGAAGATCTCATCAGCACTCATGTCAGTCCAATTTAAACTTTCTCATGTCACCTAAAATGAAGTCGGAAGATTTAGAGAGCTCACAATTTTCAAAAATGAGAGTCAACAATGCCAAGAATATGTTTTGTAAGAATGTTAGCGCTAGTCTAGAGCTTCTTGCCGATGTTCAAGATAAAGAATCTCACCAAACTACCGCCTGGTTTGTGGAAAGAATTTCCAAATGGTTCGCTCTTATGACATCTCGACACCCCGTGCTTGCATTGAGTAAATGTAAACTCAATAAGTATAACGAAGCTGTACAAATTTTGAACGAAACAATAGATATATTTCGTGACATGCAGATAGGCGACAAAAATGTCTGGAAACCCCTGCAAACTGGAATTTTAATTTCAACCACTTCAATTTTACAGCTTGCTGAATATTATTTTGAAGACAGAGCCTTACCATACTTACTGGCATCACGATTCACACAAGATTGTGTCGAAAATCTGTTCTCCATCATACGATCAAAACAGCCAGTCCCAAATGCATTGCAGTTTAAACAAAATCTTCGGCTTGTATCTATATCGCAATTTATTAAAAATATAGATAAAGGCAACTACGAGGTGGATGATCGTGAATTTTTTGGTAACCTTTTAGATGTTCCATCCAAGAAATGGTCACTTTCCAGTAATCCTGATGGTCCAAATCCAGCCCATGTTCCTGAAATATTAAAAGTTCCATTAAAGTTGAATAAGTTTGAAATGAATTCCTTTTACTATCTTGCTGGATATATTGTTCGGGGAATAAAAAATGATCAGCAAGTCTGCGACGACTGCGTGGCTAGCATTGGGTCACAAAGACCGATACCACATGAGTACGCTAAACTCACGCGTTTAAGAATGTACAAAGATAATACCTTATTCTTTTGCAAACCTGAAGCTTTTGTATTACTCTTGAAGTTGGAAGAAATCTTTCGTCACTACTTCGACTATGTGTCCTCTTCACAAATAGATGGGAAAAGCTTCTTGCTTGAAAAGTTAGCCGTTGTGCAAGACAAATTTCTAAACAGTTGCCACAACATCAGAAGCAGAATCATAAAGCGATTTATTGTATTCCGCCTGAGAATAGCAGGAAAAAAAAATAGCCTCAAATACTATTTATAATAGTAAAACAGTAGCCATGCATCAGCGCATCAAGTAAGAAATTTCATTGATTGTTGGTTCCAAGAACAGTTTACTGATTTTATGATAATATAATTTAATGTTATGTTATTACTACTGATTTTATGATACTTGTTTCATTCAGGCATATTTTACTATATATTTATATTTTTTGAGTTGGTTAGTATTCTAAGTATCTGTGGTATGGAACTATACACAAGATTTAGTAGATCCTATTCGTAAGTAAATTTTTGATGTACTATTTTCGTATCTTACCCAATACCATCTTCCTCCACGAGTTTGCATGTATACTGGACAATGCCTGCAAAGTTTTATAGTTCTCATGATACATTTAACATACCTTTATAATTCCTTGTGTACTGTCATTGTCACGCATGTGTGTATTCTTTATGCACTCATTTTCCTATTTGTGATTATATATTCGTGTAGTTGTGTAGATACTGTATTTGACAGTGGTATTTGTGCAATATGTTCGCAGTTTTTGTGTTACTAAATATTCCTGTGTTTCATATATAATATATGTATGTACATAATAAATGTACATAACACATAATATATACTGCGACGCTAGGTTTTTCCCCCGGGCGGGTTTTACCCAGGAAACCTGCACGTGCCTTCGGCGCGACCTGGTCCAAACGAGAAGCTGAATTCAAAACGGGAACGAGAGGAAATGTTGGGCGCCAGACGCGTTATCGCGTCACTTACCGTATTACTAACCAAATCTCATTAAATGACCAATCCAGATCCGACGGAGTGGCTGGCTAGGCACAGGCTGTTCCACAGCAGAATAGATGGTAGAGTGGCGTGGATCGACAACAACAATTCGGGCACAAACAAAAGAACGGGAAAGCAGTAAACAAATTCGTAATTAACGGAACTGTATTTTTACAAAAGCACCAAACAAAAATACAGTCGGAAGGTGGACAATAAGCGGGATTAACTAAATTATAATTCTCTCAACGGTAGCGGGAGATTATTGACACGGTAGTGTCGGCATTATAATTACGGTAGTCGGGAGCGATAGTTTACTGATGCACCTTACGAATTGATAGCGATTTCAGATAGTAATTACGAACGGCAGACGTGTGGTTTTACACGGAGCGGGAGCGCCTCCGTGGCTACTCTGCGTTACCGCAGGAGGTGGATTTTCAAACGGTACGGGACGATATCACTTAGTTGCAGAACCAAAATATTAACAGGGATAAATTATAATCGAAATAACCTGCAGAACAACCAGATATCACCAAGGCTCACTTAACGAATTACTTAGTTACTTAGGTACGGGAGTTACACCATTAAGCCTCGTGCAGCACATGCACGGGAGAACCGGTAGAAGACCACTAAGTATTCAAATACTAATTGTCCCAAACGGACGAAACTTAATCAGCCACGAGGCTTGCCGGAAAAAATGACAGAATTGCCGAACTTAACAAAATACCAAACTGAACAAACGTAATGCGATGGGGCTATACCCTGCACCGACTTATCGACAAACTTTACCAAATGACTAGACTGACCCAAACGTAATGCGGCGGGGCCGTACCCTGCACCGACTTATTCACAAAAGAGTTAACAAATTATCAAAATACTTGGGCCAATTCTCAATTCCCACTTGGCGACGTCGTGACTTTTTACAGAAGGTGGAAAACCTTACCTCACTGGAGGAGTTCGGCACCCACTGATTTTACTGACACTAAAAAAAATACTTTAACAATGTTCTACGTTAAATTAAACTTGAGCTAAGGGCGGACGGGAGTGAATCTGAATTATTTCAACGATAGCGGTAGGTGGCAAAACGGTAGGTGAATCGATAGCAAGGACGGGTTGGGAATTTTAACGGAAGAAAGGTAGGTTCTAGCAAAAGCGCCTTATCAAGACAACGGTTCTGCGTAGAGTAGGACGAGTTGAGCGCCGGATTCCTCGATCTTCGTTCTCAGAAATCGTCCCGGATTGGCGTAGCTCCCTCTCCTAATTGCCTCATAGGTGTAGGGCGCAATTCTTCCGCTGACAATAGAATTTTGACTATGCGGCGCCTCTCCTCTTCTCTGACGTCACCACACACGCTTCCTCGTTGGCTGCGCTTGCTGTTGGGTACTGTCCGGCGGGCTGCCTGCTGTTGGAGAGCCATCCAAGGCTGCGTCGACTCAGGCACTTGGAGTCTTCGTCGTCGAGGACGATTGCCTGGTCCCAATACCGCCTCTGGAGTCGGAGTGTAGTCCTGGGCTCACCTGTGCTTCGGCTCCTACACGCTCTCCTAGGCAGACCGTCACCCCGGGAGGTTTCCAAGGGTTACCCGGCGACGGGACACAGCTCCGGAACGGGAGATATTTATTCTGGTCTGGCTCCAGGCCAGTAAGTTACGGGACGGGAGGTGACACTACTCGGTCCATGCCACCCTATACGCCGTCTCCGTAGCATCCAGTTGTCGATAGCAAGCGTCTTACGCACCGATCTTCTAGCGGGAGATAACGGACAGGTCGTCCGTTGGTCTTGTACGCCGGTAGAGATTCGGGAGCCGGGAGGCGGGAGACGGTAGCGATGCTATCCCTCGCCGAGTGTCCTGTTGATCACTGGGGGGTCCTCGTATCGGTAGTTGGCGGTATGGATGACGTCAGCGTCTGATTCCTTGAGGAGAGGGCCCGGGAGATGGTCATAGGCCCTTCGTTGTTCCAATTCGTCGGTAGCTCACTCGATCACATAAGAGAATATTCGGGAAAAGAACATATAATTAGCGGGACATACTGAATATCTCTTATCTCAATTTGGCCTTGGTGTATCTCTGTGGTGTTCTGCGTTTTATAATACAGTTTGCGAAAAACGGGAGGGATTTTCGGTAGATTTGGGTGCCGTAGTAACGGGACTGAGAACGCCACGTTACAATACATACATATATGTTGTAACGTGGCATCTTAGAATCCCGCGTTACAAGGCTCCGTAGTATTAAGAAGAAAACCAAAATGCCAAAGTTACCGCCAACCGACCAGCTCCAAGGCCATTTAGTACGAATAAGTTTGCCGTTAAGTTAATTCCTTTTTGTTAACATCTCTCGCATGTACCCTGACGGACGATACGACCACGGATTCTACCGACGACCGAAAACCACACCTCGGATCCGGTCTGCTCAACGGGTCAAACCCTGACGTCAGCGAAAATTATTGCACCGCTACCGATGTGCATCCCGAAGCAGCGTCGAAAACTGCCGAGGGCCAGCATCGCAACATCTACCGCCTCGCTACCGATTGTCCCCTGAGCGGCGTACAGGGACGAGGGTGTGACCCTACTTTCGCACACCAGATCCTCCCGCCAGGCTGACAGAAACGAAGACTCCCGATAACGCCATGGATGTCACGGGAGCAGGCGTATAGGGTGGCATGAATTGAGTAGCGTCACCTCCCGTCCCGTGACTTACCGGACTCGAGCTAGACCATTCGAATATCTGCCGTTCCGGAAGCTGTTATCGTCTCGGGAGTGCTCTAGACCTCCCGATGGATGTTCCTGCCGAGGGTACACGGAGCTGCATAGGTCTACCTGGACCTACGGGCCCCGTATTTTATCGTGGAGATACGAATTTGGGTCAATTAGGTACCGGCGTTCTCTCGATAAATCCTCCCGCGAGGCAATGAGGTCCTCACTGGATGGTGCCTAACGGTAGGCAGCCGGCCGGACGAGTAAGGATGGGAGCAAGTGGCGAGGAATCAGGCATCAGCGTCGTGACGTCAGAGGGGCGACACCGGCGAGTTAGATCCGTATTCAGGTACCACGTGGGCGCCCTAAACCTATGGGGTCGTTGAACCACAGTAATACTATCGATGATAGGATGATTTCGTCACGAGGGAACGTATCGCCAATCAGGAGGCTACAAGAAGAGGACATCGAAGAAGAAGACGATTTCCTCTGTCTATTCTGTGTCGAATCGCTGCCGAGTGTAGCCATTTTTTCCTAGTCTTCGCTAAACTTTTTCGTAAAACCTTCTTGTAAACATTAGATCTTTCGCCGAAACATCTTTTTCTTTCGTCTCTCGTGAGACCGTTAGTGTTCACCTCTCGTGAGGAGTTTTTCGGTGCCCCAAAACCCGTCGGAGCTACCCGGACCTGTGGGATTAGGCCGCAGCGTCAAGGTAAGGTGTTCAACCATAGTTGTAACGTCACGAAGCTGTGCAATTTCTAATTTAGTTTTGGGATTACGTTTTGATTGTGTGTAGCCCGGAATTTGGCCCTAGTGCGGCCGGGCTCACCTATATTTGGGGTTATTTTGTCAATCTATCGAGTCTTTTTAGGAAAATTCAAGCAGTGACCGCGTGACTGAGGAAATCAGTGTCGTTAATTTTGAATCTGGCCTTCAGCCATCTTTGATACCTCTCGCGAGGATTTAGCTCCCGCGAGCGGTCACTATCAGTCAATAAATCTCTCGTCTTGGAGGCCGTTGGTCAGTTGGTTTTAGAGCACTGAATTAAAACAAAATAATAGGTTGCGAACATTATATGTTAATCTAAGATAATATTGGCCACTAATCGCTTGGCATTTGGTTTTCTCCCCGCTTACTAATTAATACGCTGCAACTTGCTTTATTTTCGCTTGTTTATTATTTGTACGCCTTATTTTCTATCTTTACATTTTTGACTCTGTATTATTCTTTACTGTGTAGTATTTTATAATTTTGCCTGCGTAGTACGCCATCACTGATCTGTTTCCCCGATTGTTATTTTGTATACCGTAGCTTTATTCTCTTCCGCTAACAATTTATGGGCCAGTGTTGGCTCCCTATTTTTCTTCCGTAGAATCTGATCTGGTCAAACGCTTTGGTAATTATTGTATGACAGCCAAGTAAGACACAGAATAGCCGCGGCAGCGCGGCCGCGTAAAAGAACCGCCCTAAGTTAGCGAGTTACCGTCGTCGGTAACTCCCGTCTATCGCCAATTCGTCTATCAACCGCGATCTAGTTTGTAATCTCTCGTGGGTGTCAAAAGTGACAGCTGATTTACACTTGTGTCTCTGTTTCTCTTCCGACTCTCGGGAGTTTTCTTTCCTCTCTGTCGCTCTCCCGCGGAGCACTGGTTTCAACCCGCTATCGTTGTTTCTTCTACCGCATGACAGTAGGCTAATTGCAACGGCTGTCACTCTTGCACCTATCGTAGAGCCATAACATTATTAATAACCACCCTTATATTGTATCATCTTTCGCTATACGACTCCTATCGCTGAGTTTCAACCTGTAAAACCTGCCGCTGGCGTTAAAAAATATATCTTTCTGTGTGCTACCATATTTCCCGCTTTTCTTTGAGTTTTATATAATTGTTGCTTGGACCTTCGCCACTCTACCGGTTGCTGTTGCCTGAGCCTAGCCAGCTACCCGCCGGACCTGGGGAAGCCACCGCTGGGTCACCTAAGCTTGTGGAAGTTCGGTTGCGTATTTTGGGGTTGCTTTAGGGAATAATCAGCTTGAATAGAAATTTGTTTTTTTTTTTTTTGAGAAACGACGTATTACGTCTGGCGCCCAACAAGTAAGTTCGGTGAGTATTTGTGTGCGTCAGCTTTCCCTCAGGTCAAGCCGAAGTGCCGGACAGGATCCTGGGAACAACCCGCCCGGGATAAGAATCCTGATCCCCGTTGCAATGTATATAATAAAACCCGTTTCCTGTAAGATCATTAATTATTCAAATAAATATCGAACCCACGTGATATTAGTAATTATTGCATTGGTGTTGTACTTTAGAATAAAAGGTTAGCATTGGTTATGTTTGTAGGAGTGCAATTATATTTCGTGTAGTTATAATACATACCTTAATTATGAATAAAATAGGTGCCCACGGTGTAATACACCGTGTAGGTGCCCTATTCTCGATCTCATGTTTTTATGATTTTAACCAGCGTCGATCAGTTCGACATTGCCCGTCATTACCAGACATCAGTGTTACGAGTACGTGCTTACACGTGCTCAAAACGTTGACTGAAGATAAATAAATCTTCAGTCAACCGTTGACTGAAGATTGACAGTCAACGAGTCAACGCTCGAAACGTTGACTGACTATTATCAAGAGACTCGGTAGAGTCTCGCGCCAAGTACATCATCACAGTATAGAGAATATATTATAATATGTTCTCTAATAATATATTCTCTATATAGAGAATATATCATATTATATTCTAATTATAATACATATTACAACTTTAGAAATTTGTTCATACCATTTGTTTATAGAAAATTTGTAAACAAATGGAGTAATGAAAAATTTGTTGAAAATTTTTTTTACCATATTGTTAGCCTAAAAAAATATTGATTCTCAAGAAAAAAAATTTTTCCTCATAACAATATCTTATTGTTTATAATCGTTTTTTCAATATTATTATTATTCAAATGAATAATTGAGAAAAAATTTTTTTCCTCAAAATCATTATTTGCATTTCTCCAGATACTAGCAAAAAAAATTTTTTTTATCAGTAATTTGTTTATTTGTTTAGTAAACAATTTGTTATGACCAAATTTTTTTTCCTGTTTTAATTTTTTTTAGATAGATAAAAAAATAAGAAAAACAACAATCTGCAACAATAGGGGAAGAAAAAATTCCTTTTATTTTTAATTTAATTTAATAATTTTACAGTACGACCAAGTCCAAGCGTTGATTTGATTTGTCAACAAACAAATGGCTGTAACTTTGCAACTATTGCAGATGCGGTTTTTGACCTTCAGGTCATTTTTATGCAGTATGAGTTGAGCTTTCTCATCAATTCTTAATCCAATTTTTATCTGCTATTGTTTAATAGTGACACGCATCTGTTTATAAAAATTTGCATATCCTACATCTTCTAATGCTTATATCTCATAAACAAATAATGTTATGACAATTATGCTTCACGACTTTTATGTTGAATGATTATTCAACTTTTCAAAAATTTTTCTTTCATATCTTTAACCTCATTTGTTCATGAGTTTTTCAATTTTATTCACATTACTAACTTTTTTTGTCCTCATAATTTTGTTTTACGTAAATAGTAAATGTAACTACGAATTTTTTTATTTTCACTATTGCTAACGTGAATCGAACAGATTGATTAATTATTTTGCAAGTTTAAACACAGAATATAATTATCGATCTCAAATGATACATAGTTTGTAATAATTTTAACCGGTATGTATATATATTTTTGCAGATTAATGGTGATAATGACTAGATATTCACAGAAAAAAAATAAAAACAATAATAATAATAAAATTTAAGGTGTAGTCAATTTTCAGGTACAATTTATCACTTGATGTATTTTTTTTTATATGTCCTCAATTTTATATAAAAACAGCGCAGAACATTCGTCCATCACACATTTTCACACACATACACAGTACAGTAAGTCGCAGGTAAGTCGTCTAATGATTACATATAAATGTATAGTCAGTATTAGATTAAAATTGTATAAATAAAATGGTCGTAGTAAAATGTTCTCTGGGGAATATTATTATGCCAGATATCGCTATGTTAAATGTCTTGTAGCATTTATGTTTGATTTAAACTTATCTTTATCAGTTCGTTTCTTTTCCAGGTTGGTGAACGGAGCAGGACATGCGTGGCCAAAATGCGTCCTTCATAATTAGGTAATTTGTTTCTCCGGATCTCCTGTCGTCAATTGTTGCTGATAGTTTAAATTTCAGGTCCTCCAAGGAATTAGAATTTCGTCCTGACGTTGATATTTCAAATGGCGATATGCGGTTTGTTATTGTATTTGTGAAATTTAATGATTTAAAGAACTGATTTATATATTAATAAGTCTTATTTTTTTTTTCACAGTTAATGGATCGTACTGGATTTAGATTTAGAAACACGTGTTACATTAAAGTTAAATAAAGACAAGACAAATACCAGTTACGTCCTTTCTCGTTGACTGTCTTCCCCAGAGTGACACATCCTTTCTTATCCTTCCGCCTTTGCGAGTTATTAGCTCGAATTTTGACTAGTTGTCACTATACTTATGGCGGTAATTTTGAACCTTATATCGTTACATTATCCCCCTTTTATCTTTCATGAGGGTTGTCAAACAATTATTAAAGATAAACATTCATCCTTCCATACATTATAAATAGTACATTATTGGTCTATCGTTCACAAGTGACATCGTCATACTTATATTTATTACTTAAAACTTATGTCTGTATATAAGAAATGTAGCGACGAGGCGGTGGTAGAGCAATGAAGTAGCAGGGTCGTGGTACTAATTACAAAAAATAAAATAAAAGACTACTCTTAAATCGTTTGTTCAGTAGCAACCTGATAATATTTTTTTAAATTTACCCTATTATACGAGGGGTTAACCACTCCGAAATTTTCCGTACACCTGATTACCAGTAATCAATGATTACAAAGATTACAAAGAATTCCAGGAAATGACCAAACATATACTGATTACAACGGAATATGAACGAATACTGAATGATTACAACGGAATATGAACGAATACTGAATGATTACAGCGGATTACAAGGGATTCTGAACGATTACAATTGACAATAATGATTATCAGTAATTACAAATTAAAAAGTGACTACAGCCGAACACAAATTTTACTGAATGAGTACAACAAATGACGAGGGATCATAAACGATTACAAATGATTACAAGGTTATACAGGTAATTATGAGTTACAAATTGACTTAAACAAATAACAAATTTGGCCGAAAAATCATAACGAATTATAAATGAGTATATGAACGTTTACTAAACATACTAGGCATTGCACGGATTACAGATAATTAAAAACTAAAAAGATAACAATTAATGAAAGAAAATAACTATGCATATATATCACTTCTTGCAATTATTAACGTAGACTACATTCTAATAAAATTCAAAGTTTTATTATCTACATAGAGATGTCCATTTTTTGGAAGGGGATTTGGTATGGTATATAAATAATTCTCAATTTCGTAATATCCATGGTGCTTCATAACGGATGATTCCAGTTTCCCAGTTCGCTCGATAGAAAACCATGAACATAGGCAACCTAAACCTCTTCCTTTACCCTTTTGACTAGGAGGTCTTTGTACAGGAGCACTCAAAGCTGAATAATTCCGGCTACACCCTTTGCCTGACAAATAAGAAAACGCCAGAATTCTTCCGACTAGCACTGTCCCTTGTAGTGATTTAAAGGCACACCAATCACCTATCGAAACTGTATCTTTCTTCACGACGTCGCCTGAGCAACATACGGTCTTTCCTTTACCATCATGCGCTGATGTCAGTGCAGGTGCTGGTGCCTGAACCCTCTGTAAGCGGTCGTTGCTGAGAGAGTTATTTCCTGACCTCAACATCCAACAGAGAGTTGATTTTTTTATAATTGAATTTTTGCCACTACCGTCAGTTACTTGCACGAATGGACTGTCTGGATTCAGTTCAACTGTCGCAAATTTGTGATCAAATGTATTCAGTTTTAATCTGTCTGAAAAGATTACATACAAATCTTCTTGTATATTATCATCCTCGATAATATTGTCTTCTGCGGAGTCAGTTTGGTCCTCATTCAATTTTTTCGCATTCGGGTCTATCGATTCTTTTATATCCTCATCGATACTTTCAGCCTCAGAATCGATCTCATCAATTTCGTTGGATAAATCAAAGGGTGATTTTTGAGAGATGGGTAGCGCGGAAAAAGAAACATGCGGGATCGCTGATACACGCATATTTAAACTCTCGGCTATACGTATAGCACTTTCTTGCGCGGATTCGATCGCTTGTGTTATTTCATGATCACTAGGTAATTTAGGAGCTGTTCCGTCATTCAGGATATCGTCAGTTGCTGATAACGCAGCTCTCTTATGACGAGGAAAATTGTAGTTACCGTCGTGACTTAGTGTATGCGAGACCTCATTTTGCAAATTTATACGCCTAACCCGATGCATAAATTCTAACATGCTAAAGTTAATCACCGTCGAGAAGGTACTTGTCATTGACCGTGCTGAACGAAAAAACGACTCACATGGCTGACTGCTCCATAACCACGGCATGAACAAATGGTGTTTGCCGGTATCTCTGAGCTCTCGAACGAGTTTGATTAGAGCATGTGCATTCAACTCGAGACATATGTACGCATTTCTAGTTATAAAGTTCTCAGTTGTCGAGTACCCGCAATCTTTTAACCATTCCATCCATAATCGTAACAGAAATACGCATTGCCAGATTTTCTGTAGTCTCAATAGTGCAGGCATTTGACGATCCGTGAAGGAAGTTACGGCCAATCGTGCCATTTCGAGATAGACGACAGTCGCATCACTGTCAGCTACCTTTTCCCTCAGCAGATTTGTCACCTTTGGGTCCCACATCTTTTCCATCGCTCGATAATTCATCTTATCTGTAGGCTCAAGGTCAGAGACTGTCAACATATGTTGATCTTTCGTAACTTCTTGGATCAGGACTCTTAAATGACTAGGTGACACCAAATATTGTCCCATCGGCAATACGACAGAGGGTTTCAAAAGTCGAGTCCTGAGTTTTGTGGCAATATGTACATGGTCTTGGATGTAACTCATCGTGCTAGCGGTGTCCCCGTAGTACCAATGTGCCCAATTTGATGTGTCGTCGGTAATTGTATTTACTGCGGTGCCGAATGCATGACAACGCATTGCTTTGAGCAAACGACTGTCACCGTCGGAAGAAAAGCCCATGATTTGAATATTTATCTTCGCGGCTTCGTCAATCATCCAATTCCATTTGTTCAGAACGTCCTTATAAGTAAATTTATTATCCGTGCCATATAATGTTAAACAGAAAGCTGGGGCGTTGGGGATAAGTGGTTGAGCCATAATACAATATGCATTGCTAGCGGCAACTTGATGCTTATAATAATCCTGAATTGTCTGAGCAGACGTTGCTGGAAAAGCGCAAAGTCGAGGGACTCCGGCAGAGTTGAGAGGCAACACCATACCCACAAGTGAATTTGTCACAGGATCATATTGAATTTTTCCTGTTATTCTTGTAGCATCTTCTGAAATCCAAATCTTCAACGGATATTGTCGTTTTACCAAAAAATCTTTAAGTTCAGTGAATCGAAATTCACCCTCTATCACGGCCATAGTGGATGCTTTTATAATTCGTTGAATTGACGTTATCGAGGGTAATGCGTGACCTAAGTTACTGTATAAAAGCTGGTACATCTGCCGACCCCCTAGCAAAAACAAATATGCTGCAAATTTCTTAAGCGAATCAACTGAAGCGTCATCCAAGTGTTGACCATAACGCTCTCCACCCTTTTTTTTCCATGAATTCACCTTAGCGGTTTTGTACAACGCGTGTAAAAAATGACTTACCGGGCCACTTGAATTATTGGACGCTGTATTCATCTTTATCTGCATACATGATTTTAAATTTTCCCTGAGAATGGAATTTTCATTAATCAATACTTCAAGTCTATTTAAAATCGGGAAATAAAAGGTGATTTTTGGAATTCGGACTGCAGATTTAGATAATTGCCTCTGTCTCCTATCTAATCTGGAATATTTTTTGAGCTTCCACTTGCTGTTTGAATAAGGTCCGCAGTTTTTGCGGATAGTGCCCCCAGACCGTACTGGCACCTCCGTGTTTAAAAATTCTGTGCCTGTTCGTGTGCAGTATCGATAGAACTTTGGACTATATCATCATCTGCCATTGCTTGATCATGTCGTGCATCATTTAGTCGGCTCCGCTTTGCATTTCTAACACGAATTGGAAGGTCGTCATCTGGTAGCTCGTCTACTTCATCGTCACTGATCCAGTTTGTTCTTTTCTCAGGACTTTTGTCTCCTCGCTCCCGTCCATCAAGAGGCACTGCCAGCAAATGGCGTGAAGTCGAGGGATCAAAAATCGACTCTGCAGGGTTGACTTTGGCTGCATCCATTGTTTTATTTATCTTGTCGCAAGCGGTCTGATGTCGAGGTCGCTCGTACATTTCATCCAAACTCTTTTGAGTAGTTTTTAGTTTTTTTAATGATTCGTCTGTCTTTTTTTTCAAATGGGTTTTTATATGTCGGTGAAAGTTTGAAGTTGACCATCTGTTCTTAACTTTGAGCAGCTTCACTACAGCGTTACAAGATAGAAAACTGCACTTGACATCGGCCTTGTACAGGTTTCCTTCGTTTAACTTGACAGTCACATCCAAGCTGTCGATTTTGATTAGATCGCTATCACCAGATTCGTTTTTCAACCAGTTCAACAGGATTTTGGTTAAGTATCGTGTCTCCTCAGCAATAGAAATATTTTGAGTTTCACTTGAGGTCTTATCAGTGTCTCCGCAAATCGAACTTATTTTTTGTGAAATCACACACCGAGCTGTTGTACGTGTTGTTTTTGGTAGCTGGTTCTCAGTTTTTTGCGATTGAAAGAAGTCAATAATACTGTCCAAAAGTGCCTTATGCCCAGGCAGAAACTCAAATTTAGTTGGATCTTTAGCGAAGACGCCGAAATACTTGAATCGATTTTCAACTGGGATTATGTCCGCCATGGTTGTGCGAGCCATTATTTCCATCTCCTTCAAATGTTCGCGTTTCAAGTTACGTAACGCAACTTTATTATCAAATCCCATAAAAGTCAATGTATTTTTTATTACTTGGGGAACCGTGCATTCCAGAGCCATATCTACTTCATTCCAAAAATCGGGGCTGCTCTGATTTTGGTCTTCTTGTCGACTCTGAACTTTACCTTGGATAACATCTTCGCTTTGAACCCTCTCTTCCGGAACTTTCTATTATTCACACACAATCAGAATCAGATATTAGTTTTTTTATTCAGATTTAATTGCAGGCAATAGCGCAGAACTTTTCGAATAGAGTGCCACATATAAAGATGTGCCTGTCAACGTCCGTTTTGAAATATTGTAGTCTGATGTCTGAACGTGCATATTTCGACATTCGAAGTAGTCTATCTAAATGCTCGTCCAATTGCTCGTGCCTACTTAAGCCCTTCCCGTTTTCGGGGTTTGAATTGATTCATAGATGTATTATATATTCCAACTCCAGTAAAATTTTGGGCGTATGCTATGAATCGACAAGTTATACATTTATGCGACAAGATTACCAGTAAAAATATACGCATTCTGGAAAATAATAATTCGGAAATTCGTTGCATGATGAAAAAATTGTGGAAAAATGTCAATTTGCCAGCAAGCTCAGAAGAGCTATCTCGAGCTACACTGGGCAAAAGATTTATCGAGATCATAAAAATTATTCCTTTGAATCCTGTCGATAAATTATTTTTTCAATCCGAATGAATTGTTTCGACTTTAATTAACAGTTTTTCTTCAGGGTATGGATGTGATCAGAGGTTTCTGTTTTATTTGCGTATTCCTCATGATATCGTCTCATCGTATACTCGTTGTAGACCGCGGAATAATGAGCCTTGTGAACTATTCTGCATGTTTCTCTGTGATATTCTGACGATAGTTGTATAGTAGGGTGTCCGTTATTTACCAAGTTGGCTTTTTTCATTTGGGTATCGTTTAAATTATTAGTTTATAGGCTACAAACAATTTTGAAAGAAAAAAAAAAATTCCGAAGCCGTTTAACCCTGCCTAAATGACGTTACTTTTCCCATTCATTCAACATAGAGTTTTTTCACTTTTTAGAAATTAAATTTTTTCTTGCTTATTATATTCAATAACTTACCAAATATTGTTGATTCTGCTTCTATTATGATCCCTTTGGATGGAGAAATTTTGATATTGGCGTCAAAAATTTATTTCATAAGTTTTGAGAAGATCAAAATTCATTTTTACCGTTTTTTCCGTTAATTTTGTTTAGTTTGACGACCACTTGATATTTATTCTATATTGAATGTTAAATTTTATATTATACGCTCTCAATAATTATTCGGAAAATTAATCAAAATTTTAAAACACAAATCATTATTTATTTTATTTTAATAACAGTTTTAATTATCAAAAATTTAAGAAAGGTCATTTAGGCAGGGTTAAACGGCATCGGAATTTTTTTTTTTTCAAAATTGCTTTTAGCCTATAAACTAACAATTTAAACGATACCCAAATGAAAAAAGCCAACTTGGTAAATAACGGACACCCTATTGTATAGGTATATTTTGGTGGAAAAAGATTTTCAAGTTCATTCGAAAATAACCCTGTAAAAGTCTGGAAAATAATTTTAACACTTCCGGAAATTTAGAAATTTTATATTAAAATTTGAGAGATTTTCCAGAGTTATCGCCAGAAGGTTAAGAACATTGAATTTCTTCTTGAAATTTTAGCGAGAATTTTACTGAATTCCGTTGGGAAAGCATTAAAATTTGTATAAAAATCTTTATCAAATCTCTGAGTTTTTTAATCATGAAACAGAAATCAGAATATCATCAGAGATTATCATACTTTTCATAGAGGTTTTCAGAAATATTCAGTTATTCAGATTTTCTCAGTTATTTCTGAAAATAATAGGTGTTTTTTCACTAACCCAACCTCCAAACTGAACTCAAAACAAAATAGATGTATTTACAAAGTTACGGTAAAATACGGCATCAGTCGTTTCGCACGAGGTTTCGCATACTCGTTCACATACCTGATAAGAATCAAATTTTGCGTCTCTGCCAGACATTGTCAAACCGTGTGTCAACGAAGCTCTCTGTCAATGTGTTCCTGTCTCATATGCTCTAAGGTTCCTGTGTATCTAATAATTACGTATTCGGCTGAATGTGTATGCTATGGCTGAAATTCGTCTTGCTCGTGTTCTTCAGAGGCCGTTGTAATCGCCCGTGCCAGGAATATGAACTAACTGACAACACGATTACAAGCGGTGACATAGGATTTCAAATGAATACCATAGATTATTAGTGATTACAGTACATTTTCAGATTACGTATGACTACTGAAATTATTATGAAATGCACATGATTACTGGAAATTACACATTGATTACTGAAGATTCCTACAGATTACTAAAGAATACCAATGACTACACACCATTACAGATTGATATGGTATCTATTGTATAGATGTGTGGAGAGGGGGCCCTCTGGTGGCGGCTCTCCAATCAATGGATTGTCGGATGTTCGGACATGGAGCTTCTACTGAATCTCGGAAGGAGGAAAGGAAAGGGGGGGGGGGGGGGGATAAGTTGGTAGGAAGAGTGGTTGGTGGTTCTTTTTTTATCGGAGGTTTCTCTTCGACGGTTTAGGAGGAGGGTAGGGAAGGAATCGGATTTGTTGCGGGGGATTCGGGATAGGAGAGAGGAGACGGGGTAGGGGGGAGAGGCGGATGGTAGGGGACCTTGGGGGGTAAGGTTGAGGTGTCACCCCAAAGAGTTCGGGGCGAGCCGGTGGCGGAGCTGGTCGGAGGGGCCGAGTGGTTTTTCGCCCGGTAGGATTGTCGACCGGTGGGGAGTTCTCTGTCCCTTCCTTGGGAGGGACTTCGATAACCGGGAGTGAGACTAGGCTCAGGTACACACTGTAGCCGGGGTGCTCGATTTGAAGAATCCGGCGATACGTGTGGCAGGTCGGTTCAAGTTCTAGGGGCTCGAGGTGGTAGGTTCTGTCTGACATCCGGGTGCTGAGGGAGATGGACTTCTCTTGCCAGAGGGGCCCTGAGAAGGACTGGGTGCAGTTTCGACGGTGCAGTAGCTCTTAGAAGAGCTGGTTGAGAAAAGATAGTTCTTAAAAGAACTGTTGGTAAAAATCAGTTCTTAAAAGAACCGTTGGAAAAATTAGTTCTTAAAAGAACTGGTTTATTTGGTGGTAGGCGCCGAAAGAAACGTAGAAAGGCTGGTAGAAGAAAAAACTGTATTCTCAGGTAGGAAAGTACAGGCGTGGAGCGGTTCGGTATGTCCGAGCGAGCGAGGTACCGATTTGCCTCGAAAATCCCGGGGTCCTTAATCTATACGGGAGGTGTTACTACTGCGGGAAAGGTTGGCCACCTAGCGGCAGTTTTTTGTACTAACCCCCTCGGGAGAGTTTTTGGCGCGGACTCGGAGGGCTCTTTTAAATACTATGCATAACTTGTTTTTATAACTTATTCTATCTTATGCGTGTAACAAGATATTCCCAAGATTACAGAACAATTATAAATGATTCTGAACGATTACACTTTTCATGTACACTAGATTACAAGAGTGGTTGACCCCTCGCTATTATATGCACCTTTTATATTGGTAGGGTCGTCAACTTCAGACAACCTATATGTATTTACCCCGATGATCTTAGTTATTATGTATGGGCCTTGATAAAGGTGGAAAAACTTTTTTGTAACTTTGTCTAGTGCACTTGACTGCATAGGCACTTTTATCAAAACCAAGTCTCCGATTGAAAGTTTTATTTTAGAAATTGCCTTCTGTTGTATGCAACGCTTGTGAAATTTTCTTTTTATTCGGTCTTTTGCTATGCATATTTTAGTTTCGACGGGTGTCTCGGTTGATTGTGGAAATTTTATTATTTTCATTATCTGATCGGTAGGACTAACACCGAATTGCAATTCATAAGGCGTATAGCCAGTGGTGGAATGGGTGGTGATATTAAGGATCTCTTCTATTTGAGTGATATGTTTTGCCCACTTCGTATGCTTTTCACTACAATAAATTCTGAAAAATTTTCCGAGTTCCCGCATTACTCTTTTGGTTGGGTTAGATTGCGGGTGACGAATGGACGAGAAACATACTTTAATACCGAGTTTTTCCAATGTTATTTTCCAAGCGTTCGATGTAAATTGAGTCCCGTTGTCTGATAGTATTCTGTTAGGCTTTCCGTGCTTAGGTATATAATTATCGATAATTTTCTTCAATGATATTTGAGTAGTGGCACGTTTAATTGGATACAGCGTTACATATTTGGAGAAAGCATCTAATACTACGAATATATATGACACACCCCCCAAAGATCGTGGCAAGGGTCCATAAAAATCTATGGTTATTAAATCATTTGGCTTATTTGCTTCTACCAATTTATATTCGCCTTCCATGCTATATGTGAGGTGTTTTACTCGCTGGCATAAGTCGCAATTTAAAACGAACTTTTTAATGTAGTCATTCATTTTTCTCCAATAATAATAAGTTTTCATATGTTGTATTGTTTTATATACTCCTGGATGTCCTAATTTACTATGCACCGCATCGACGAGTTTTTGAATCAAGTTTTCGGGAACTACGACCCTCCAATGATCATCAATACCATTACTGGTAAATAATACGTCATGATTAATTTGATATTTATTGTCAATCATTCCTTTTTCAAGTTCGTCTAACTTAAGTTTAATTGTGGGGTCGTTCTTTTGCCATGTTCCCAACTCTTTAAATTCGGTAGGTAATGCTAAATTGACCGTTACATGACTAATGGATTTGTACTTATGTTTTGATGAATTATGGATTGACTTTAGCTCAGATATTATCATGTTTTCGTCATTTTGCTCGTGAAATCTTGAATCGGGATTGCGACTAAAAAAATCCGCCACTAGATTATCTCGTCCAACACAATAAATAACTTTAAAATCGTATTGTTGGAGCAATAAACTCCACCGTATAAGTCTAGCATTTTGATATGGCGTGCTATTTAAAAAACAAAGACCCTTATGGTCGGTAATTATTTGAAATTCGTTACCAATTAAGTGACATCTAAATTTGGTTATCAAGAGACTCGGTAGAGTCTCGCGCCAAGTACATTTAAAGAACGGGCGGACTACCGAGTATCTATACCGCTAGGAGAGCCGAAAAGCGTAGTTGGGCTCGCGTTTCATCAAATAGCTCCCATATTTATAATATTACAGCAAATGTGGAATCACTTTCATCATATAAATCGGGGACGAGCTTTCAATTAAGCCTAATTTTAATAACATCGGTGGTCGGAGAGCTCAGATATGATAATCTCTGATCACCGGTAGGCTCGTTTCACGATTAAGCACCGCCGTTGTCGTCATCGTCGTACGCTAGCTATATGTCATCTGGAAACCAAAACCATTCCAACATAAATTGTGTAGAAGGGAAGCCGCGGTGTGGTCATTGCCGTGGCTCACACCTTGTTTCTAGCAAGTAGGAAAGAGGTTACAATTCCCGCACGCCTAGTAGATGGCGTTAGCGTAGTCACGTCTTATTTCTTACCGAGTTCGTCACCGCACAGCGATTCCTGTTCATTGGGCCTCAGAAAAGCGGCGCTCTCATGACAACCGTTCGAAAATTTTTCTTCACCCGTCAAACATCTTACGACAATAGTACCCCCAAAAAACCCTAATTATTACTGCAATATTCTCCAACATCATACAAAAAGTTATGAAATCCCCCAAAAGGCACCTACGGTGCAAAAAAGTTCGCCAAGTACATTAAATGTTTGAAAAATTCATTGATAATAAGAAAAAAAGGATCCAAATCAATTATTGTGCCAAGTACATGTAACTTCGCATTAGGTCAGAATATAGAATTGAAAAGTAAATCAATGAGAATCAATTCAAAAAATAAAAAAAAATAAAAAAAAATAAATTGGAGGTAGTGGGGCTTGGCGGGCTTTTTCGGAAAAAGATGCAGAACTCTTGTACGGCAATATAACATTAGCCCGCCAAGAACCACGTACTCCAATTTATTTTTTTTTATTTTTTTTTATTTTTTGAATTGATTCTCATTGATTTACTTTTCAATTCTATATTCTGACCTAATGCGAAGTTACATGTACTTGGCACAATAATTGATTTGGATCCTTTTTTTCTTATTATCAATGAATTTTTCAAACATTTAATGTACTTGGCGAACTTTTTTGCACCGTAGGTGCCTTTTGGGGGATTGTATATACAATGGCGAGTAGCTCTTTTTCAGTCGTGGTATAATTTATTTCTGCCTGAGTTAAACAACGGCTAACCAATAATTATTTCCATCTGTATTGGTCTGAAATAAAAGTCCGGAAATCCCCCTATCACTGGCATCGGTTTGTATTTTATAAGGTGCATTCGGAATGATATGATTCAATGTTATGGTTCTAAGAAACTTGTCTTTCAAATCTTGGAAGGCTTTTATGTGTTTTTCCTCCCACGACCACGCAGTGTTTTTCTTTAAAAGTTCCCTGAATGGGTCGATGTAATTAGAATATTGAATACAAAATTGACGGTAGTAATTACAGATACCTAGGAATTGTTGTAACTGTCGCTTATTGCTAGGGTCTTGAAATTCAGTAATTATTTTAAGTTTCTTAGGATCAGGACAAACTCCAGTCCGAGATATAATGAATCCTAAAAATGGGATGGTCTCCTGGATAAATAGCGATTTGCTCAGCCTTAGTGTGAATTTATATTTTTCTAGGCGGGTGAAAATTAAATCTAGATGCTGCAAATGATCCTTAAAGTTATGTGAAGTGATTAACAAATCGTCGATATATGGCGTCAAGAAGTCTGAAAATTCATTGTTGAAAGCTAAGTTTAGTGCCCGAATGAAACCATTACCCGCGGTTTTGAGGCCAAAGGGTACTCTGCGAAATTGGTATAATTTTGAATTATAAAGAAATGCCGTATGTCGTCGGGATTCGCTATGTAGTGGTATTTGCCAATATCCATTGGTTAAATCTACGGTACTAAAATATTGCGTTCCATGGTATTTCTGTAAGATTTCGTTTATAATAGGTGGTGATTCGTTGTCAGATTCAATAATATCATTCAGATAACGGGCATCAAGGCAAACACGAACTCGCCCATTTTTTTTCGAAACTATCCTTAAGGGATTGCAAAATGGACTAATCGACGGCTCAATTATTCCCGCATGGAGCATTTCGTCGATTTCTTGGTCAACAGATTTTCTCAGCGATAGTGGTATTGGATATGATCTGCGAGTGAATGGTCTATTGCTATTAATTTGAATGCGATGTTCATATAGTGTGGCACAACCTGGCTTGTCAGAGAATAAGTTTTGATGTTTAATAATTAGTTCAAAGAGGGGTTCGGTAAATCGAACGTCCTGTATCATAAGTTTTGACGCGATCATCCGAAATTCTTGGAAGAAACTGTAGTCTTCTATTTCGTCGTAATTTTTGCCGTTTTGTGAATAATGGTAGTGATTTTCGTCAGATGTTATTTGTTGAATACATCGTTCATTACATACAGATTGTTCATCTAAATTTTCCATAAATTTATTGTCAAAAGCTCGTCCAAGATCACTGACGATCTCAGGTATTTCTAAGTTATCATTATTCACATTATTTCTATCATTCCTATCTATTTGATTGAAAACAGTATCACAATTTATTAATTCAACATTAATATTAACTATATCCTCTTCAATAGGCATATCTTCTGCAGTTTCTTTGTATAATTCATTATCAATATTTATCTCCTCTGAGTTCCTATAATTCTTATCTATGTCATTAGCTTTACTATAATTCATTTCAACGTTTTCTATATTGTTTTCATTAAAATTGGTTATTCCAACTCCTTTGATAGAATTTTTCTCAATAAATGGGTTGATTAAGCAAGGATTAGACTTATCTAAGTGATTTTTTATAGTTTGACGATCAATAATTTGAATATACGTTATGTTATCATTAATAGAAGACTCCAATCTATTCACAGACTCGGCTGTACGATACAAATTCGTTAGCTATTACCGTTCCGTGAATTTCTATGGATTCTGTAGAATAATTTAATACTACTTGATTAACTGACAACCAGTCATCCCCCAATATGACATCCGCAGACAATTTAGGTACAATTAAAAAGGCATAGGTCATTCTCCGCTGACTTATATACAAATCTATCAATATTTGTTGCTTCACGCTCACTGCCTTTTTTCCAATTGCTGGATATACTTTGATGTTCGTTACTGGTAATATTGCAAACTGACAACTAGCCGTGATTCGATTATAAAATGTTTCAGAAATACAGGTTATTTGACTTCCTGTATCAAGTAGCGCATAGGTGGTAATATCTGCTATTGTAACTAATAGATGTGGGCATTTAAGACCCTTCTTTTTTGCCGCTTCTTTATTTTGACAACTAGGTTCTATATCCGCCGATAGATCCTCGATAAATTCGTTCGACCATCGGTACGATAACGGATCTATGTTTATCGCACCCGAATTTAGTTTAAATTAGGTGCAGGATTATTAAATTGGCATAAGTTAGGACTATTGGCTACTTGATCATTATAATTTGTTGGTCTAACTAATACCGGAGGTGGATATCTCGTGTTCGGCAATATAAACTGTTGCGGCACTGAATCATAATACGTACGGTGTCCAGTGGGATTCATGTAGGATGGGCCATAATTATTACTGTTATTATAATTATTATTAGGACATGATTGAAAACGGGATTCTCGATTATAATTATTCGACATAATCCCTTGTACTTGATTCCTATTTTGATTTGGTCTATTAAAATTTTGAGTCTTATCTTTATCAAATTCTCTGCCTTCTTGGGATATGTCTAGATTAGATAACGATTGCATTATTAATTCACTATTATTAAAATCTATGGTTGCTAGTAAATCTCGAATCCTAGCTGGTAGTTGTTGTACTATAGAATAATTTATTTCATAGGTAGACAACGCGGGCTCAAAATATTTCGCTTCTTTAGATTGTCGACGAAAATAACTACGCAATTCCCCATCTTGTGATTTATACCGACGAGACGACCATCGATTTTTAGCTTTAACCTGGTATTGAACGGAATAAAACTCCCGTTTAAAATGCTTCTTGAAATTTTCATAAGTGTTGCATACTTCTTTATTTACTTCGTACCATATTTTGGCTCGACCTTCTAATATACTCCCGAGAACCCAATCCTGTTGTGCGTCATTAACATTATGAACATTGTAATATCTCTCCAAATCTCGTAAAAATTCAATCGGATTACTTTTGTCTTCATCAGAAAATTTTGGTGCTTTAATATCTAACTGAAGATGTTGAAAATGATTTACCAGGCCACCTAACAAACGATTAGTAGTATTATTTGCGTCATTTGATACCCTATATTGTTACTTGACGAAGCTCGATCTCGTTGATCTCTTTCACGTTGCAACATCTTAACTTGATCAGCTAATTCCTGGCAAGTTGCAAATTGTGTCATGCGTAGTTCAAGATCTGCTCGTTGCTTCTCCATATTCTCTTTCTCTCTCCTAAGCTGCTTCAATTGCTCATCCACTGTCTCGCTCGTTCCGTGCGCCATTTTAAGACGATCGGTCGTTCCAGTCCTTGACGGCAATGTTTTGTTTTGAGATTTGGACCTAGTTACAACCGGACTATGAATAATCTTACCCATAAGCAAATACACAACAAACAATTATTTTCACACACACATTTGTACCTGAAACTTTGAGCTTAGGCTCAAGGCCCCACGTTGGGCGCCAATGTAATAATTTTAACCGGTATGTATATATATTTTTGCAGATTAATGGTGATAATGACTAGATATTCACAGAAAAAAAATAAAAACAATAATAATAATAAAATTTAAGGTGTAGTCAATTTTCAGGTACAATTTATCACTTGATGTATTTTTTTTTATATGTCCTCAATTTTATATGAAAACAGCGCAGAACATTCGTCCATCACACATTTTCACACACATACACAGTACAGTAAGTCGCAGGTAAGTCGTCTAATGATTACATATAAATGTATAGTCAGTATTAGATTAAAATTGTATAAATAAAATGGTCGTAGTAAAATGTTCTCTGGGGAATATTATTATGCCAGATATCGCTATGTTAAATGTCTTGTAGCATTTATGTTTGATTTAAACTTATCTTTATCAGTTCGTTTCTTTTCCAGGTTAGTGAACGGAGCAGGACATGCGTGGCCAAAATGCGTCCTTCATAATTAGGTAATTTGTTTCTCCGGATCTCCTGTCGTCAATTGTTGCTGATAGTTTAAATTTCAGGTCCTCCAAGGAATTAGAATTTCGTCCTGACGTCGATATTTCAAATGGCGATATGCGGTTTATTATTGTATTTGTGAAATTTAATGATTTAAAGAACTGATTTATATATTAATAAGTCTTATTTTTTTTTTCACAGTTAATGGATCGTACTGGATTTAGATTTAGAAACACGTGTTACATTAAAGTTAAATAAAGACAAGACAAATACCAGTTACGTCCTTTCTCGTTGACTGTCTTCCCCAGAGTGACACATCCTTTCTTATCCTTCCGCCTTTGCGAGTTATTAGCTCGAATTTTGACTAGTTGTCACTATACTTATGGCGGTAATTTTGAACCTTATATCGTTACAAGTTGTAAATTGAAATGAAAAATATAAAACATTTTTCTTGTTTTTTTTTCGTTTAAAAAATGAAAATTAGTCTTTTCATGAATAGTGTTAATTATTTCTACAATTAATTCCCAATCTCCCATTTTATAGATATTTTCTGACATAAAATGACAAAAAAAAAAGTTAGTAATGTGAATAAAATTAAAAAACTCATGGACAAATAAAGTTAAAAATATAAAACAAACATTTTCAGAAAGTTTAATAATCATACGACATCAAAGTCGTGAAGCATAATTGTCATAACATTATTTGTTTATGAGATATCAAGAGACTCGGTAGAGTCTCGCGCCAAGTACATTTAAAAAGAACGGGCGGACTACCGAGTATCTATACCGCTAGGAGAGCCGAAAAGCGTAGTTGGGCTCGCGTTTCATCAAATAGCTCCCATATTTTTTATAATATTACAGCAAATGTGGAATCACTTTCATTATATAAATCGGGGACGAGCTCTCAATTAAGCCTAATTTTAATAACATCGGTGGTCGGAGAGCTCAGATATGATAATCTCTGATCACCGGTGGGCTCGTTTCACGATTAAGCACCGCCGTTGTCGTCATCGTCGTACGCTAGCTATATGTCATCTGGAAACCAAAACCATTCCAACATAAATTGTGTAGAAGGTAAGCCGCGGTATGGTCATATACGCCTTATTTCTCTCGAGTGGGAAAAAGGTTATAATTCCCGCACGCCTAGCAGGTGGCGTCACCGTAGCCGGTACACTACGGTCTGCTACGGTACACGTTCAGCGGGTACACGTCTCATTTCTTTACGGAGTTCGCCACCGCACAGCGATTCTGTTTCATTGGGCAGCATTGGGCGCCTCCATCCGCCACGCTGATGTCTTCGACGTTTGCGAGCAGGTGTATCATGGTGGCTGCAACGTAAAAGTGGTAGACTCATAATTGCTGGAATGTGGGTTGTACGTCACTCTCCCCTGTTACCGCCCTTTCAATTTCGTGAACGAACATAAATAATCGTAGATAAAACTCTGAACAGCGTACACGTTTTTATACCCTATCAATCATTAAAACGTCGGTAGTTGATTCGCCAGCGTTGGCCGTTTGTGAGGTTACGAGGGAAAAGCTCGTCGAATAATCTGTAATCGTTACCGGCAGTGATTGCGTAAAGAAGTCTTCAATATATCACAACATAGATGTGTCGAATGATCGTAGGCAAGGTGTTCGAGTTCGTCGAATCTGCAAAGCAATCACGTGAGTAACAAACAGCATGGGTGTGAGTCAATCATAAACTTTGCATTCCCAACTACCCACTGTATCGGATCAGAACAACCAATATCTTCCTTTGTCCCACAAACATACCGATATCGAAAAATACAGCGGTTTCTGTTCCAACAACACAAATCGAGGGTTCCTATTCCCACAGGCAAACCAACGCCGAACGATCCAACACAACCACCTGGATTTCAAAATTGAGAGTTCCTTTCCAATCCTACTCGGCTATACAACCTGTAACGGAATCAAAGGGAGAAAGACTTGCCAACATCGAGGTCTTCCGCCGATGCTTCGCGTCGTTACAAGTCGCAGTCGACAAGATCCAACCTTTCTCCCCCGGAGTTGTTTGTAAGTCAATCAGAATCAATGCGTCTACATCGTATCTGCTGTACTGTATCAACACAATTCATACCTTCCTTTCCCCCCACAAGCATATCGATACCGAAGAATGCAGCAGTTTCTGTCCCAATACGACGAACCAAAAGATCCTACTCCCACAGGTGTACTGAAGTCAACAAATTTTTCGGCTCTTCCTATTTAAATTCATGAAAGAAGTCAGTTCTTCTCCTGGGACATGACGAACGAAAACCTCCTCTACAATCCTACTCGCTGACAAAAGTTCCAAAAGACCGAAACGGCGGAAGACTTTACAAATTGAAGAAAGTCTACATCTGATATGATTTGCCGTCACCTGCATTCAAATCGAATCCTGGTCACGCACCCGGGAGTTGTCGGTAAGCCAACTACGACCTTTGCCTTCCATTGGTACTTACCACGTCGATTCATCACAACTACTATTCGACCTTTTCCTACCCGCATATCAATGTTAAAGAAAGCAGCAGCTCTTGGGTCACCTATCCAGCAATTGTTTATAAGTCAATCGAATCTCTACCTTTTTTCCTCATCGACTATATCATAACTAACACCTTCCTTTTTCCTAGAAACATATTGATGTTGAAGGATTCATCAGAACCTGTTCCATTGCTACAAGAACCCCTTCCCAGAGACCACCTTCAAGCAAATTGAGGCTCAAAAACTTGGACCTTCCTTCCATGTCACTTGAAGGAAACCTACAGTGCCGATTCGTCATGACTAACACCATCCGCTCTTCTCCCAGCATACCGATATCGAAGGAAGAATCGGTTCCTGTTCCGATACCGCAAACCAAGAGTTTCTGCTTCCCCAAACAAACTGACACTGAAAAATTCGGAGCTTCCTTCCATGTTAGCTGAGAGAAGACAGTTTTTCTCCAGGCATTCCATAAAACACGAACTCCTCTACACATTTACGCGCTGATCTAAGTAAGTTATGGCTGAATCAAATGGTGGAAGATTCTTAAAATCATCGAATTATCACCGATGGCTACTTGCTGTCTTGTTGTTACCTAGGTACCTCAGATTGCAGTCATGCAAGCACCTTTTGCAGATGCCAATGAGTTACATTAGCACATACGCCGATGCGTTACGCTGGAAATGATGCATCGATTCACGTTACGGTGAAGAGAATTAAATGAAGTGTGAAATTTGTGTGAAAATTAGTTGTTTCAGCGTTTGTTTACGTAATCTATGTTACCAACAAGTACAACATCTATCATCAGCTAATGCCAACGATATATATAAGTGAGATATATAAGTGGATTACTTTGCACCAAATTTATTGCTATACATAATAAGTACCATGATAATTGATCTATGTGATATAACGGTGATCGCCATGTATGATAATAGATCGGTATTCGAAATAAAAGACACCATCAATGTTAGTTTCAGTTTCATAAGTATAATATCTTTTTATTACTGAATCCTTGTATGGCTCCATTGCAAGAGGCACCAATTGGTATGTAAGATAGCATTCGAGTTGATTTATCTGAGAGGATTCTGATTGGCTCATCTGGTAGGTTACTCCGTCTCACGTGTTGTTTGTATCTCTTTCTCAATGATACTATTTCATAAGGAAACGGTTACTTCCCATTACAACCTGTCATCATAATTTATTCATACATAAAAAATGATCCTATTTACTGATTCACCTTCGATGCTTTGGTTGATTGAATCAGCTGCGGTGCCTGCAGAGAATTCCAATACAAGTGTCTCGATGTTTTTGCTAATTAAGTGGAGAAGTTTGTGTGGACAATTAATTCGAAACTGTAGCGAATTCAGCAAAAAAATAAAACCTACCAGGATAGAGTTGGCTACATAGTTTACATCGATATATCATTACCTCATGCTCATTCTGCCACCGTAAGGCAAACTCAAAGTCTAGCGACAGTTGATTTGAGTTGCTTCAAGTCCTGCAATGACTAACAGCAATGGCAGCTAAGGAAGAGTCTTCAAGAACGAATGAAGATGCTCACAAGGGTCCACACATTCCCATCATCAGTTTCATAGTTTTCCTCTTTTTTTTTAATTGAAAACGCATTACTGTCATTGAATGTTTGCGTATCTTACAATCTCTGCTTTCAATGTTGTGTTGGAAGCCACCGTAGATGGAAACGGCTGCACAGCCTACGTCGTAATGTCATTTCACTGTTTGATTTTCCAGCTCATCTGGGAATAGCAAATCTAATGCGAGATCCGTTAACCGTTGATTCGAGATCAAGCTCTATAATAATAATAATAATAATAATAGTAACAAGAATAAAAAAAAAAAATAATCATAATTATAGTAATAATTATAAAACAAATGTAGCTTACCCTCAACAAACAGTGAAGAGAAAGAACTTTGTATAAGCTCTATGAACGGAACAGAGCCCAACAACCAAGAACAGTAGAAGACAATGCTGTCAAAGAAACGACTATTTTTAAACAGCTTTTCGACAGAGGGTTTGTTAATTCCATTGTTCGCACTATTTACGGAATTTTTTAAATTTTCTGAAAGCGTTCAATGTAGATGACAGCGTTGAGAAACACAGCGAATCGCGGTTGTACCATACGATATTGTTTGAAATCAGCACTGTGCACTGGGCGTAAATTCCCTAGTCCCCGACCAATGGCAAGTAGTTCATTGCAGGTATAGTTAGATACTGTGGTTAGATATTAGATCCCGCTCTATCGGAATTCAATATACTATGGCTCGCTCTCGATGACAGATCTAATTCCGTAGCTGAGGTTGTAGAGTGCACTTTTAGATTACGTTGTTTTAATAAAGTTTCGTTCATTTTCAGAGTTAGAGTCTTCGTAGTATAACCCACAAGTTATAAATTGTGACGAGTGCATCTGCATTAGTGAGGGATTAGGTAGGCTAGGTTGCGTGGGTGTTGATTAGTAATTAGGGGTGTCAGGATAGATAGGTTAGTTAGGTTAGGACGTCCTCTATCTCCGGAAATCTCACGATTTCAATCTCTAGAAATCTCACGATTTCGAGAAAGGCTGCTTTCAGCGCCGCAATCAGCTGCTTTACGCAATCAGATTAGTTGTTGCTCTGCAAACAACATATTGCTGCTCTACGCGCAACACATTGCTGCTTTACGCGCAAAGAGATAGAGGACTTTAAACTAAATCCAACAATTAGCCAACTCGCAAACATGATCAGTTTGCAAATACCAGTTGTTAATGACATATTAATGAATGTCATCGAATCTGGCGAATGGCTTTATGATGATCATATAGATCATTTCTCATTGCTTCTGAAAAATTTTTCAGAATATGCACCTCAGGAGACGTGGCGGGTTCAGATGCCAGACACGATAGAACCTGTGTCGCCCACCGTCAAACATGTGCAAATTTTGCACAGTGGCACACACGGAGCGCAACACTGGGTTTGTAGTTACTACGATACAAAATCGATATTCATATATGATTCTATGAATTCAAAGGTGCTCCACAAGGACCATGAAACATATTTAAGAGCGTTGTTTCCCTTCTATAACTTCCACCAGAATCCTGTGCAATTCCCTACAGTTCAGCGACAGCCCAATGGGTCTGATTGTGGAGTATTTGCGATTGCTTTTGCTACTTCTCTTATATATGGGAAAAAACCTGATGAGGTAACGTATCATGCAAACCTTATGCGGGCACATTTGTTAAAGGTATTTAAAAACAATGCAATCCAACAGTTTCCATCTGTGGACAAAGTAAACAGCGCTTCTGCAGTCAAGGTCATTTCTTCTCCCAAGCCTCAAATTCCACGTGAAATCAATCGCATGACAAATGAGGTTAGGCAAAATAAAAACCTGGGGAAAAACTCGCAAAACGGCGCAAAAAAAGCATGCATAACAAATGAGGTTAGGCGAAATAAAAACCTGGGGAAAAATTCGCAAAACGGCGCAAAAAAAGGACGTGCTGAAGTTCCCCAACAATCAGCAAAAGAAGTCAACAAACGGACTGAATCTGTATCGGTAACTGTTCTTCCCGTTTTTAATCGTGATGACAATCAGGTAGTCAATGATGAGACTTGTTTCACAACACAAGTTTCTTCTGTTGATAAAAACAGAGAGAAGATATCTCTTGAAAATGGAAAGCGCACGTTTCGCCCTACACCGCATTTGGATACCACATCTAAAGACATAATAACATCAGGTGGGTGGTTGACTGACCTGCACATGGATCATTTTAGTCATATTGTCAAAAAATGTTCGTCATATTTACCCCAAGAAACGTGGCGAGTTCAAATGCCGGACACAATTAAGCCGGTTTCATCGAACAAAAAGCATGTGCAAATATTGCACAGCGGTAATACAGGATCAGACGGGCACTGGGTGTGCAGTTATTTTGACGGTAAATCACTTTACATATACGATTCATTAAACAGGAAGACTCTTCACGAGCACCATGAGACGTACTTGAGGAAACTGTTTCCCTTTTATCAGTTTCAGAGCAAACGTATCAAATTCCCTCTGGTCCAACAGCAACCTAACGGATCCGACTGTGGAGTCTTTGCTATTGCGTTTGCAATATCGCTAATTAATGGTCGTAACCCATCCAAAGAAAGGTACCATATTCCTCTGATGCGAACGCATTTGTTAAGAATATTCGAAAGCAATATCATAGAAAACTTTCCACGTGTTAGCGTGAAAAAGAATGTTGCGTCGAAAAATACTAGTTCTAAGAAACGTCAGGCACTTAGCGAATATGTCCGGGAAGAATCTTCGGAACCTGATAAAAAGAGAATCATGTTAGGCGAGGTAGCACAGGTCGAAACTATTTCACTGTCAGATAATAATAATATTAATGATGATGATGACAAGTTACGGCGATCAATTCAGAAAAATATAATACCTGCAGACAAGCCAGTAGCAGAACCACACGCAAATAAAAGATTTGGAAACATGTTGTCGGTTGTGGATGATCTCTCTCATGATCGTCATGAACAAGTCATCCTTCATGAGCATGTGTCAGACGTTAAAAAACGTCAAGAACGAAATCGAAAATGTTATCATTTGAATGATGAAAAGCAGCGAGCTCGAAAGCGAGAACTTTACCTCTTGGATGTGAAAAGGCAGCGGGCTCGAATGCGAGAACTTTACCTCTTGAATAAGGAAAGGCAACGGGTTCGAAGGCGAGAACTTTATCTCTTGGATAATGAAAAACATCGCGCTGCAAAAAATAATAGATATTTGATTGACATTGATCATCAGCGAACTCAACATCGCAAACTCTATTCGTTGAATCTAGAAAAATCACGTGAACAGTTCCGTAAGCGGTATGCTGCCCGAGTAGAAAGAGAACGGACGCGACTGCGAGCAAATTATTTACGCCGTCGTGAACTGAAGTTGCAGTACAATAAATTTTATTATATAAAAACCAAGAGGACTGACATTGCGAGGCAAAAAATAAGTGCTGCTGGCCGGATCCTCACAAAATATAGAATCTTCCGTGCGTCAAACACCATAGCAGTGAGGCAATCGAGAGAAAAATATGTAGTCAAGATTTCGTCGAAAATGAGCGATGAACAATGCAAAACTGAGAACAGATTGAAAGCGGAATCTATCATAAACTGGTGTCTTCATGAACGGGAAAGTAACGTCATTATATTAAAAAATAAATTACAGACCGTTAAGAAGCAGGCGCAAATCTTTTCAACAAAGGCTGCTCAATGTCCCGATCACAGTATCGAGGATAAAATAGGTGCTCTATGCGGTTCATCAAAACATATTGCTTCCGGTGAACCCTATTTTGCGGAAGCTGCATACAAATATGTTCAATTATCAGATCCAATTGTAATCAATCAAACGGGGCAAGCAGTAAACATTTTGCCATTGGTTGATGCAAAGAGAAAAGTAAAAGGCCTGAAAAAAAGTTGGCTTTGCGATAACACGTGTAAAACCAAAGATATTCATCAACTGAATAAGTATGTTAGCTTTCTGCAAATTATATCGACGTGCACGTTGAAAAATTTTCATAAATTCATCATGCGAATGGATTGTACTGTAAAACATACAGACGGTAAGCTAGGTCATTCACAAGTGTGTTACATGGATAACCCCAACTGCAAATCAATTTTCCTACCCGTTCAGGTATTAGCACCACATTTCCCATCGGTGCGGTACATACAGCGACTAATATGCAAATCATTGAACTGTTTTGAGAAAATCGTTTCCATAGACAGAGCCCTAAATGACGGCGACGTAGGGAAACTAAAAGAAATCTCAGAGCTGGCCCGACACAAAGCTCATACGATCGCAAGTAATGTCAGAACAGAATTAGATCTCAACGAAGAAAGTATAAAATCCAAGTACGTGATCGCGTTTAAAACATTAACAAAGCGATCTATGGATACTCCACGGTTCGTATGTGTATCCTGCGAAAAACTTTGTTTCCAAAGAGAGGTCACGAACGTAGAGAAATTCAGGAAGCCTATGACTAGTCTACTATGGACAGATTTGATGCGACATGTTGCAGTCCAAGGTATCGATTGCGATTATGTTTGCAATTATTGTCTGTCAAAGCTGCGTCAAGATATTATGCCACCGAAGTGCGTATTGAATAAACTCACTACAGAGGCGGTACCTGAAGTTATATCGTGCTTAAATGATTATGAGAGAATTTTGATTCAAAGAGCTAAGGCATTCCAAACTATCCAAAGAATGGGCACCGTTGCAAAAAAAAATTTACCCCACAGAGAGACGGTGCAAAAAGTTAAGGGCAGAACATTTCATTTGCCCCTGCCCCTTGATGAAACTTTGAAAAAAGTTTGTCGTCAAACGGATCCAATTAATCTCGACCACGAATTCTACATCCTGGTTCGTGGTATACCAACAAAATCAAAATTGGTTTGGGAACAACTGGTTGATATGAATAAAGTGTGGGAAGCGTTAGTCTGGCTCAAAACAAATAATCCCCAGTATTCGAAGATCGAACTGCCAGCATCAGCTGATCTCCTGCTGGCTCATATAAAAGACGTAGAATTCCAAATACAAGTCAATCAAGATACAGAAACAGTTGCTGATCATGAAGACGATCCTTTAGTCGAACGAAACGAGAATCACGACAAAATAGAAGCTAACGAGCGTACAGCATTACTCACTCAGGCTTCGGCATCGGATGCGCTGTACGAACAGTTTACTATATATCCGATGTACGAAAAAAAAGAAAATGAAACGGCGACCAACCTCTATCAAATGTTGAAAATTCACGACGTGCCATTAGATAACCGTGAAAAAACACTAGATTTGCAATGTTTTCCGCACTTGTATCCTTACGGTTGTAACGGACAACACGAAGATAGACCCAAACGTCTTACTCATTCCGAATTTATTAAATCGAGACTTATGTCAAAGCATCCACAATTCAGAACCGATCAACAATACCTTTTCTATCTATTGAACGATGCTAACAACAGACAATTGAACAGTGGTATTTATTACAAATTAAATATCATCAATCCAAGAGAGCGATTTACCGCAGCAAGTTATTTGAGTAAGCTCTCAAAAGAAGAGTTGGAAGGAAATTTAAATGCTATATTTGCAAGACTGCGTAATACAGAGCAATATTGGAGTCGGCCAAGAAATGACGTATCATGCATGATATATAATTACGGGCCAGCGACATGGTTCCTCACATTAAGTCCAAGCGAATGGTTGTGGTCGGATATGACAGAATATCTACGCGAGGTCGGTGGCTCCTGCACCGCAAAGATGTCACCTAGTCACTTGGTGGCCTCTGATCCAGTGTCCGCATCCAGATTTATCGACAATAAGTTCAAGGCTATGCTCGATTTCATGTGTTCTCCAGATAATCCTATTGGGGAAGTAACGCATTTCTTTTGGAGGCGAGAATACCAAGGTAGAGGAATGCAGCATTTTCATTTAATGATCTGGATCAAAGATGCTCCGATTCTTGGAACATCTTCCAATCAAGAGGTAGCAAACTTTATTCTTAAATATGCTACTTGCAGAATACCATCTAAAGATGTTTCACCAAACCTCTATCGTCGTGTTAATACACATCAACGGCATACCCATAATTCCTATTGTTTGCGAAGTAAAGCGAACAAAAATGGGAAATCTGGAAAAGTGTGTCGTTTTGGGTTTTCTCGACCAATCACGAATAATTTCGTTATGCGAGAAGTAGCCATTTCGATTGCTGGTAGGCGAACGCTCAAGTCTAAAAGCAGATTATACGACCTGCCCCGTTCCGAAAAAGAAGCCAATATTAACGACTACAACCCGGCAATTCTTACGGCCTGGGAAGGGAATATGGACATTCAGTTCATTGGGGAAAAATCTACACTCTTGAATCGGTATGTCACTAAATACGTTGCTAAGCCCGAAAAAAGCAACTCAGACACAACTTTCGAAGACATAAATTCCACGAAATCTTTGTGTAGTCGTTTATGGAATTTTGCTTCGCGCATGTTAAATCATAGAGAATGTGGAGCTCTTGAAGCCGCCGATACTCTATTAGGTATCGCTTTGTATGGCACAGATCCAGAAACTACCATCAGGTGGATTGACGTGAAAGTGATCAGAAATAGAAAAGTAAAATCTCGTAAGGAAATCGAAGCTTTGGAGGCTGATTCCACTGAAATATTTTGCGATTCGTTAGTCGATACGCATTATCCCGCACGACCAGAGGAATTGGAATCTACCAACCTCTACGATTTCGTACAATGGTACGACACAACGAAATACGAACCCAAAGCTCAGGAGATCGAATATTACCCGATAGGCAAATCGATGTACTTAAAGAAGCGTAAGCATCCATGCCTTGTAAATCACTACAAAAATAACGTCAATATTCAACCCGAACGTTATTTTTACGCCTTGTTGCTACTTTTTCAACCATGGAGAGATGTAGATGAACTCCGAAACGGGTGCGATACTTATGCCGAGTCATTTCAGTCAATGCAATCAAAACTTGCACAAGCACTAAAATATCACGAACGCATAACCGAACTACAAAAAGCTATGGAATATGCAAAGGAAATGATTGAAAAACAAATCGCAGATAATGCGAGAGACAATGATGATTCACAAAATAGCGATACTGTACCACTCGGCTGCGTACCTATCGAGGCTGAAGGGGCGATGAAGGAATTCAAAGACGCTGCTGAGATAGTAGAAACCGTAGACGTTTCAGAAATGATGAGTAAACTGAACATGGATCAGAAACGAGTCTTGGATCAGGTTATCAAAGCGGTGAGTTCAAATCACATCCTACGTCTTTACGTCAGTGGAGAGGGTGGAACTGGCAAGAGCTTTCTCATAAAAACTATCAGATGTTGGATTAAGCAGCATGCTAATAAAGATACTGCAATAACCGCCCCAACCGGTATAGCAGCATTCAATGTTGACGGCTTGACTGTTCATAGGCTTTTTCAATTGCCAGTTGAACACGGCCGCACTCCAAAATATAAACAGCTGTCGGACGCGGTCCTTAAAACCATACGGGACCAATTGAGAAACGTTGCGCTGATAGTGATAGACGAAGTTTCGATGATTTCTAACGTAACGTTCATGTACATACATCTTCGATTGGTCGAAATCTTTAATACTGCAGACTGTGAAGATGGTTGGTTTGGTAATAAGCATATTCTCCTTTTCGGCGATTTGCTACAACTTCCACCTGTTCACGAGGGACCTTCGTTCACGAAATTATCGAACACCGATGTCGAAAAACTTATAGGCGCAATGGGTAGTGTAGATCTGTGGTGTAATTTATTTACATACGATGAACTCACTATCAACATGAGACAAAAGAACGATCAAACGTATCGCGAGATACTCTCAAGAATACGCCTTGGGATCGTCACTGATTCGGACACGAAAATGTTGTCATCGAGGAAGATCACATTCAAAGCAATTGAGTTCAGAGACAGAATACGAGAACTTTGCAACTATATCAATAATTTACCCATCGACACAGTCTGTTTACTTCCTACGTGTCGCATGTGTGATGTCCTCAATGAAGCTATGTTGAGCGAAATTCAGACTGACGAGGTACAATTATTGGCTCATGATACGGTTGACTGTCCACCGTACTTCAGAAAAAAGGTTCAGAAAATGTTGAACACGGATGACGAAGACAGTTCTCGAACCGCAGGTCTTGCAAGAATGATTATTGTAAAAATTGGTTCGAAAATAATGATTAGACGGAACATTGATGTTACGTTAGGCCTCGTCAACGGCACTATTGGTACAATAACGGCCATATCCCGAGCTGCTGACACCGACGACGTAGAAACAGTGCAGATTGTCTTAGCTTCAGGCGTCGTACATGTTTTGGAGCGTGTTGATGTGAAATTTGAGGTAATGGAAGGTGCTTTCGTTATCCGAAGACAATTCCCTATTTGCCTCAGTTACGGTATTACAATTCATAAAAGTCAGGGCTTGAGTTTAAAGAATGCCGTGATCGATGCAGGTAATTCCATATTTGCTTGTGGTCAAGCGTACGTTGCTCTTTCGCGGGTAACTTCACTAGAAGGTCTGCATTTGATCAATTACGATCCTTACTCCGTATTAGCGAATGGAGCCGCCATTTTGGAATACAATAGATTAAGGAAAAAGTATCGTCCAGATCTCACACCGATGCCTCTCACGTCGATAAGAGCACAGAAGGTGGCTGACTGCAGATGGTCGGTTCCGAGGGATGTTGTCACATGTCAGATACCAGCTGAAGAAAACACTGCAGCTAAATTGTGGCAAATAAAAGGCTTACAAAACGTCGATCACGTTTCTTGTTACGCCAACGCAACGATCCAGTGTATATTTCACTGTAGAACATTCAGGGACCATTTATCACGTCAGACTCAAACATACGATATTTTGCAAATGTTAATCGATGGTTATGCTAACTCAGACGCCCCGCTAAATGTATTTCCCGCCAGGGCACTAGCGGGTGAACAGTTCACTGCGAATGAGCAGCAAGACGCGTCAGAATTTTTAACCGGTCTCATTTCTCATTGCAATAATCTCAGCATAATTGTTGAGCACCAGCTGGCGACAAAACTGCACTGCAAAGATTGCGGTTACACTAATACCTCAATCGAACGGAGTAACATATTGTTACTGGCACTGCCCAAACCTGGCAAAAAAACACCGAGCTTATCCGACCTAGTCAATGATAATCTCTCGCACTGGAAAACGGTAGAAGGATCGTGAGGTACTTGTAAGTCGAAAAAAATGAGCGTGAAGACTGACATATCATCAGCAAACAGGTGTTTAATTATTCAGCTAATGCTGTTTTCAGTAGAGAATGGAAAAGTCACGAAAATGAATGGCTACAACATAAAAGCGGTACCTACAGAGAAAATCATGATCTGCACTAAAGTGTACAAGGTTGATAGTGCAATATTCCACCATGGCCGCAGCATAACCGAAGGGCATTATACAAGCATGCTTCGAGAAGGGACGTCTGCCTGGGTGAACGCTAATGACGCAAACATCAGAAAACAACCCTGGCCAAGAAATGCTAAAGACGCGTACATATTCTTCTTGCGGCAAATCTGAAGGCAGTGCGAGAAATATAGTAAGAATATAAGGATAAATACAAAAAGCGACCTAAACAGATGCAATGCAATCGTGACTATAAGCCCTGCATGTAGTAACTCCGCCATTGCCGGTCCCAAGCCCGGATGAGAAAGGAGGAGGGCTGCATGCAGGGTTTATAACTCAATAATTCAAATATAATTGTTTGTGAAACATTACGTTTTTTCACGTATCGAACAAGTACTAAGATTATATAACACAGAGTCCAATATAACTCACGATAGAATCGGTTTATCAAGGAGTAAAAGCGATACGATATGAATACTGCCATATACCGAGAGGGCTCGTGGATGTGGGCCAGTGAAGCTCACGCACGTAAAATTTTCGTAGTGGTCTGATATTACCGCAGCACTTGGATTTAGAAAAATTTGGAACGTAGCGTTTGCTATCAGATGCCGTCCGGCTAATGTTTATAAGCATTTGTGTTTGAAAAGTGCATTTCAATAGGGCAGAAAACAGAACAAGTTCGTCCGTAGAGGCGATAAAGAGCAGAAGTTGTATAAATAGCGGCTGCGTATCTGCTGTTATGCTGTAAGTATATTTGAGCACATTTCACGATCATCCTGTAAATCACATTAGTCAAGTTTCATAAAGATTATGATTTTCATATTGTACTATTATTATTCCGGAATGATGCTTTATCTATTGGTGCAATGACTGGTGCTAATTATTACTTCAAGATCACTGATCAAGAGACTCGGTAGTTTCGCGCCGAGTACATTCAAAAGAACGGGCGTCTACCGAGTATCTTTACTGCGACGGGCGCTCAAAAGCGGAATGGGGATTCGCGGTTTATGAAAAAGCTCTCATATTAATAATATTACACCAAATGTGGAATCACTTTCGCTGTATAAATCGGTAACGAGCTTTCATTTGAGCCTAAGTTCAATGAAATCGGTGGTCGGAGAGCTGAGATGAATGAGAGGGAAGTGATACAAGGACAGACTGAGTAGCAGGACATTGTGTCTTTGTCTCGCAAGCTGTGATTGGTCGCTGACATTTTTGTCACATGATTGGTCACTGCCGTACCTAGTAAATTTCGGTGCCCACAAAGCACCGAATCACAAGTGTATCACACTTAAATTTAAATATACACCCGCAATTCCCGAGGACCTGAGTTTCTCAATACACGGCCCTGACTGAGAAAAAGAGAGCATATCCTGCACTTCGATTTTCTCTGTCTGATCACTTTTCGACCGGCGATGATCCCTCCATTCACTATATGCTCTAAGGGTACACGCAAGGAGGTATAGTAGTCTCATTTCTTACGGAGTTCGCCACCGCACAGCGATTTTTTTGCATTGGGCACCAGAGAAGCGGCGCTCTTATTAGCTACCGTTCGCGACGCTGGCGCCGCAAGGGATTACAAAATGTCAATGCTTTATCGTTTGCGAGCGGGTCTATCATGGCGGCAGCAACGTAAAAGTGGTAGGCCGGTATTTGCTGGAATGTGGGTTGTACGTCACATTCCCCTGTGACAGCCCTCTCAATTTCGTAAACGAACATAGATAATCGTAGATAACACTCTGAACAGCGTACATGTTTTTCTACTCTATCAATAATTGAAACATCGGGAGTTTACTTGCCAACGTTGGCCGCTTGTGAGGTTACGAGAGAAAAGTTCGTCGAATAATCGGTAATCGTTACCGGCAGTGATTGCGTAAAGAAGTCTCCAATATATCACAACATAGATGCAACGAATTCAGACCTACATAGAAGTGTACTTCTATTGGCTGGGGTGATGCTTGACAGCTTGGGGTAATACGGCGTAGTACTTACCCCAGCCACTCTGTGTCGCCACTGCAATTTTAAGCGTGTGTAGCACACGGACGTACTCCCATATCATACACAAAGAGAGCATCCATAAGCACCGCCTCCTCCTTATTCTTTCTCTGTCGTAATCACGGAATCACATATATCCGTCTTACTGACCCACGTGAGCGCGAGATTGTTTTGTCATCGCGTTTTGCGGAGAGGGCCGTGTGCAATTTTATTACGCTTGGCGGGAACATTGTTCTGGATAAATCGGCGTTGATTCTGCCAAGTTCTACGTACTTTTTACTAATTTTCAACAAATTATCAGTTTCTTTTCCTATCACTCCTATTTCTCCTTACACTCCTACAGACATGCCGCTGAATTTGTGTGCCTATAAAGGATGCACAAACTCCAAAAAGAAACGACCAGACCTATCCTTCCACCGTTTCCCTCGAGATGAATGCATGTAAGATATCCACTTCCATCGATCCTACTCATTTTTACCTCCTAAAATCTCCTAGCGACCTTTATCATCATTAGTTATGCATTTTTTTTAGCAATCTTGACACGGGCCTTATGTTTTGTAAATGCTGAAGTCGATTCTTGTGTGATCGTAATTCCTTGAAAATAGTTTTTTGGCGGGAATTCACTGTCGTGAGAGATTCGGTATTTTCAGTAATGGGTCGGTCTTGGCGAGATAAAGGAATCGAGAATTTACTCGAAATTTATCTATTATAAGAACTTCACATTATTCCTTCCGTAATTGTTTACTTTATCACCACATCCTCACAGGGAGTGAGGGTAGCAAAGACCATTAGGGCAACGAATTCAGACCTACTCTGAATTCGTTGATTAGGTGCCCGGCCCGTAGCCAAGTGGCCCGGTGCGCAAGCGCGTATTTCACCCTTGATGATCTCCTGGTTAGGGTGGGATTGTGTCTAGGCGCTTAAATACCGAGCGACTTCGAACTATAATTTAAGGGCGTCCGCTATTTAAGCGCCTACACACAATCCAGCCCTAACCAGATCATCAAGGGTGAAAAACGCGCTTACGCACCGGGCTACTTGATGCACCTAATGATCTTTGCTACCCGACCACCATCTAATTAAAAATTTTGATGAAATTTCAAAGACACATTCCTCTACAACCCCCAAAAACCTCCACCTCCTGCGAGGACGGGTCGATAAAGTAAACAATTACCATTTCTTCCAATGAGCAACAAATTCAGACCCTTATGGGCAGCGTATGATAGCATTACAAATACTTTCCTTTGATCGTCTGGTTATCTCCTGTATCTCTTTGACCTATTCCAAGACTTCGGTTGGCGAAATTAAAAATATCCGACTGAATTCCCCAAGCTGTCACATTATTTCAGGCAATGGAAAGATTTTTCCAGGTACCTATAGGCATTGAACGATGCGTTAGACAACAAGATCTAACACTTAATATCTTGCAATAAAAAATCAAATAATTGTTGCCATATTAATTCTATTTATGAGGAATTATAATAACAAAATAACTGATTATGGATGAAAAAATAACGCAACCCAATTGATTTCAATACAACACATTTGGCAATTTACTTTTCGTACTTACAGTCAGCTGGATTGGATATTGCACTCAGGGAACGATAATTTCCTTGAGCTAAGCTCAAAACAATTAATTGAAAAGAGATTGTGTTCAGAGCACTTCGAGAAGACGGATTTCATGGTAAGTCGTAACAAAAAGCAATTAAAAGTATCCGCTATTCCAAAGCATGCTTCACAAATAGAACTTACGCTTGATTCGCTTGAGCCTGACAGAGATTCCGGTCAGAATAGTGCTATACTACCTTCTCTTGTTCTTCCAAATCTATCAGCAGTCCCAGGGAATTATTCCTCGATACAACCAAATCCATCATTAGACATTACTTCTAGATATTCTCCAGCTATTGACACAAATATAGATTTGAATGGTACCCCCAACATCGAAGCCCCTCTCTTGTCTAATCCGTTGTCACCTGTTGTCATTGAAAGTCAACCTGATCAGATTTCTCATCAACCTGAGCTCCTTTCCCAGACTCAAATACAGGTTCCACAAACATCTTATAGGCTTACAGTGTCGCCCAGAAAAAAACGACTACAAAATCGAATCCAGACTCTGACTCGCAAGCTAAAAGTACAATCTAATAAAATTCGACGATTAGAATCCAGAAGCGCACGACAGACTGAGATTTACCGACAAAAACCTCCTGTAATAGCTGATATTTTGAAATCTGCTTCTCACTATTTGGAGGGTGAAGTTCTTTTATTTTTCGAGATGCAGCTCAGGCACACTAAAAGATCCAAGTGGACAGAGGTGGAGAAGCAATTTGCTTTGTCACTTTATTACAAGTCACCATCAGCTTATGTATTTCTAAGAGATGTAAAGAAATTTTTACTACCGTGCGTGACCCTTGTACGACGATGGATCAATGAATTACAGCTAACAACCGGAATTAACCAGGGTATTTTTGATAGACTCCAGAAAAAGACATTGACGATGACCAAATATGAACGGGAATGTGTACTACTGTGGGACGAAATGAGTATTAGAACTTTGCTAGAGTATAACTCAAAAGCGGACGTGGTAGAGGGCTATCAAGATCTTGGATCTCTAGGTCGCACTAGGGATTGGGCCAATCATGCTCTAGTGTTCATGTTGCGTGGGTTGAAGTACCCATGGAAGCAGCCCATTGCTTATGTAGTTTTGCATGGTAGCATTTCTTCAAATGACCTGACTTTACTCATCACAGACGTTATTACTGCGGTAATTCAAACCGGACTATTACCAAAATCTGTGACTTGTGATCAAGGACCCACTAACCGTAGGGCAGTTGCAAACCTGGGCGTCACAGAAGCTTCTCCTTTTTTTACAGTGATGGGTCGTAAAATTTTCTTCACATATGATGTACCTCATTTGATCAAGAGTATCAGAAATAATCTTCACAATAAAGACTTCGTTATAGATGGCGAAGTAGTTTCCTGGGTACCGATTCGGGAGCTACGCGAAATCGAAGCCAAAAGTCCCTGTAGGGCCGCCCCAAAATTGACGGATAGGCATATAGATCCCAACAACTTCCAACGAATGAAGGTTAGCTTAGCAACACAAGTCTTCAGTGGTTCTGTATCTGCAGCAATTACCACAGCCGTGTTTACAGGAGATTTGAAACATTCAGCAGGTCCAGCTACTGCTCGATTTATAAAAAATATGAATGATTTATTCGATTGCCTCAATAGTCGTAATTCTTATGATCCAAATCCTTTGAAGCGCGCTCTATCTTCTAAGCAGCCCCAAGTTGAGAACTTCTTACAAAGTGCTGTAGCATGGTTGAAGACGTGGAAGACTTCAACAGGACCATCACCACCTTGTTTTAGTGGACTCATATTGACTGTCAAGAGCGTTCTTCAGCTTTGGCAGACGATGCACGATGAGGGCTCCCTTTACTTACCCACTGCACATTTGAATCAAGACACATTAGAGAATCTATTTGCAATCCTTCGAAGTCGTTGTGGTCACAATGACAATCCTTCGTCTATGCAATTTCGTAGGAACCTTCAGTATGCAATGACTGTCAATTTAATGAAGCCGCCCAGTGGCACAAACTGTGAGCGGGACGATGCCACTTCGTTGTTTGCTACCTTTTCATCTGAACAATCCCAGTCGTCATCAACTCTCCCAGCCTGTGACGATGCTTCATCTAATGCTGCCATAAATCTCGACATAGACAATTGGGTTAACTGCGACGACCAAATTCGTATTGAATTGCCAGAGACAGTTGACAATACATCTTCGGATAGACTTCCCCACTCATTGACAGAACATGTAGACGAATCATTATCCTTATTTTCAGGCGGTTCTCTACAGGAATGTGCCATGAGGTATGTTGCAGGATATCTTGCACATAAGTGTTTGAAAAAATTCCAATGTCCAGACTGTTTACAGGATCTCACTAAAGACAACCAGGATCTCGAACAAACTAGTGAAACCTTAATATTTTGGAAAGCCTACAGCACATATGACGAGACTGACTTGGGACATCTCAAAGCTCCATCCGATAAATTTCACACTGCTGTTACATCAGCGTATCAAATCTTCGATGTGCAGTTCAAACAGCATAGTCATAAAGAGTTCCTCGGTCATTATCTTCGAAGCTGTATTTCTCACTGTTTTGCAAACTGTTTCGACGCCAATCACAAGGACTCCCAAAAGCATCTCGACTTTATTATTGCGTTGTTTGTTCGTGTTCACATCTTCTACAATCTCAAGTGGATGTCTAAAGATCGTAGGGATCATCACAACAATAAGCGACCTCCAGTCTCTGCAGGCTCAAAACCTAACCGCAAATTACAAAAAATTACTCATCTGTAATTCACTATAATTTTTATATCATAAGCAACCAACTTATGAATTTTTTTCTTCGGTTTCACCGACCGTTTTAAATCAGTGTGTGGATTCTTTCCATACTCATTCACGCTTACTCACTTGGCTTTGCTTCTAATATACATATTGTTTGCTTGCAAATATTTTACATGAATTCTCAATAGCTTTGCACGCTTTAATTTACATATTGATATTTGTATGTAGTAGTTACTGTATATACATAATAATATGTGCATGTATGTGTATACTTGTTCCTCCTTCAACCGTTCCTCATAACCTTTCATCCTTCATTCCAAAATCCCTTCCCGATGGAAAATGCCCACCACCTTCTCGTGGTTTCCATTGAGTAATGACAACTGACACCTAACATTGTTATTCCCATCAATTCCTGCAGAAATTAAAATTTCCCTGAATATCTATCTGTCATACTCATGTAATATCTAATGTATAAATGTCAGTTGAGCATTAGCCAAGAGTGGGTTCTAACTGTAAAATAATTAAGTAAACAAGCCGAATCTAATGAGTCGAGCTAAATGTAAGTATTTCATTCTTTCAATGTGCTGACCCAAGTTTAATTTGCGCCGTATGTCTATAATCATATTTTTGTGATATCGAAACGTTTTTCTCTGACTGGTTTGTCATACTCATTTTTTCTCTCAATTTTAAAGCAGGCGCCAGCTGCCTTTCGCGCTACTCGAAATTCACCTATTTTACCCGACCACGATCTGAACCGTATAAGCTCCGCCCACTCTATCGCACAGCGCGCGGTTGCCTTACATTACATATTAGTTCCATCTCGCGGTAGATTTTTTCCCGAAATCTTTGGCATCACCTTGATCCAAAGAAGTACACTTCTATGTAGGTCTGAATTCGTTGATAGATGTATCGAATGATCGTAGGCAGGGTCAACGAATTCAGACCTACACTGAATTCGTTGGCAGGGTGTTCGAGTTCGTCGAATCTGCAAAGCAATCACGTGAGTAACAAACAGCATGGGTGTGAGTCAATCATAAACTTTGCATTCCCAACTACCTACTGTATCGGATCAGAACAACCAATATCTTCCTCTGTCTCACAAACATACCGATATCGAAAAATACAGCAGTTTCTGTTCCAACAACACAAATCGAGGGTTCCTATTCCCACAGGCAAACCAACGCCGAACCATCCAACACAACCACCTGGATTTTCAAAATTGAGAGTTCCTTTCCAATCCTACTCGGCTATACAACCTGTAACGGAATCACAGGGAGAAAGACTCGCCAACATCGAGGTCTTCCGCCGATGCTTCTCGTCGTTACAAGTTGCAGTCGACAAGATCCAACCTATCTCCCCCGGAGTTGTTGTAAGTCAGTCATAAGCAATGCGTCTCCAATGTATCTGCTGTACCGAATCGACACAATCAACACCTTCCTTTCAGCCCCCAGTGTACCGATATCGAAAAATCCAGCAGTTCCCGTTCCAATTCGACGAACCAAGGGATCCTACTCCTACAGGCAAACCATCGCTGAACGATCCATCACTACCACCCGGATTTTATGAAAGGACACTTCCCCTCCCGGCACGTTACCAACTTGAGAGTTCCTTCCAATCCCACTTGGCTTCATAATTTGTAACGGAATCAGAGGTAGAAAGACTTGCCAACATTGAGGTCTCTTGCTGATGGTTCTCGTCGTTACAAGTTGCAGTCGACAAAATCCAACCAATCTCCTCGGAGTTGTTGTAAGTCGATCACAATCAATGCGTCTCCAATGTATCTGCTGTACCGTATCAACACAATTAATACTTTTCTTTCCCCCACAAGCATATCCATACCAAAGAATGCAGCACTTTCTGTCCCAATACGACAACCCAAAGGATCCTACTCCCACAAGTGTACTGACATCGACAAAGTTTTTGGCTCTTCCTTTGTGAATTCATGAAAAAAGTCGGCTCTTCTCCTGGAACGTGACTAATGAAAACCTCATCTACAATCCTACCCGCTGACGAAACTTCCAAGAGACCGAAACGGCGGAAGACTTTGCCGAACAAAGAAAGTCCACGTCCGATATAATTCGCCGTCACCTACATTCAAATCAAATCCCGGCCACGCACCCGGGAGTTGTCGGTAAGCCAACTACGACTTTTTTCTTTCATTGGTACTGACCACGTCGATTCATTACAACTACTATTCGACCTTTTCCTACTAGCATATCAATGTTAAAGAATGTAGCAGCTTTTGGGTCATTTATCCAGCAATTGTTTATGAGTCGATCTAATCTCTAACCTTTTCCCTCACCGACTATATCATAACTAACACCTTCCTTTCTCCTAGAAGCATACTGATATATTGAAGGATTCATCAGAACCTGTTCCATTGCTCCAAGAACCCCTCCCAGAGACCACCTTCGAGCAAATCGAGGGTGAAGAATTTTGATCTTCCTTCCATGTCACCTGAAAGAAACCAGTCTTTCTCCTGGCACATCATGAACGGAAAACTCCTTTTCAAATGCGATCCAACTCGGGGATGAGAGCTGTAGCGAATCAAAAGGTAAATGACTTTTCAAACCGTAGGACTCCTACAGACGAATCTTAGTTGGATAGTTTAATCGAGTTCTGGCCACCAGACCAACGATTCCTCGTGACTCTAGTACGATGTTTATCACTTTCTCGACCCACTATACCAATTCATAATGACTAATACCATCCTCTCCTCTACCAGCATAAGGAAAAATTGGTTCCTGTTCCGAAACCGCAAACCAAGAGTTCCTGCACGCTCGAGCAAGGTGATGCTGAACAATTCGGAGCTTCCTTCCATGTCAACCGAAAGTAACCAGTCTTTCTCCTGGCACATCATTAACGAAAAACTCCTTTCCAAACGCGATTCTACCCAAAGATGAGAGCTGTAGCGAAACAAAAGGTGAACGACTTTTCAAAATGTAGGTCTCTTTCGGATGAACCTTGCTTTCATAGCTAAATCGAGTTCTGGCCACCAGACCAACGATTCCTTGTCACTCGAGTACGATGTTATATCACTCTTTCGACCCATTGTACCAATCCATAATGTCTAACGCCATCCTCTCCTCTACCAGCATACGGATATCGAAGGAAAAACCGGTTCCTGTTCAGATACCGCTGACCAAGAGTTTCTGCATCCTCAAACAAACTGACGCTGAAAAATTCGGAGCTTTCTTCCATGTTACCTGAAAGAAGACGGTTTTTCTCCTGGCATTCCACAAAACACGAGCTCCTTTACACATGCAAGCGCTGAACTAAGCTATGGCTGAATCAAATGGTGGAAGACTCCTTAAATCATCGATTCATCACCGATAGCTACTAGCTGTCTTGGTGTTACCTAGGTGCCTTGGATTGCAGTCATGCAAGCACCTTTCTCAGATACCACTGCGTTACAATATATTAGCACATACGCCGATGGTTTACGCTGGAAGTGGGTCATCGATTCACGTTGCGGTGAAGAGCATTAAATGAAAAGTGTGAAATTTGTGTAAAAATAAGTTTTTTAACATTTGTTTCCGTAATCCATGTTACTAACAAGTACAACATCTGTCATCTGCTAATATCAATGATATATAAGTGCGATATGTGAGTGTAGTACTTTGTACCAAATTTATTGCTATACGTAACAAGTATCATAATAACTGATCTATGCGATGTAACGGTGATCGCAATGTATGGTAATAGATGGGTATTCGAAATAAAAGACACCACCAATGTTACTTTCAATCTTGGCATTGCATTGTAACAGCTATTGTTGTAGTCACCTCAAGGTTAAGGGAGGTCATAAGTACGTTATGTATCATTTACTGGATTAGTTATAATGGTAATATTTCCGTTTGGGAAACGTCCTGAGAATCACTGTCATCTGGTGGGCCAACTAAAGATGTTTGTCATATATTCTCATTACATCAAATGGCCAATGAGGTTCCCTGCAGCAAATGATCAATCTAGTGATAGCTGTGGTTACCTGCAAAAACAATCTTGTTAGGATCAAAAATACACATCGAGCAAATCAAAGGAAAAGAGAAATAAACACCACTCAGAGTCATTTACCAAATCCAAGTTCGTACCACCAAATAGGAGATCCAATACCTGTCGGAGGACGTCCCTATCTTTACAGCAACATACCATGGGTTGAGTCACTGTCAGAAGGTCGATATTTTTCAGTAGGAAGATTATATATATCCGATGTTTACTATCTTCTTGCAGCGCTGAATGTGAAAATTCCATATTGTCAAAAACATCACAACAACTTTAACGCATAAATTTGAGAATACCGTCGTAATCATGATTGACTCGAAATATAAAAGAGACCGTTAACATCTGTGCTATGCTCTCTACCTTTGAACCTATCCGATGCAGATTTTGGCTGTCGTTTTATCCGAAAGGATCTATCAACCAACAACAGGTTGGACCGTTCGATACTAAATAACATGCAAAATAGATCCTCGCGATTCATCGGAGGGTCATCAGCTCGTACATTCAATATTTAAGAGAAAAGAGTTGATTTTGAATCACACGATGGTTCCTCGGATTCGATCGGCATCCATAAAGAGCAGTGATAGAGAGACTCGACTCTAAATATTGGTCTGCCACTGAGAATTTAAATTCCCCGATGTGTCCAGAGAGTAAATGGACACCTAGGGGTGGGAATATCAGTCATGAAAAATAATCTAATGAGGTGACCTCTGTCCGCAGCATCAAATGAGATGCACCGATGATCAACTTCATTCCAGTGGCATCCCTTGTGCAAAAATATCTATTGAACACGGTGCTGTCTTTGCGATGAAAAAGAACTCCTTTTCATTCACAAGATATTTTAAAACGAGCATCATCTTATTATTTGATCAAACTGCAAGAGTTTGTGTCCCAGCAAACCGGAAGTGCATATAGATTCTGGAACTAGCAGAAGGCTGTGGAATCGGAGAAGGCGGAAGCTCTCAATCGACTTCCCGCCGATTCATTGCTGAAAAAATGGCTGAACGGCCTAGGCGCATGAGTCTCGACAGCGTGAGTTTATTTTTTCTTTTATCGGAAGAAATTCAATAACTTTGTGTTCGATAACTTGCCGAAAAGCTAACGTGTATTATCAATTTGCAGGTTGACGACGAATTGGCTAATTGGCCTAATGACGACGATTTGCTGGGTATGGCTGGCCTGCGAGTTGCTGGTCAGCCATACCCAGCAGAACGCCAGGAGGGCCGCCCTGAGTTAGGTATGCATTCCATTTGTTACGATTTATTCAGTGTGCCATATAACAGTCGGAATTCATTGTTATCCACTCGATCCGCATTTGTTCTTGCATTAATCCATGATACATGAGATTCAACGAAAAACAAATTTACACTTCGATTCGATGCTTTCATACTGCTATGAACGTGATTGAACTTTGAACTATTCACGCGTTAATAACGACGGCTAATGGACTACAAGTATCTATATAATTACCGTAAAATAATTTTTGAACTCAACAGAACCGGCGGTACCGGCAGAACCGGTTGGACCAGACGAACCGGCCGAACCGGCGGGACCCGAGGAACCGGCGGCACCCGCAGCTTTAGAGGCCGCAAACGGTATGTAACATAACATTCGAGTTCATTTATCTGAGACGGTACAGATTGTCTCATCTGGTGGGTTACTGCATCTCACGTGTAGTTCGTATCTCTTTCTCAATGATACCTTATCTTAAGTTAATTTGATTACATATGTTGTAGCGAACCAATGGCGCAGAAAGCGCGGTAAGCGGGCGGGGCGGCGAGACCGCTCCAGAAAGCAGGCGACCCTGGCCGCCCAAATGATTTGGGATTATACCCAAATCGCGGTATCTCAATTCAGGGGTGGCCAGGGCCGCAGAGGCCGTGGTCGCGGTGGCCGCCGGGGCGGCAGGCGTGGAGGAGGCGGCGGCATCGCTGCATAATTAAATATTATTAAATAAATCGACATTTGAAAACGAACACCAATGATTTGTTATTTATTTGATAATTCACAATAGTAACGTGCCCAGTCCCCGAGACAAGTTGTAGGAATTAGATCCCGCTCCATGGAATTGAATAAAAATGTCTTCCGTCGTCTGCTGGCAAGTCTATCATGGCGGCGACAACGTGAGAGTGGTAGGCTCGTATTCGCTAGAATGTGGGTTGTACGTGATATTCCCCTATGAGAGCCCTCTCAATTTCGTAAACGAACATAGATAACAGCTTACACGTTTTTCTAACCTATCAATAATTGAAACGTCGGGTGTTTACTCGCCAGCGTTGGCCGCTTGTGAGGTTACGAGAAAAAAGCTCGTCGAATAATCGGTAATCGTTACCGGCAGTGATTGCGTAAAGAAGTCTTCAATATATCACAACATAGATGTATTGAATGATCGTAGGCAGGGTGTTCGAGTTCGTCGAATCTGCAAAGCAATCACGTGAGTAACAAACAGCATGGGTGTGAGTCAATCATAAACTTTGCATTCCCAACTACCCACTGTATCGGATCAGAACAACCAATATCTTCCTGTCCCACAAACATACCGATATCGAAAAATACAGCGGTTTCTGTTCCAACAACACAAATCGAGGGTCCCTATTCCCACAGGCAAACCAACGCCGAACGATCCAACACAACCACCTGGATTTCAAAATCGAGAGTTCCTTTCCAATCCTACTCGGCTATACAACCTGTAACGGAATCAAAGGGAGAAAGACTCGCCAACATCGAGGTCTTCCGCCGATGCTTCGCGTCGTTACAAGTTGCAGTCGACAAGATCCAACCTATCTCCCCCGGAGTTGTTGTAAGTCAGTCATAAGCAATGCCTTTCCAGTGTACCGGCTGTACCGAATCGACACAATTAACACCTTCCTTTCAGCCCCCAGTATACCGATATCGATAAATCCAGCAGTTCCTGTTCCAATTCAACGAACCAAGGGATCCTACTCCTACAGACAAACCATTGCCGAACGATCCAACACTACCACCTGGATTTTATGAAAGGACACTTCCTCTCCCGGCACGTTACAAACTTCAGAGTTCCTTTCCAATCCCACTTGGCTACATAATTTGTAACGGAATCAGAGGCAGAAAGACTCGCCAACATTGAGGTCTATTGCTGATGGTTCTCGTCTTTACGAGTTGCAGTCGACAAGATCCAACCAATCTCCTCGGAGTTGTTGTGAGTCAATCGCAATCAATGCGTCTCCAATGTATCTGCTGTACCGTATCAACACAATTAATACTCTTCTTTCCCCCACAAGCATATCCATACCAAAGAATGCAGCAGTTTCTGTTCCAATACGACAAACCAAAGGATCCTACTCCCACAAGTGTACTGACATGGACAAAGTTTTTGGCTCTTCCTTTGTAAATTCATGAAGAAGTCAGTTCTTCACCTGGAACGTGACTAATGAAAACCTCATCTACAATCCTACCCGCTGACGAAAGTTCCAAAAGACCGAAACGGCGGAAGACTTTGCAAAACGAAGAAAGTCCACGTCGGATATAATTCGCCGTCACCTACATTCAAATCAAATCCCGGCCACGCACCCGGGAGTTGTCGGTAAGCCAACTACGACTTTTTTCTTTCATTGGTACTGACCACGTCGATTCATTACAACTACTATTCGACCTTTTCCTACCAGCATATCAATGTTAAAGAATGCAGCAGCTCTTGGGTCATTCATCCAGAAATTGTTTATGAGTCGATCTAATCTCTAACCTTTCCCCTCATCGACTATATCATAACTAACACCTTCCTTTCTCCTAGAAGCATACTGATATCAAAGGATTCATCAGAACCTGTTCCATTGCTCCAAGAACCCCTTCCCAGAGACCACCTTTGAGCAAATCGAGGGTCAAAAATTTGGATCTTTCTTCCATGTCACCTGAAAGGAACCAGTCTTTCTCCTGGCACATCATGACCGAAAAACTCCTTTCCAAACGCGATCCAACTCGGGGATGAGAGCTGTAGCGAATCAAAAGGTAAATGACTTTTCAAACCGTAGGACTCCGACAGACGAATCTTAGTTGGATAGTTTGATCGAGTTCTGGCTACCAGACCAACGATTCCTTGTGACTCCAGTACGATGTTTATCACTTTCCCGACCCAATGTACCAATTCATAATGACTAACACCATCCTCTCCTCTACCGGTATAGGGATATCGAAGGAAAAATTGGTTCCTGTTCCGAAACCGCAAACCAAGAGTTCCTGCACCCTTCAACAAACTGATGCTGAAAAAGTCGGAGCTTCCTTTCGAGTTATCTGAAAGAAGACAGTCTTTCTCCTGGCACTTTATCAAACACGAGTTTCTCTACAACCGTACGTGCTGATTCAAGCTGTGGCTGATTCAAATGGTGGAAGATTCCTCAAATCATCGATTTATCGCCGATGGCTAGTTGCTGTCTTGTTGTTACCTAGAGACCTTGGATCGGGTGTATTCCGAAGTATACCACAAGTACTGCGAGTTTTCTTGTTTCTCTCTCGCACCCGTTCATTTGCTTATTTCTCTATCTCTTCGTGACACGAACTTGCGGTTCTTCGAGTATATTTCGGAATGCACCCATTGCAGTGATGCAAACACCTTTCTGAGATACTAATCATCCGATTTCGTCACCGTCGTCATCATCGTACAGTTAGCTATATGTCATCTGGAAACCAAAACCTTTTTTACATAAATCGCACTGGAGAGAAGTCGCAGTGTGGTTACTGCCGCGGATCGCACCGTATTCCTATCAAGTGGGAAAAAAGTTATAATTCCCACACGCCTAGTAGATGGCGTTAGCGCAGTAACGTCTCATTTCTTACCGAGTTCGTCACCGCACAGCGATTCTTTTTCATTGGGCTCCAGAAAAGCGGCGCTTTCATGGTTACCGCTCAAAGATTTTTCTCAACCCACGTCTCAACCCTTCAAATGTATGTGGTATACTTACATGCGTCAAACATCTTACAACAATAGTACGCCAAAGAAACCATAATTAACACGCACTATTCTCCAACAACATACAAAAAGTTATGAAATCCCCCCAAAAAGCACCTACGGTGCAAAAAAGTTCGCCAAGTACATTTAATGTTTGAAAAATTCATTGATAATAAGAAAAAAAGGATTCAAATCAATTATTGTGCCAAGTACATGTAACTTTGCAACATGTAAGAATATAAAATTGGAAAGTAAATCAATGAGACTTAATTCAAGGAATCAAAAAAAATCAATGAAATAAATTAAATGAAATATAAAAAAAAAAAATTTTTAAAAAAAATTGGAGGTAGTGGGACTTGGCGGGCTTTTTCCGAAAAAAAATCCGGAATTTTTGTATGGCAATATAACATTAGCCCGCCAAGAACCACGTACTCCAATTTTTTTTAAAAATTTTTTTTTTTTATATTTCATTTAATTTATTTCATTGATTTTTTTTGATTCCTTGAATTAAGTCTCATTGATTTACTTTCCAATTTTATATTCTTACATGTTGCAAAGTTACATGTACTTGGCACAATAATTGATTTGAATCCTTTTTTTCTTATTATCAATGAATTTTTCAAACATTAAATGTACTTGGTGAACTTTTTTGCACCGTAGGTGCTTTTTGGGGGGATGTTACATACCGTTTGCGGCCTCTAAAGCTGCGGGTGCCGCCGGTTCCTCGGGTCCCGCCGGTTCGGCCGGTTCGTCTGGTCCAACCGGTTCTGCCGGTACCGCCGGTTCTGTTGAGTTCAAAAATTATTTTACGGTAATTATATAGATACTTGTAGTCCATTAGCCGTCGTTATTAACGCGTGAATAGTTCAAAGTTCAATCACGTTCATAGCAGTATGAAAGCATCGAATCGAAGTGTAAATTTGTTTTTCGTTGAATCTCATGTATCATGGATTAATGCAAGAACAAATGCGGATCGAGTGGATAACAATGAATTCCGACTGTTATATGGCACACTGAATAAATCGTAACAAATGGAATGCATACCTAACTCAGGGCGGCCCTCCTGGCGTTCTGCTGGGTATGGCTGACCAGCAACTCGCAGGCCAGCCATACCCAGCAAATCGTCGTCATTAGGCCAATTAGCCAATTCGTCGTCAACCTGCAAATTGATAATACACGTTAGCTTTTCGGCAAGTTATCGAACACAAAGTTATTGAATTTCTTCCGATAAAAGAAAAAATAAACTCACGCTGTCGAGACTCATGCGCCTAGGCCGTTCAGCCATTTTTTCAGCAATGAATCGGCGGGAAGTCGATTGAGAGCTTCCGCCTTCTCCGATTCCACAGCCTTCTGCTAGTTCCAGAATCTATATGCACTTCCGGTTTGCTGGGACACAAACTCTTGCAGTTTGATCAAATAATAAGATGATGCTCGTTTTAAAATATCTTGTGAATGAAAAGGAGTTCTTTTTCATCGCAAAGACAGCACCGTGTTCAATAGATATTTTTGCACAAGGGATGCCACTGGAATGAAGTTGATCATCGGTGCATCTCATTTGATGCTGCGGACAGAGGTCACCTCATTAGATTATTTTTCATGACTGATATTCCCACCCCTAGGTGTCCATTTACTCTCTGGACACATCGGGGAATTTAAATTCTCAGTGGCAGACCAATATTTAGAGTCGAGTCTCTCTATCACTGCTCTTTATGGATGCCGATCGAATCCGAGGAACCATCGTGTGATTCAAAATCAACTCTTTTCTCTTAAATATTGAATGTACGAGCTGATGACCCTCCGATGAATCGCGAGGATCTATTTTGCATGTTATTTAGTATCGAACGGTCCAACCTGTTGTTGGTTGATAGATCCTTTCGGATAAAACGACAGCCAAAATCTGCATCGGATAGGTTCAAAGGTAGAGAGCATAGCACAGATGTTAACGGTCTCTTTTATATTTCGAGTCAATCATGATTACGACGGTATTCTCAAATTTATGCGTTAAAGTTGTTGTGATGTTTTTGACAATATGGAATTTTCACATTCAGCGCTGCAAGAAGATAGTAAACATCGGATATATATAATCTTCCTACTGAAAAATATCGACCTTCTGACAGTGACTCAACCCATGGTATGTTGCTGTAAAGATAGGGACGTCCTCCGACAGGTATTGGATCTCCTATTTGGTGGTACGAACTTGGATTTGGTAAATGACTCTGAGTGGTGTTTATTTCTCTTTTCCTTTGATTTGCTCGATGTGTATTTTTGATCCTAACAAGATTGTTTTTGCAGGTAACCACAGCTATCACTAGATTGATCATTTGCTGCAGGGAACCTCATTGGCCATTTGATGTAATGAGAATATATGACAAACATCTTTAGTTGGCCCACCAGATGACAGTGATTCTCAGGACGTTTCCCAAACGGAAATATTACCATTATAACTAATCCAGTAAATGATACATAACGTACTTATGACCTCCCTTAACCTTGAGGTGACTACAACAATAGCTGTTACAATGCAATGCCAAGATTGAAAGTAACATTGGTGGTGTCTTTTATTTCGAATACCCATCTATTACCATACATTGCGATCACCGTTACATCGCATAGATCAGTTATTATGATACTTGTTACGTATAGCAATAAATTTGGTACAAAGTACTACACTCACATATCGCACTTATATATCATTGATATTAGCAGATGACAGATGTTGTACTTGTTAGTAACATGGATTACGGAAACAAATGTTAAAAAACTTATTTTTACACAAATTTCACACTTTTCATTTAATGCTCTTCACCGCAACGTGAATCGATGACCCACTTCCAGCGTAAACCATCGGCGTATGTGCTAATATATTGTAACGCAGTGGTATCTGAGAAAGGTGCTTGCATGACTGCAATCCAAGGCACCTAGGTAACACCAAGACAGCTAGTAGCTATCGGTGATGAATCGATGATTTAAGGAGTCTTCCACCATTTGATTCAGCCATAGCTTAGTTCAGCGCTTGCATGTGTAAAGGAGCTCGTGTTTTGTGGAATGCCAGGAGAAAAACCGTCTTCTTTCAGGTAACATGGAAGAAAGCTCCGAATTTTTCAGCGTCAGTTTGTTTGAGGATGCAGAAACTCTTGGTCAGCGGTATCTGAACAGGAACCGGTTTTTCCTTCGATATCCGTATGCTGGTAGAGGAGAGGATGGCGTTAGACATTATGGATTGGTACAATGGGTCGAAAGAGTGATATAACATCGTACTCGAGTGACAAGGAATCGTTGGTCTGGTGGCCAGAACTCGATTTAGCTATGAAAGCAAGGTTCATCCGAAAGAGACCTACATTTTGAAAAGTCGTTCACCTTTTGTTTCGCTACAGCTCTCATCTTTGGGTAGAATCGCGTTTGGAAAGGAGTTTTTCGTTAATGATGTGCCAGGAGAAAGACTGGTTACTTTCGGTTGACATGGAAGGAAGCTCCGAATTGTTCAGCATCACCTTGCTCGAGCGTGCAGGAACTCTTGGTTTGCGGTTTCGGAACAGGAACCAATTTTTCCTTATGCTGGTAGAGGAGAGGATGGTATTAGTCATTATGAATTGGTATAGTGGGTCGAGAAAGTGATAAACATCGTACTAGAGTCACGAGGAATCGTTGGTCTGGTGGCCAGAACTCGATTAAACTATCCAACTAAGATTCGTCTGTAGGAGTCCTACGGTTTGAAAAGTCATTTACCTTTTGATTCGCTACAGCTCTCATCCCCGAGTTGGATCGCATTTGAAAAGGAGTTTTCCGTTCATGATGTGCCAGGAGAAAGACTGGTTTCTTTCAGGTGACATGGAAGGAAGATCAAAATTCTTCACCCTCGATTTGCTCGAAGGTGGTCTCTGGGAGGGGTTCTTGGAGCAATGGAACAGGTTCTGATGAATCCTTCAATATATCAGTATGCTTCTAGGAGAAAGGAAGGTGTTAGTTATGATATAGTCGGTGAGGGAAAAGGTTAGAGATTAGATCGACTCATAAACAATTGCTGGATAAATGACCCAAAAGCTGCTACATTCTTTAACATTGATATGCTAGTAGGAAAAGGTCGAATAGTAGTTGTAATGAATCGACGTGGTCAGTACCAATGAAAGAAAAAAGTCGTAGTTGGCTTACCGACAACTCCCGGGTGCGTGGCCGGGATTTGATTTGAATGTAGGTGACGGCGAATTATATCGGACGTGGACTTTCTTTGTTCGGCAAAGTCTTCCGCCGTTTCGGTCTCTTGGAAGTTTCGTCAGCGGGTAGGATTGTAGATGAGGTTTTCATTAGTCACGTTCCAGGAGAAGAGCCGACTTTTTTCATGAATTCACAAAGGAAGAGCCAAAAACTTTGTCGATGTCAGTACACTTGTGGGAGTAGGATCCTTTGGGTTGTCGTATTGGGACAGAAAGTGCTGCATTCTTTGGTATGGATATGCTTGTGGGGGAAAGAAAAGTATTAATTGTGTTGATACGGTACAGCAGATACATTGGAGACGCATTGATTGTGATCGACTTACAACAACTCCGAGGAGATTGGTTGGATTTTGTCGACTGCAACTTGTAACGACGAGAACCATCAGCAAGAGACCTCAATGTTGGCAAGTCTTTCTACCTCTGATTCCGTTACAAATTATGAAGCCAAGTGGGATTGGAAGGAACTCTCAAGTTGGTAACGTGCCGGGAGGGGAAGTGTCCTTTCATAAAATCCGGGTGGTAGTGATGGATCGTTCAGCGATGGTTTGCCTGTAGGAGTAGGATCCCTTGGTTCGTCGAATTGGAACGGGAACTGCTGGATTTTTCGATATCGGTACACTGGGGGCTGAAAGGAAGGTGTTGATTGTGTCGATTCGGTACAGCAGATACATTGGAGACGCATTGCTTATGACTGACTTACAACAACTCCGGGGGAGATAGGTTGGATCTTGTCGACTGCAACTTGTAACGACGAGAAGCATCGGCGGAAGACCTCGATGTTGGCGAGTCTTTCTCCCTGTGATTCCGTTACAGGTTGTATAGCCGAGTAGGATTGGAAAGGAACTCTCAATTTTGAAAATCCAGGTGGTTGTGTTGGATGGTTCGGCGTTGGTTTGCCTGTGGGAATAGGAACCCTCGATTTGTGTTGTTGGAACAGAAACTGCTGTATTTTTCGATATCGGTATGTTTGTGAGACAGAGGAAGATATTGGTTGTTCTGATCCGATACAGTAGGTAGTTGGGAATGCAAAGTTTATGATTGACTCACACCCATGCTGTTTGTTACTCACGTGATTGCTTTGCAGATTCGACGAACTCGAACACCCTGCCAACGAATTCAGTGTAGGTCTGAATTCGTTGACCCTGCCTACGATCATTCGATACATCTATCAACGAATTCAGACCTACATAGAAGTGTACTTCTTTGGATCAAGGTGATGCCAAAGATTTCGGGAAAAAATCTACCGCGAGATGGAACTAATATGTAATGTAAGGCAACCGCGCGCTGTGCGATAGAGTGGGCGGAGCTTATACGGTTCAGATCGTGGTCGGGTAAAATAGGTGAATTTCGAGTAGCGCGAAAGGCAGCTGGCGCCTGCTTTAAAATTGAGAGAAAAAATGAGTATGACAAACCAGTCAGAGAAAAACGTTTCGATATCACAAAAATATGATTATAGACATACGGCGCAAATTAAACTTGGGTCAGCACATTGAAAGAATGAAATACTTACATTTAGCTCGACTCATTAGATTCGGCTTGTTTACTTAATTATTTTACAGTTAGAACCCACTCTTGGCTAATGCTCAACTGACATTTATACATTAGATATTACATGAGTATGACAGATAGATATTCAGGGAAATTTTAATTTCTGCAGGAATTGATGGGAATAACAATGTTAGGTGTCAGTTGTCATTACTCAATGGAAACCACGAGAAGGTGGTGGGCATTTTCCATCGGGAAGGGATTTTGGAATGAAGGATGAAAGGTTATGAGGAACGGTTGAAGGAGGAACAAGTATACACATACATGCACATATTATTATGTATATACAGTAACTACTACATACAAATATCAATATGTAAATTAAAGCGTGCAAAGCTATTGAGAATTCATGTAAAATATTTGCAAGCAAACAATATGTATATTAGAAGCAAAGCCAAGTGAGTAAGCGTGAATGAGTATGGAAAGAATCCACACACTGATTTAAAACGGTCGGTGAAACCGAAGAAAAAAATTCATAAGTTGGTTGCTTATGATATAAAAATTATAGTGAATTACAGATGAGTAATTTTTTGTAATTTGCGGTTAGGTTTTGAGCCTGCAGAGACTGGAGGTCGCTTATTGTTGTGATGATCCCTACGATCTTTAGACATCCACTTGAGATTGTAGAAGATGTGAACACGAACAAACAACGCAATAATAAAGTCGAGATGCTTTTGGGAGTCCTTGTGATTGGCGTCGAAACAGTTTGCAAAACAGTGAGAAATACAGCTTCGAAGATAATGACCGAGGAACTCTTTATGACTATGCTGTTTGAACTGCACATCGAAGATTTGATACGCTGATGTAACAGCAGTGTGAAATTTATCGGATGGAGCTTTGAGATGTCCCAAGTCAGTCTCGTCATATGTGCTGTAGGCTTTCCAAAATATTAAGGTTTCACTAGTTTGTTCGAGATCCTGGTTGTCTTTAGTGAGATCCTGTAAACAGTCTGGACATTGGAATTTTTTCAAACACTTATGTGCAAGATATCCTGCAACATACCTCATGGCACATTCCTGTAGAGAACCGCCTGAAAATAAGGATAATGATTCGTCTACATGTTCTGTCAATGAGTGGGGAAGTCTATCCGAAGATGTATTGTCAACTGTCTCTGGCAATTCAATACGAATTTGGTCGTCGCAGTTAACCCAATTGTCTATGTCGAGATTTATGGCAGCATTAGATGAAGCATCGTCACAGGCTGGGAGAGTTGATGACGACTGGGATTGTTCAGATGAAAAGGTAGCAAACAACGAAGTGGCATCGTCCCGCTCACAGTTTGTGCCACTGGGCGGCTTCATTAAATTGACAGTCATTGCATACTGAAGGTTCCTACGAAATTGCATAGACGAAGGATTGTCATTGTGACCACAACGACTTCGAAGGATTGCAAATAGATTCTCTAATGTGTCTTGATTCAAATGTGCAGTGGGTAAGTAAAGGGAGCCCTCATCGTGCATCGTCTGCCAAAGCTGAAGAACGCTCTTGACAGTCAATATGAGTCCACTAAAACAAGGTGGTGATGGTCCTGTTGAAGTCTTCCACGTCTTCAACCATGCTACAGCACTTTGTAAGAAGTTCTCAACTTGGGGCTGCTTAGAAGATAGAGCGCGCTTCAAAGGATTTGGATCATAAGAATTACGACTATTGAGGCAATCGAATAAATCATTCATATTTTTTATAAATCGAGCAGTAGCTGGACCTGCTGAATGTTTCAAATCTCCTGTAAACACGGCTGTGGTAATTGCTGCAGATACAGAACCACTGAAGACTTGTGTTGCTAAGCTAACCTTCATTCGTTGGAAGTTGTTGGGATCTATATGCCTATCCGTCAATTTTGGGGCGGCCCTACAGGGACTTTTGGCTTCGATTTCGCGTAGCTCCCGAATCGGTACCCAGGAAACTACTTCGCCATCTATAACGAAGTCTTTATTGTGAAGATTATTTCTGATACTCTTGATCAAATGAGGTACATCATATGTGAAGAAAATTTTACGACCCATCACTGTAAAAAAAGGAGAAGCTTCTGTGACGCCCAGGTTTGCAACTGCCCTACGGTTAGTGGGTCCTTGATCACAAGTCACAGATTTTGGTAATAGTCCGGTTTGAATTACCGCAGTAATAACGTCTGTGATGAGTAAAGTCAGGTCATTTGAAGAAATGCTACCATGCAAAACTACATAAGCAATGGGCTGCTTCCATGGGTACTTCAACCCACGCAACATGAACACTAGAGCATGATTGGCCCAATCCCTAGTGCGACCTAGAGATCCAAGATCTTGATAGCCCTCTACCACGTCCGCTTTTGAGTTATACTCTAGCAAAGTTCTAATACTCATTTCGTCCCACAGTAGTACACATTCCCGTTCATATTTGGTCATCGTCAATGTCTTTTTCTGGAGTCTATCAAAAATACCCTGGTTAATTCCGGTTGTTAGCTGTAATTCATTGATCCATCGTCGTACAAGGGTCACGCACGGTAGTAAAAATTTCTTTACATCTCTTAGAAATACATAAGCTGATGGTGACTTGTAATAAAGTGACAAAGCAAATTGCTTCTCCACCTCTGTCCACTTGGATCTTTTAGTGTGCCTGAGCTGCATCTCGAAAAATAAAAGAACTTCACCCTCCAAATAGTGAGAAGCAGATTTCAAAATATCAGCTATTACAGGAGGTTTTTGTCGGTAAATCTCAGTCTGTCGTGCGCTTCTGGATTCTAATCGTCGAATTTTATTAGATTGTACTTTTAGCTTGCGAGTCAGAGTCTGGATTCGATTTTGTAGTCGTTTTTTTCTGGGCGACACTGTAAGCCTATAAGATGTTTGTGGAACCTGTATTTGAGTCTGGGAAAGGAGCTCAGGTTGATGAGAAATCTGATCAGGTTGACTTTCAATGACAACAGGTGACAACGGATTAGACAAGAGAGGGGCTTCGATGTTGGGGGTACCATTCAAATCTATATTTGTGTCAATAGCTGGAGAATATCTAGAAGTAATGTCTAATGATGGATTTGGTTGTATCGAGGAATAATTCCCTGGGACTGCTGATAGATTTGGAAGAACAAGAGAAGGTAGTATAGCACTATTCTGACCGGAATCTCTGTCAGGCTCAAGCGAATCAAGCGTAAGTTCTATTTGTGAAGCATGCTTTGGAATAGCGGATACTTTTAATTGCTTTTTGTTACGACTTACCATGAAATCCGTCTTCTCGAAGTGCTCTGAACACAATCTCTTTTCAATTAATTGTTTTGAGCTTAGCTCAAGGAAATTATCGTTCCCTGAGTGCAATATCCAATCCAGCTGACTGTAAGTACGAAAAGTAAATTGCCAAATGTGTTGTATTGAAATCAATTGGGTTGCGTTATTTTTTCATCCATAATCAGTTATTTTGTTATTATAATTCCTCATAAATAGAATTAATATGGCAACAATTATTTGATTTTTTATTGCAAGATATTAAGTGTTAGATCTTGTTGTCTAACGCATCGTTCAATGCCTATAGGTACCTGGAAAAATCTTTCCATTGCCTGAAATAATGTGACAGCTTGGGGAATTCAGTCGGATATTTTTAATTTCGCCAACCGAAGTCTTGGAATAGGTCAAAGAGATACAGGAGATAACCAGACGATCAAAGGAAAGTATTTGTAATGCTATCATACGCTGCCCATAAGGGTCTGAATTTGTTGCTCATTGGAAGAAATGGTAATTGTTTACTTTATCGACCCGTCCTCGCAGGAGGTGGAGGTTTTTGGGGGTTGTAGAGGAATGTGTCTTTGAAATTTCATCAAAATTTTTAATTAGATGGTGGTCGGGTAGCAAAGATCATTAGGTGCATCAAGTAGCCCGGTGCGTAAGCGCGTTTTTCACCCTTGATGATCTGGTTAGGGCTGGATTGTGTGTAGGCGCTTAAATAGCGGACGCCCTTAAATTATAGTTCGAAGTCGCTCGGTATTTAAGCGCCTAGACACAATCCCACCCTAACCAGGAGATCATCAAGGGTGAAATACGCGCTTGCGCACCGGGCCACTTGGCTACGGGCCGGGCACCTAATCAACGAATTCAGAGTAGGTCTGAATTCGTTGCCCTAATGGTCTTTGCTACCCTCACTCCCTGTGAGGATGTGGTGATAAAGTAAACAATTACGGAAGGAATAATGTGAAGTTCTTATAATAGATAAATTTCGAGTAAATTCTCGATTCCTTTATCTCGCCAAGACCGACCCATTACTGAAAATACCGAATCTCTCACGACAGTGAATTCCCGCCAAAAAACTATTTTCAAGGAATTACGATCACACAAGAATCGACTTCAGCATTTACAAAACATAAGGCCCGTGTCAAGATTGCTAAAAAAAATGCATAACTAATGATGATAAAGGTCGCTAGGAGATTTTAGGAGGTAAAAATGAGTAGGATCGATGGAAGTGGATATCTTACATGCATTCATCTCGAGGGAAACGGTGGAAGGATAGGTCTGGTCGTTTCTTTTTGGAGTTTGTGCATCCTTTATAGGCACACAAATTCAGCGGCATGTCTGTAGGAGTGTAAGGAGAAATAGGAGTGATAGGAAAAGAAACTGATAATTTGTTGAAAATTAGTAAAAAGTACGTAGAACTTGGCAGAATCAACGCCGATTTATCCAGAACAATGTTCCCGCCAAGCGTAATAAAATTGCACACGGCCCTCTCCGCAAAACGCGATGACAAAACAATCTCGCGCTCACGTGGGTCAGTAAGACGGATATATGTGATTCCGTGATTACGACAGAGAAAGAATAAGGAGGAGGCGGTGCTTATGGATGCTCTCTTTGTGTATGATATGGGAGTACGTCCGTGTGCTACACACGCTTAAAATTGCAGTGGCGACACAGAGTGGCTGGGGTAAGTACTACGCCGTATTACCCCAAGCTGTCAAGCATCACCCCAGCCAATAGAAGTACACTTCTATGTAGGTCTGAATTCGTTGCATCTATGTTGTGATATATTGGAGACTTCTTTACGCAATCACTGCCGGTAACGATTACCGATTATTCGACGAACTTTTCTCTCGTAACCTCACAAGCGGCCAACGTTGGCAAGTAAACTCCCGATGTTTCAATTATTGATAGAGTAGAAAAACATGTACGCTGTTCAGAGTGTTATCTACGATTATCTATGTTCGTTTACGAAATTGAGAGGGCTGTCACAGGGGAATGTGACGTACAACCCACATTCCAGCAAATACCGGCCTACCACTTTTACGTTGCTGCCGCCATGATAGACCCGCTCGCAAACGATAAAGCATTGACATTTTGTAATCCCTTGCGGCGCCAGCGTCGCGAACGGTAGCTAATAAGAGCGCCGCTTCTCTGGTGCCCAATGCAAAAAAATCGCTGTGCGGTGGCGAACTCCGTAAGAAATGAGACTACTATACCTCCTTGCGTGTACCCTTAGAGCATATAGTGAATGGAGGGATCATCGCCGGTCGAAAAGTGATCAGACAGAGAAAATCGAAGTGCAGGATATGCTCTCTTTTTCTCAGTCAGGGCCGTGTATTGAGAAACTCAGGTCCTCGGGAATTGCGGGTGTATATTTAAATTTAAGTGTGATACACTTGTGATTCGGTGCTTTGTGGGCACCGAAATTTACTAGGTACGGCAGTGACCAATCATGTGACAAAAATGTCAGCGACCAATCACAGCTTGCGAGACAAAGACACAATGTCCTGCTACTCAGTCTGTCCTTGTATCACTTCCCTCTCATTCATCTCAGCTCTCCGACCACCGATTTCATTGAACTTAGGCTCAAATGAAAGCTCGTTACCGATTTATACAGCGAAAGTGATTCCACATTTGGTGTAATATTATTAATATGAGAGCTTTTTCATAAACCGCGAATCCCCATTCCGCTTTTGAGCGCCCGTCGCAGTAAAGATACTCGGTAGACGCCCGTTCTTTTGAATGTACTCGGCGCGAAACTACCGAGTCTCTTGATCAGTGATCTTGAAGTAATAATTAGCACCAGTCATTGCACCAATAGATAAAGCATCATTCCGGAATAATAATAGTACAATATGAAAATCATAATCTTTATGAAACTTGACTAATGTGATTTACAGGATGATCGTGAAATGTGCTCAAATATACTTACAGCATAACAGCAGATACGCAGCCGCTATTTATACAACTTCTGCTCTTTATCGCCTCTACGGACGAACTTGTTCTGTTTTCTGCCCTATTGAAATGCACTTTTCAAACACAAATGCTTATAAACATTAGCCGGACGGCATCTGATAGCAAACGCTACGTTCCAAATTTTTCTAAATCCAAGTGCTGCGGTAATATCAGACCACTACGAAAATTTTACGTGCGTGAGCTTCACTGGCCCACATCCACGAGCCCTCTCGGTATATGGCAGTATTCATATCGTATCGCTTTTACTCCTTGATAAACCGATTCTATCGTGAGTTATATTGGACTCTGTGTTATATAATCTTAGTACTTGTTCGATACGTGAAAAAACGTAATGTTTCACAAACAATTATATTTGAATTATTGAGTTATAAACCCTGCATGCAGCCCTCCTCCTTTCTCATCCGGGCTTGGGACCGGCAATGGCGGAGTTACTACATGCAGGGCTTATAGTCACGATTGCATTGCATCTGTTTAGGTCGCTTTTTGTATTTATCCTTATATTCTTACTATATTTCTCGCACTGCCTTCAGATTTGCCGCAAGAAGAATATGTACGCGTCTTTAGCATTTCTTGGCCAGGGTTGTTTTCTGATGTTTGCGTCATTAGCGTTCACCCAGGCAGACGTCCCTTCTCGAAGCATGCTTGTATAATGCCCTTCGGTTATGCTGCGGCCATGGTGGAATATTGCACTATCAACCTTGTACACTTTAGTGCAGATCATGATTTTCTCTGTAGGTACCGCTTTTATGTTGTAGCCATTCATTTTCGTGACTTTTCCATTCTCTACTGAAAACAGCATTAGCTGAATAATTAAACACCTGTTTGCTGATGATATGTCAGTCTTCACGCTCATTTTTTTCGACTTACAAGTACCTCACGATCCTTCTACCGTTTTCCAGTGCGAGAGATTATCATTGACTAGGTCGGATAAGCTCGGTGTTTTTTTGCCAGGTTTGGGCAGTGCCAGTAACAATATGTTACTCCGTTCGATTGAGGTATTAGTGTAACCGCAATCTTTGCAGTGCAGTTTTGTCGCCAGCTGGTGCTCAACAATTATGCTGAGATTATTGCAATGAGAAATGAGACCGGTTAAAAATTCTGACGCGTCTTGCTGCTCATTCGCAGTGAACTGTTCACCCGCTAGTGCCCTGGCGGGAAATACATTTAGCGGGGCGTCTGAGTTAGCATAACCATCGATTAACATTTGCAAAATATCGTATGTTTGAGTCTGACGTGATAAATGGTCCCTGAATGTTCTACAGTGAAATATACACTGGATCGTTGCGTTGGCGTAACAAGAAACGTGATCGACGTTTTGTAAGCCTTTTATTTGCCACAATTTAGCTGCAGTGTTTTCTTCAGCTGGTATCTGACATGTGACAACATCCCTCGGAACCGACCATCTGCAGTCAGCCACCTTCTGTGCTCTTATCGACGTGAGAGGCATCGGTGTGAGATCTGGACGATACTTTTTCCTTAATCTATTGTATTCCAAAATGGCGGCTCCATTCGCTAATACGGAGTAAGGATCGTAATTGATCAAATGCAGACCTTCTAGTGAAGTTACCCGCGAAAGAGCAACGTACGCTTGACCACAAGCAAATATGGAATTACCTGCATCGATCACGGCATTCTTTAAACTCAAGCCCTGACTTTTATGAATTGTAATACCGTAACTGAGGCAAATAGGGAATTGTCTTCGGATAACGAAAGCACCTTCCATTACCTCAAATTTCACATCAACACGCTCCAAAACATGTACGACGCCTGAAGCTAAGACAATCTGCACTGTTTCTACGTCGTCGGTGTCAGCAGCTCGGGATATGGCCGTTATTGTACCAATAGTGCCGTTGACGAGGCCTAACGTAACATCAATGTTCCGTCTAATCATTATTTTCGAACCAATTTTTACAATAATCATTCTTGCAAGACCTGCGGTTCGAGAACTGTCTTCGTCATCCGTGTTCAACATTTTCTGAACCTTTTTTCTGAAGTACGGTGGACAGTCAACCGTATCATGAGCCAATAATTGTACCTCGTCAGTCTGAATTTCGCTCAACATAGCTTCATTGAGGACATCACACATGCGACACGTAGGAAGTAAACAGACTGTGTCGATGGGTAAATTATTGATATAGTTGCAAAGTTCTCGTATTCTGTCTCTGAACTCAATTGCTTTGAATGTGATCTTCCTCGATGACAACATTTTCGTGTCCGAATCAGTGACGATCCCAAGGCGTATTCTTGAGAGTATCTCGCGATACGTTTGATCGTTCTTTTGTCTCATGTTGATAGTGAGTTCATCGTATGTAAATAAATTACACCACAGATCTACACTACCCATTGCGCCTATAAGTTTTTCGACATCGGTGTTCGATAATTTCGTGAACGAAGGTCCCTCGTGAACAGGTGGAAGTTGTAGCAAATCGCCGAAAAGGAGAATATGCTTATTACCAAACCAACCATCTTCACAGTCTGCAGTATTAAAGATTTCGACCAATCGAAGATGTATGTACATGAACGTTACGTTAGAAATCATCGAAACTTCGTCTATCACTATCAGCGCAACGTTTCTCAATTGGTCCCGTATGGTTTTAAGGACCGCGTCCGACAGCTGTTTATATTTTGGAGTGCGGCCGTGTTCAACTGGCAATTGAAAAAGCCTATGAACAGTCAAGCCGTCAACATTGAATGCTGCTATACCGGTTGGGGCGGTTATTGCAGTATCTTTATTAGCATGCTGCTTAATCCAACATCTGATAGTTTTTATGAGAAAGCTCTTGCCAGTTCCACCCTCTCCACTGACGTAAAGACGTAGGATGTGATTTGAACTCACCGCTTTGATAACCTGATCCAAGACTCGTTTCTGATCCATGTTCAGTTTACTCATCATTTCTGAAACGTCTACGGTTTCTACTATCTCAGCAGCGTCTTTGAATTCCTTCATCGCCCCTTCAGCCTCGATAGGTACGCAGCCGAGTGGTACAGTATCGCTATTTTGTGAATCATCATTGTCTCTCGCATTATCTGCGATTTGTTTTTCAATCATTTCCTTTGCATATTCCATAGCTTTTTGTAGTTCGGTTATGCGTTCGTGATATTTTAGTGCTTGTGCAAGTTTTGATTGCATTGACTGAAATGACTCGGCATAAGTATCGCACCCGTTTCGGAGTTCATCTACATCTCTCCATGGTTGAAAAAGTAGCAACAAGGCGTAAAAATAACGTTCGGGTTGAATATTGACGTTATTTTTGTAGTGATTTACAAGGCATGGATGCTTACGCTTCTTTAAGTACATCGATTTGCCTATCGGGTAATATTCGATCTCCTGAGCTTTGGGTTCGTATTTCGTTGTGTCGTACCATTGTACGAAATCGTAGAGGTTGGTAGATTCCAATTCCTCTGGTCGTGCGGGATAATGCGTATCGACTAACGAATCGCAAAATATTTCAGTGGAATCAGCCTCCAAAGCTTCGATTTCCTTACGAGATTTTACTTTTCTATTTCTGATCACTTTCACGTCAATCCACCTGATGGTAGTTTCTGGATCTGTGCCATACAAAGCGATACCTAATAGAGTATCGGCGGCTTCAAGAGCTCCACATTCTCTATGATTTAACATGCGCGAAGCAAAATTCCATAAACGACTACACAAAGATTTCGTGGAATTTATGTCTTCGAAAGTTGTGTCTGAGTTGCTTTTTTCGGGCTTAGCAACGTATTTAGTGACATACCGATTCAAGAGTGTAGATTTTTCCCCAATGAACTGAATGTCCATATTCCCTTCCCAGGCCGTAAGAATTGCCGGGTTGTAGTCGTTAATATTGGCTTCTTTTTCGGAACGGGGCAGGTCGTATAATCTGCTTTTAGACTTGAGCGTTCGCCTACCAGCAATCGAAATGGCTACTTCTCGCATAACGAAATTATTCGTGATTGGTCGAGAAAACCCAAAACGACACACTTTTCCAGATTTCCCATTTTTGTTCGCTTTACTTCGCAAACAATAGGAATTATGGGTATGCCGTTGATGTGTATTAACACGACGATAGAGGTTTGGTGAAACATCTTTAGATGGTATTCTGCAAGTAGCATATTTAAGAATAAAGTTTGCTACCTCTTGATTGGAAGATGTTCCAAGAATCGGAGCATCTTTGATCCAGATCATTAAATGAAAATGCTGCATTCCTCTACCTTGGTATTCTCGCCTCCAAAAGAAATGCGTTACTTCCCCAATAGGATTATCTGGAGAACACATGAAATCGAGCATAGCCTTGAACTTATTGTCGATAAATCTGGATGCGGACACTGGATCAGAGGCCACCAAGTGACTAGGTGACATCTTTGCGGTGCAGGAGCCACCGACCTCGCGTAGATATTCTGTCATATCCGACCACAACCATTCGCTTGGACTTAATGTGAGGAACCATGTCGCTGGCCCGTAATTATATATCATGCATGATACGTCATTTCTTGGCCGACTCCAATATTGCTCTGTATTACGCAGTCTTGCAAATATAGCATTTAAATTTCCTTCCAACTCTTCTTTTGAGAGCTTACTCAAATAACTTGCTGCGGTAAATCGCTCTCTTGGATTGATGATATTTAATTTGTAATAAATACCACTGTTCAATTGTCTGTTGTTAGCATCGTTCAATAGATAGAAAAGGTATTGTTGATCGGTTCTGAATTGTGGATGCTTTGACATAAGTCTCGATTTAATAAATTCGGAATGAGTAAGACGTTTGGGTCTATCTTCGTGTTGTCCGTTACAACCGTAAGGATACAAGTGCGGAAAACATTGCAAATCTAGTGTTTTTTCACGGTTATCTAATGGCACGTCGTGAATTTTCAACATTTGATAGAGGTTGGTCGCCGTTTCATTTTCTTTTTTTTCGTACATCGGATATATAGTAAACTGTTCGTACAGCGCATCCGATGCCGAAGCCTGAGTGAGTAATGCTGTACGCTCGTTAGCTTCTATTTTGTCGTGATTCTCGTTTCGTTCGACTAAAGGATCGTCTTCATGATCAGCAACTGTTTCTGTATCTTGATTGACTTGTATTTGGAATTCTACGTCTTTTATATGAGCCAGCAGGAGATCAGCTGATGCTGGCAGTTCGATCTTCGAATACTGGGGATTATTTGTTTTGAGCCAGACTAACGCTTCCCACACTTTATTCATATCAACCAGTTGTTCCCAAACCAATTTTGATTTTGTTGGTATACCACGAACCAGGATGTAGAATTCGTGGTCGAGATTAATTGGATCCGTTTGACGACAAACTTTTTTCAAAGTTTCATCAAGGGGCAGGGGCAAATGAAATGTTCTGCCCTTAACTTTTTGCACCGTCTCTCTGTGGGGTAAATTTTTTTTTGCAACGGTGCCCATTCTTTGGATAGTTTGGAATGCCTTAGCTCTTTGAATCAAAATTCTCTCATAATCATTTAAGCACGATATAACTTCAGGTACCGCCTCTGTAGTGAGTTTATTCAATACGCACTTCGGTGGCATAATATCTTGACGCAGCTTTGACAGACAATAATTGCAAACATAATCGCAATCGATACCTTGGACTGCAACATGTCGCATCAAATCTGTCCATAGTAGACTAGTCATAGGCTTCCTGAATTTCTCTACGTTCGTGACCTCTCTTTGGAAACAAAGTTTTTCGCAGGATACACATACGAACCGTGGAGTATCCATAGATCGCTTTGTTAATGTTTTAAACGCGATCACGTACTTGGATTTTATACTTTCTTCGTTGAGATCTAATTCTGTTCTGACATTACTTGCGATCGTATGAGCTTTGTGTCGGGCCAGCTCTGAGATTTCTTTTAGTTTCCCTACGTCGCCGTCATTTAGGGCTCTGTCTATGGAAACGATTTTCTCAAAACAGTTCAATGATTTGCATATTAGTCGCTGTATGTACCGCACCGATGGGAAATGTGGTGCTAATACCTGAACGGGTAGGAAAATTGATTTGCAGTTGGGGTTATCCATGTAACACACTTGTGAATGACCTAGCTTACCGTCTGTATGTTTTACAGTACAATCCATTCGCATGATGAATTTATGAAAATTTTTCAACGTGCACGTCGATATAATTTGCAGAAAGCTAACATACTTATTCAGTTGATGAATATCTTTGGTTTTACACGTGTTATCGCAAAGCCAACTTTTTTTCAGGCCTTTTACTTTTCTCTTTGCATCAACCAATGGCAAAATGTTTACTGCTTGCCCCGTTTGATTGATTACAATTGGATCTGATAATTGAACATATTTGTATGCAGCTTCCGCAAAATAGGGTTCACCGGAAGCAATATGTTTTGATGAACCGCATAGAGCACCTATTTTATCCTCGATACTGTGATCGGGACATTGAGCAGCCTTTGTTGAAAAGATTTGCGCCTGCTTCTTAACGGTCTGTAATTTATTTTTTAATATAATGACGTTACTTTCCCGTTCATGAAGACACCAGTTTATGATAGATTCCGCTTTCAATCTGTTCTCAGTTTTGCATTGTTCATCGCTCATTTTCGACGAAATCTTGACTACATATTTTTCTCTCGATTGCCTCACTGCTATGGTGTTTGACGCACGGAAGATTCTATATTTTGTGAGGATCCGGCCAGCAGCACTTATTTTTTGCCTCGCAATGTCAGTCCTCTTGGTTTTTATATAATAAAATTTATTGTACTGCAACTTCAGTTCACGACGGCGTAAATAATTTGCTCGCAGTCGCGTCCGTTCTCTTTCTACTCGGGCAGCATACCGCTTACGGAACTGTTCACGTGATTTTTCTAGATTCAACGAATAGAGTTTGCGATGTTGAGTTCGCTGATGATCAATGTCAATCAAATATCTATTATTTTTTGCAGCGCGATGTTTTTCATTATCCAAGAGATAAAGTTCTCGCCTTCGAACCCGTTGCCTTTCCTTATTCAAGAGGTAAAGTTCTCGCATTCGAGCCCGCTGCCTTTTCACATCCAAGAGGTAAAGTTCTCGCTTTCGAGCTCGCTGCTTTTCATCATTCAAATGATAACATTTTCGATTTCGTTCTTGACGTTTTTTAACGTCTGACACATGCTCATGAAGGATGACTTGTTCATGACGATCATGAGAGAGATCATCCACAACCGACAACATGTTTCCAAATCTTTTATTTGCGTGTGGTTCTGCTACTGGCTTGTCTGCAGGTATTATATTTTTCTGAATTGATCGCCGTAACTTGTCATCATCATCATTAATATTATTATTATCTGACAGTGAAATAGTTTCGACCTGTGCTACCTCGCCTAACATGATTCTCTTTTTATCAGGTTCCGAAGATTCTTCCCGGACATATTCGCTAAGTGCCTGACGTTTCTTAGAACTAGTATTTTTCGACGCAACATTCTTTTTCACGCTAACACGTGGAAAGTTTTCTATGATATTGCTTTCGAATATTCTTAACAAATGCGTTCGCATCAGAGGAATATGGTACCTTTCTTTGGATGGGTTACGACCATTAATTAGCGATATTGCAAACGCAATAGCAAAGACTCCACAGTCGGATCCGTTAGGTTGCTGTTGGACCAGAGGGAATTTGATACGTTTGCTCTGAAACTGATAAAAGGGAAACAGTTTCCTCAAGTACGTCTCATGGTGCTCGTGAAGAGTCTTCCTGTTTAATGAATCGTATATGTAAAGTGATTTACCGTCAAAATAACTGCACACCCAGTGCCCGTCTGATCCTGTATTACCGCTGTGCAATATTTGCACATGCTTTTTGTTCGATGAAACCGGCTTAATTGTGTCCGGCATTTGAACTCGCCACGTTTCTTGGGGTAAATATGACGAACATTTTTTGACAATATGACTAAAATGATCCATGTGCAGGTCAGTCAACCACCCACCTGATGTTATTATGTCTTTAGATGTGGTATCCAAATGCGGTGTAGGGCGAAACGTGCGCTTTCCATTTTCAAGAGATATCTTCTCTCTGTTTTTATCAACAGAAGAAACTTGTGTTGTGAAACAAGTCTCATCATTGACTACCTGATTGTCATCACGATTAAAAACGGGAAGAACAGTTACCGATACAGATTCAGTCCGTTTGTTGACTTCTTTTGCTGATTGTTGGGGAACTTCAGCACGTCCTTTTTTTGCGCCGTTTTGCGAATTTTTCCCCAGGTTTTTATTTCGCCTAACCTCATTTGTTATGCATGCTTTTTTTGCGCCGTTTTGCGAGTTTTTCCCCAGGTTTTTATTTTGCCTAACCTCATTTGTCATGCGATTGATTTCACGTGGAATTTGAGGCTTGGGAGAAGAAATGACCTTGACTGCAGAAGCGCTGTTTACTTTGTCCACAGATGGAAACTGTTGGATTGCATTGTTTTTAAATACCTTTAACAAATGTGCCCGCATAAGGTTTGCATGATACGTTACCTCATCAGGTTTTTTCCCATATATAAGAGAAGTAGCAAAAGCAATCGCAAATACTCCACAATCAGACCCATTGGGCTGTCGCTGAACTGTAGGGAATTGCACAGGATTCTGGTGGAAGTTATAGAAGGGAAACAACGCTCTTAAATATGTTTCATGGTCCTTGTGGAGCACCTTTGAATTCATAGAATCATATATGAATATCGATTTTGTATCGTAGTAACTACAAACCCAGTGTTGCGCTCCGTGTGTGCCACTGTGCAAAATTTGCACATGTTTGACGGTGGGCGACACAGGTTCTATCGTGTCTGGCATCTGAACCCGCCACGTCTCCTGAGGTGCATATTCTGAAAAATTTTTCAGAAGCAATGAGAAATGATCTATATGATCATCATAAAGCCATTCGCCAGATTCGATGACATTCATTAATATGTCATTAACAACTGGTATTTGCAAACTGATCATGTTTGCGAGTTGGCTAATTGTTGGATTTAGTTTAAAGTCCTCTATCTCTTTGCGCGTAAAGCAGCAATGTGTTGCGCGTAGAGCAGCAATATGTTGTTTGCAGAGCAACAACTAATCTGATTGCGTAAAGCAGCTGATTGCGGCGCTGAAAGCAGCCTTTCTCGAAATCGTGAGATTTCTAGAGATTGAAATCGTGAGATTTCCGGAGATAGAGGACGTCCTAACCTAACTAACCTATCTATCCTGACACCCCTAATTACTAATCAACACCCACGCAACCTAGCCTACCTAATCCCTCACTAATGCAGATGCACTCGTCACAATTTATAACTTGTGGGTTATACTACGAAGACTCTAACTCTGAAAATGAACGAAACTTTATTAAAACAACGTAATCTAAAAGTGCACTCTACAACCTCAGCTACGGAATTAGATCTGTCATCGAGAGCGAGCCATAGTATATTGAATTCCGATAGAGCGGGATCTAATATCTAACCACAGTATCTAACTATACCTGCAATGAACTACTTGCCATTGGTCGGGGACTAGGGAATTTACGCCCAGTGCACAGTGCTGATTTCAAACAATATCGTATGGTACAACCGCGATTCGCTGTGTTTCTCAACGCTGTCATCTACATTGAACGCTTTCAGAAAATTTAAAAAATTCCGTAAATAGTGCGAACAATGGAATTAACAAACCCTCTGTCGAAAAGCTGTTTAAAAATAGTCGTTTCTTTGACAGCATTGTCTTCTACTGTTCTTGGTTGTTGGGCTCTGTTCCGTTCATAGAGCTTATACAAAGTTCTTTCTCTTCACTGTTTGTTGAGGGTAAGCTACATTTGTTTTATAATTATTACTATAATTATGATTATTTTTTTTTTTTATTCTTGTTACTATTATTATTATTATTATTATTATAGAGCTTGATCTCGAATCAACGGTTAACGGATCTCGCATTAGATTTGCTATTCCCAGATGAGCTGGAAAATCAAACAGTGAAATGACATTACGACGTAGGCTGTGCAGCCGTTTCCATCTACGGTGGCTTCCAACACAACATTGAAAGCAGAGATTGTAAGATACGCAAACATTCAATGACAGTAATGCGTTTTCAATTAAAAAAAAAGAGGAAAACTATGAAACTGATGATGGGAATGTGTGGACCCTTGTGAGCATCTTCATTCGTTCTTGAAGACTCTTCCTTAGCTGCCATTGCTGTTAGTCATTGCAGGACTTGAAGCAACTCAAATCAACTGTCGCTAGACTTTGAGTTTGCCTTACGGTGGCAGAATGAGCATGAGGTAATGATATATCGATGTAAACTATGTAGCCAACTCTATCCTGGTAGGTTTTATTTTTTTGCTGAATTCGCTACAGTTTCGAATTAATTGTCCACACAAACTTCTCCACTTAATTAGCAAAAACATCGAGACACTTGTATTGGAATTCTCTGCAGGCACCGCAGCTGATTCAATCAACCAAAGCATCGAAGGTGAATCAGTAAATAGGATCATTTTTTATGTATGAATAAATTATGATGACAGGTTGTAATGGGAAGTAACCGTTTCCTTATGAAATAGTATCATTGAGAAAGAGATACAAACAACACGTGAGACGGAGTAACCTACCAGATGAGCCAATCAGAATCCTCTCAGATAAATCAACTCGAATGCTATCTTACATACCAATTGGTGCCTCTTGCAATGGAGCCATACAAGGATTCAGTAATAAAAAGATATTATACTTATGAAACTGAAACTAACATTGATGGTGTCTTTTATTTCGAATACCGATCTATTATCATACATGGCGATCACCGTTATATCACATAGATCAATTATCATGGTACTTATTATGTATAGCAATAAATTTGGTGCAAAGTAATCCACTTATATATCTCACTTATATATATCGTTGGCATTAGCTGATGATAGATGTTGTACTTGTTGGTAACATAGATTACGTAAACAAACGCTGAAACAACTAATTTTCACACAAATTTCACACTTCATTTAATTCTCTTCACCGTAACGTGAATCGATGCATCATTTCCAGCGTAACGCATCGGCGTATGTGCTAATGTAACTCATTGGCATCTGCAAAAGGTGCTTGCATGACTGCAATCTGAGGTACCTAGGTAACAACAAGACAGCAAGTAGCCATCGGTGATAATTCGATGATTTTAAGAATCTTCCACCATTTGATTCAGCCATAACTTACTTAGATCAGCGCGTAAATGTGTAGAGGAGTTCGTGTTTTATGGAATGCCTGGAGAAAAACTGTCTTCTCTCAGCTAACATGGAAGGAAGCTCCGAATTTTTCAGTGTCAGTTTGTTTGGGGAAGCAGAAACTCTTGGTTTGCGGTATCGGAACAGGAACCGATTCTTCCTTCGATATCGGTATGCTGGGAGAAGAGCGGATGGTGTTAGTCATGACGAATCGGCACTGTAGGTTTCCTTCAAGTGACATGGAAGGAAGGTCCAAGTTTTTGAGCCTCAATTTGCTTGAAGGTGGTCTCTGGGAAGGGGTTCTTGTAGCAATGGAACAGGTTCTGATGAATCCTTCAACATCAATATGTTTCTAGGAAAAAGGAAGGTGTTAGTTATGATATAGTCGATGAGGAAAAAAGGTAGAGATTCGATTGACTTATAAACAATTGCTGGATAGGTGACCCAAGAGCTGCTGCTTTCTTTAACATTGATATGCGGGTAGGAAAAGGTCGAATAGTAGTTGTGATGAATCGACGTGGTAAGTACCAATGGAAGGCAAAGGTCGTAGTTGGCTTACCGACAACTCCCGGGTGCGTGACCAGGATTCGATTTGAATGCAGGTGACGGCAAATCATATCAGATGTAGACTTTCTTCAATTTGTAAAGTCTTCCGCCGTTTCGGTCTTTTGGAACTTTTGTCAGCGAGTAGGATTGTAGAGGAGGTTTTCGTTCGTCATGTCCCAGGAGAAGAACTGACTTCTTTCATGAATTTAAATAGGAAGAGCCGAAAAATTTGTTGACTTCAGTACACCTGTGGGAGTAGGATCTTTTGGTTCGTCGTATTGGGACAGAAACTGCTGCATTCTTCGGTATCGATATGCTTGTGGGGGGAAAGGAAGGTATGAATTGTGTTGATACAGTACAGCAGATACGATGTAGACGCATTGATTCTGATTGACTTACAAACAACTCCGGGGGAGAAAGGTTGGATCTTGTCGACTGCGACTTGTAACGACGCGAAGCATCGGCGGAAGACCTCGATGTTGGCAAGTCTTTCTCCCTTTGATTCCGTTACAGGTTGTATAGCCGAGTAGGATTGGAAAGGAACTCTCAATTTTGAAATCCAGGTGGTTGTGTTGGATCGTTCGGCGTTGGTTTGCCTGTGGGAATAGGAACCCTCGATTTGTGTTGTTGGAACAGAAACCGCTGTATTTTTCGATATCGGTATGTTTGTGGGACAAAGGAAGATATTGGTTGTTCTGATCCGATACAGTGGGTAGTTGGGAATGCAAAGTTTATGATTGACTCACACCCATGCTGTTTGTTACTCACGTGATTGCTTTGCAGATTCGACGAACTCGAACACCTTGCCTACGATCATTCGACACATCTATGTTGTGATATATTGAAGACTTCTTTACGCAATCACTGCCGGTAACGATTACAGATTATTCGACGAGCTTTTCCCTCGTAACCTCACAAACGGCCAACGCTGGCGAATCAACTACCGACGTTTTAATGATTGATAGGGTATAAAAACGTGTACGCTGTTCAGAGTTTTATCTACGATTATTTATGTTCGTTCACGAAATTGAAAGGGCGGTAACAGGGGAGAGTGACGTACAACCCACATTCCAGCAATTATGAGTCTACCACTTTTACGTTGCAGCCACCATGATACACCTGCTCGCAAACGTCGAAGACATCAGCGTGGCGGATGGAGGCGCCCAATGCTGCCCAATGAAACAGAATCGCTGTGCGGTGGCGAACTCCGTAAAGAAATGAGACGTGTACCCGCTGAACGTGTACCGTAGCAGACCGTAGCAACGAATTCAGACCTGAATTCGTTGACCGTAGTGTACCGGCTACGGTGACGCCACCTGCTAGGCGTGCGGGAATTATAACCTTTTTCCCACTCGAGAGAAATAAGGCGTATATGACCATACCGCGGCTTACCTTCTACACAATTTATGTTGGAATGGTTTTGGTTTCCAGATGACATATAGCTAGCGTACGACGATGACGACAACGGCGGTGCTTAATCGTGAAACGAGCCCACCGGTGATCAGAGATTATCATATCTGAGCTCTCCGACCACCGATGTTATTAAAATTAGGCTTAATTGAGAGCTCGTCCCCGATTTATATAATGAAAGTGATACCACATTTGCTGTAATATTATAAATATGGGAGCTATTTGATGAAACGCGAGCCCAACTACGCTTTTCGGCTCTCCTAGCGGTATAGATACTCGGTAGTCCGCCCGTTCTTTTTAAATGTACTTGGCGCGAGACTCTACCGATGATCGTAGGCAGGGTGTTCGTGTTCGTCGAATCTGCAAAGCAATCACGTGAGTAACAAACAGCATGGGTGTGAGTCAATCATAAACTTTGCATTCCCAACTACCCACTGTATCGGATCAGAACAACCAATATCTTCCTGTCCCACAAACATACCGATATCGAAAAATACAGCGGTTTCTGTTCCAACAACACAAATCGAGGGTCCCTATTCCCACAGGCAAACCAACGCCGAACGATCCAACACAACCACCTGGATTTCAAAATCGAGAGTTCCTTTCCAATCCTACTCGGCTATACAACCTGTAACGGAATCAAAGGGAGAAAGACTCGCCAACATCGAGGTCTTCCGCCGATGCTTCGCGTCGTTACAAGTTGCAGTCGACAAGATCCAACCTATCTCCCCCGGAGTTGTTGTAAGTCAGTCATAAGCAATGCCTTTCCAGTGTACCGGCTGTACCGAATCGACACAATTAACACCTTCCTTTCAGCCCCCAGTATACCGATATCGATAAATCCAGCAGTTCCTGTTCCAATTCAACGAACCAAGGGATCCTACTCCTACAGACAAACCATTGCCGAACGATCCAACACTACCACCTGGATTTTATGAAAGGACACTTCCTCTCCCGGCACGTTACAAACTTCAGAGTTCCTTTCCAATCCCACTTGGCTACATAATTTGTAACGGAATCAGAGGCAGAAAGACTCGCCAACATTGAGGTCTATTGCTGATGGTTCTCGTCTTTACGAGTTGCAGTCGACAAGATCCAACCAATCTCCTCGGAGTTGTTGTGAGTCAATCGCAATCAATGCGTCTCCAATGTATCTGCTGTACCGTATCAACACAATTAATACTCTTCTTTCCCCCACAAGCATATCCATACCAAAGAATGCAGCAGTTTCTGTTCCAATACGACAAACCAAAGGATCCTACTCCCACAAGTGTACTGACATGGACAAAGTTTTTGGCTCTTCCTTTGTAAATTCATGAAGAAGTCAGTTCTTCACCTGGAACGTGACTAATGAAAACCTCATCTACAATCCTACCCGCTGACGAAAGTTCCAAAAGACCGAAACGGCGGAAGACTTTGCAAAACGAAGAAAGTCCACGTCGGATATAATTCGCCGTCACCTACATTCAAATCAAATCCCGGCCACGCACCCGGGAGTTGTCGGTAAGCCAACTACGACTTTTTTCTTTCATTGGTACTGACCACGTCGATTCATTACAACTACTATTCGACCTTTTCCTACCAGCATATCAATGTTAAAGAATGCAGCAGCTCTTGGGTCATTCATCCAGAAATTGTTTATGAGTCGATCTAATCTCTAACCTTTCCCCTCATCGACTATATCATAACTAACACCTTCCTTTCTCCTAGAAGCATACTGATATCAAAGGATTCATCAGAACCTGTTCCATTGCGCCAAGAACCCCTTCCCAGAGACCACCTTTGAGCAAATCGAGGGTCAAAAATTTGGATCTTTCTTCCATGTCACCTGAAAGGAACCAGTCTTTCTCCTGGCACATCATGACCGAAAAACTCCTTTCCAAACGCGATCCAACTCGGGGATGAGAGCTGTAGCGAATCAAAAGGTAAATGACTTTTCAAACCGTAGGACTCCGACAGACGAATCTTAGTTGGATAGTTTGATCGAGTTCTGGCTACCAGACCAACGATTCCTTGTGACTCCAGTACGATGTTTATCACTTTCCCGACCCAATGTACCAATTCATAATGACTAACACCATCCTCTCCTCTACCGGTATAGGGATATCGAAGGAAAAATTGGTTCCTGTTCCGAAACCGCAAACCAAGAGTTCCTGCACCCTTCAACAAACTGATGCTGAAAAAGTCGGAGCTTCCTTTCGAGTTATCTGAAAGAAGACAGTCTTTCTCCTGGCACTTTATCAAACACGAGTTTCTCTACAACCGTACGTGCTGATTCAAGCTGTGGCTGATTCAAATGGTGGAAGATTCCTCAAATCATCGATTTATCGCCGATGGCTAGTTGCTGTCTTGTTGTTACCTAGAGACCTTGGATCGGGTGTATTCCGAAGTATACCACAAGTACTGCGAGTTTTCTTGTTTCTCTCTCGCACCCGTTCATTTGCTTATTTCTCTATCTCTTCGTGACACGAACTTGCGGTTCTTCGAGTATATTTCGGAATGCACCCATTGCAGTGATGCAAACACCTTTCTGAGATACTAATCATCCGATTTCGTCACCGTCGTCATCATCGTACAGTTAGCTATATGTCATCTGGAAACCAAAACCTTTTTTACATAAATCGCACTGGAGAGAAGTCGCAGTGTGGTTACTGCCGCGGATCGCACCGTATTCCTATCAAGTGGGAAAAAAGTTATAATTCCCACACGCCTAGTAGATGGCGTTAGCGCAGTAACGTCTCATTTCTTACCGAGTTCGTCACCGCACAGCGATTCTTTTTCATTGGGCTCCAGAAAAGCGGCGCTTTCATGGTTACCGCTCAAAGATTTTTCTCAACCCACGTCTCAACCCTTCAAATGTATGTGGTATACTTACATGCGTCAAACATCTTACAACAATAGTACGCCGAAGAAACCATAATTAACACGCACTATTCTCCAACAACATACAAAAAGTTATGAAATCCCCCCAAAAAGCACCTACGGTGCAAAAAAGTTCGCCAAGTACATTTAATGTTTGAAAAATTCATTGATAATAAGAAAAAAAGGATTCAAATCAATTATTGTGCCAAGTACATGTAACTTTGCAACATGTAAGAATATAAAATTGGAAAGTAAATCAATGAGACTTAATTCAAGGAATCAAAAAAAATCAATGAAATAAATTAAATGAAATATAAAAAAAAAAAATTTTTAAAAAAAATTGGAGGTAGTGGGACTTGGCGGGCTTTTTCCGAAAAAAAATCCGGAATTTTTGTATGGCAATATAACATTAGCCCGCCAAGAACCACGTACTCCAATTTTTTTTAAAAATTTTTTTTTTTTATATTTCATTTAATTTATTTCATTGATTTTTTTTGATTCCTTGAATTAAGTCTCATTGATTTACTTTCCAATTTTATATTCTTACATGTTGCAAAGTTACATGTACTTGGCACAATAATTGATTTGAATCCTTTTTTTCTTATTATCAATGAATTTTTCAAACATTAAATGTACTTGGTGAACTTTTTTGCACCGTAGGTGCTTTTTGGGGGGTAAGCATTAGAAGATGTAGGATATGCAAATTTTTATAAACAGATGCGTGTCACTATTAAACAATAGCAGATAAAAATTGGATTAGGAATTGATTAGAAAGCTCAACTCATGCTGCATAAAAATGACTTGAAGGTCGAAAACCGCATCTGCAATAGTTGCAAAGTTACAGCCATTTGTTTGTTGACAAATCAAATCAACGCTTGGACTTGGTCGTACTGTAAAATTATTAAATTACATTAAAAATAAAAGGAATTTTTTTTCCCCCTATTGTTGCAGATTGTTGTTTTTCTTATTCTTTTATCTATCTAAAAAAAATTAAAACAGGAAAAAAAATTTGGTTATAACAAATTGTTTACTAAACAAATAAACAAAATACTAATGAAAAAAAATTTTTTTTTTCGCTATTATTTGGAGAAATGCAAATAATGATTTTGAAGATAAAAAAAAATCTTAATTATTTATTTAAATAATAGGAATATTAAAAAAACGATTAGAAACAATATGATATTGTTATTGAAACAAAATTTTTTCTTGAAAAATCATTATTTTTTTAGGCTAACAATATGGTGAAAAAAAATTTTCGAAAAATGTTTAATTACTCCATTTGTTTACAAATTTTCTATAAACAAATGGTATGAACAAATTTCTAAAGTTATAATATCATGCCGAAGATGAACATAAAATCATAAATAGCCTAAAATTACTGGAAAAACATTGTTTAAATAATATTATTTAAATTTTTCATTTTTTTTTATGATCAGAAATTAATAATTAATGAAAGAAAACATTTCTTTAATTTTTTATCGGGCCATCTTGTTCAGTAGGTTGATAATGAGAACTCCACGAGACGAAGCGAATTTACAAGAATTATTTAAGCTTTTATAACGCCTTTTATGACAGCGGAGATCAGCAAAAAAACTGGTAATTAACAATAACATCACTTTTCGGAAAATGGTAATCCAACTTTTTAAATTGCGGGGTCATAATCTTTGGAGTCTCTAGATGATACTTGAATTTTTTAAAATTCTTCTATGAATATTTAGTTGCAGAAAAAAATTATTTAAAAGCAACACTCCAATACGGCAGCGGCGCGCGCATGCCGAAACTGCCGCGCGGAAACCTATTTTCAATGTTAGATAAAAACTATAAATATTGGTCCTACGATTTTGGGAGTCGGAAACTTCCCTACTAATATTTCCTGCTCTTTCAGAATCTTTTCCAATATTTGAGTTATGACTTTTACTTTTTGAGATTTTTGCGAAAAACCAGACCCCTCTTTTTTTCATCCAGTTTTTTGATAATAACAATTGTAATTTTTTATGGCAGACAAAATCCAAAATAAGTCTTTCTCTGGATTCCATTCCGGATCGAATGAGCGATTGATCATATTTTTCCGAGACTTGTAACGATTTTTCGCAGGAATTCGACTTCTCGACTAGACTGTAACTAATTGCTCCCGCCAGCCATCCCTTGCCGCGGCACGCGGCCAGTGCGCGACAGCAAGGATCGACCGGAAGTAGGGAGACAATGACCAATTATTGAAGATGATCCTGATCGCGGGGTCAACCAAAGCGCTAACACCGAAATCATCGCTTGATCCCCGAAACCAGCGAGGATCTCGATTGTAACCGGTTGAATTGCCCGCTCATAAATAGATCAAGTGCGGAACTAAAGTAAATAGATTTTTACTAATGTATTAGGACACTATAGGGAAAAGAGGACGAGGTCGCTCACTCTGGGGAAGACTTTCAATAGTAAAGGACGTAACTGGTATTTTTCTAATTTTATTCTTGTACAATTTTACACGTGTTTTTAATTAAACCCAGTGCGATCTATTAAACTGTAACAAAGATAAAACTTATTCATTCACAAATCACCCTAAAAACTATTAATTTAAACAAACATAACAATATTCTTTCTTTCAACTCATATCATAAAATAACGAAATTTCGAGAGTAAACTCACCAAATCACGCTCAATCAACTGGAGCATCAAAACCCCTGCATGTATAGTTCTGATCCCTCGAAGACCTGGAAAGGAGAAGATGCTTCGCTAACGACTAACGAAGATGAGATTTTAAGAAGGACGTTTGGGTTTCCATCATCCATGTTTGGCTCTCGCTGATATCTTGAAAAGAAGAAGAGAATTATTAAGATAAGTTGAAACAAATTTGAAAAAAGGTGATAAAAAAATTCAATATGTGAACATTACATAAATATTCCCCCAGCGACATTATTTTGAAACGAATTAAGACTTTGATGTAGTTACCCTAATTCATCATATATTATTTGCTATTTTATTTTTAAAATCAAACTATACATATGTGTATTATTCTTGTATGTTGTATGAGTGGGATTTGTGAATGTGTGTATAACTAATTATGTTAATTATAATAATGAAATAAAATTGTTACACGATCTACTTCTACGCCGACCCTTCAGGGATCCAGTTGAGTTTTCGTAGTGCCGCCTCTTTTTTTCTGACTTACCGCCTTTACGGTTTTCTTAGTTTTTGGGTTACATTTGTCTTTATTTTTGTGCGTTGAGTTTCGAGTTATAGTTAAGTGTGAGTTAAGTGCTCTCCCGTTTCGTCATTTGAGTTAAAAAACTCAATATTTCACATGAAGCAACGATCGCTCACGATCAGTAAGGCAAATTGATATGATTTATCGTTTCGGAGTGTTGGGTCAAGGGATCTCTGTCCGGATATTTTCGTATCGTATCGTGCCGAGCTGAGTTATCCTCTCTAATATTTGGGCTGATTGCTTATTTGTTATCGCTTCCGCTGTCGCTATCGCCCGCTTGCACTTTACTGTAGAATCCCGTTTTGATTTGGTTACTTGTAATTTCCCGCTCACTGATACCGCTTCATTAATTTGGCCATCATCCTTGGAGAATTTCGCCGTAGTTGTAGCCGTAAGAAAATACAGCAGTTATCGCCTAGTATTTGAATATCTCGAGCCTGACAGCTGTGCGCTGAAAGATCGCAATAATCCTACGTTGATCCCGTATTTCGCATATTCGCCCGCCGCCTTACGCGGCGTATTAATGGTTCAACTAGAATTGTCCGCTGGGACAATTAATTTCCAAGTCTTACGCCGTTAGACCAATAATATTCCGCCTGTCCCTGGAGACATATTTTTCACCTGTCCACAGTGACATAATTTTTGACTGGTCCAGAGGAGTACCAATTTATTGTTCGCTTTTTGGAAGCGCTGTTGTTATGTCTCGCTATCGTGTCGTTCGATATTGGCTACGCCAATCTTGGTTTGAAGTCCGGCTGAAGGCCGTAACGCTGTATGATCCCTGTACCCGATCATCTCAATATTATACCGACGCAACCCCGTATGCTAATCTGACTGACATGAGTGAGAGGTTTTGTATCACCAAATATTGCATTATCAATTGAATATAAGGGCCACGGTCCAGTGAAGGCAAATCCAGCCCCTCTACCTGTTTCGTATCGTTCTGAGCTAGCTGAGTTACCGCCCGTCGCCGATCTTTTTGACTTGAATTTTGTGTGAATTCTGCTTTGTCAACTGTTACGTGACGCACTAGCGTCTGGCGCCCAACCCGAACACGTGAGTAAATTTTTCAGCTGATTTGTGATCAAAAATAAGAGTACGCGCCGTAGGGTAACTACGACTCGATCATCCCTGCCGTTAATTTTTCTTTCGAGGAAAATCGTACGTTACAACATATATCGCGTAGTGAATGTATCTGTATGTAAAAATATCTATGTATTTGTATCATTTACCATTAGAAAGAGTTGTTATTATATATTGAATGTTATTTATTTTCAAATATATTAGATCATTGATCATTATATGTAAGATATTGTTTTTATTGTTTTTGATCATTCATTTATACATCTTAAAAAAAAAAATTAATTTTAAAATAATTTTATCAATCTTGAAATTGATGTCGAAGTCATTCGTAGAAAAAAATATAATTAACAATGAGTACTGAAAAATAGAAATCAAATTTGAGGAATAATTTTATGGGAACATTTTGTTTCAGATAAGAGATGACAATAATACTGTTGATTCTCATCTTACGTCCATCAGAAATGGTATACGGAATGGTTGGATATGACTGCGGGAACTCGAATCTCAACAGAACAACTTTATCTTCAATCGACGTAAGACAATACGACATCCTAGAATTGAAATTAAATATGACAACCATACATACAACTATTGCAGTTGTCAAAATCTCATTTAATAAACGTCATACCAAGCAATATTATTATCAAACGCAGTATTTTCTATTGCGGAATGCATTCTCATATAGCTGCTGTACATGATGAAATAGCAGACATCAAGTAAATCATGATATTTGCAAAGGAATGCATGAAATAGGAAATTTTCATTACAACATGCAAAATCACATTAGCAGTTTAAAAGTAAATCAAACGACATCAACAAGTATAACCTTCGCAGGATCAGTGTCAACGTATGGAGAATGCAAAGAAACCGATTATGCGGATCCATACGGAAGTTAGAATTACGTCATCGTACAAGGATTAATTTCCACAAGCCTGAGATTTTATCAAGCATCTGTTAATCTTGAAAATAATAAAATTCACTTACAATCTTGGACAACTTGCACTTATAATGTATGAATGTGTATTGATATAGAGGAAGGATACACCTTTTGGTCCACCTTACCTCGAGAGAATTGTGACTTCAATCGCTATGATATTTTGTATGAAGGAATCGGCAACAAAGTTATTGATAAAGCATTGAATTATGATGCAACAATTTATACACTGACGACGAATGACATAATATTTGCTTTCACGAAAGGAGGAGAAACCAGAAGGGATAAATTATTTCCTGCAAGAAAGGAGATAACTGTAGAAAATCTTGATATATTTGCATATGAGACTGTCCACGTCAACTCGACACGGCTCCAGACCTCGACATCCCCGATTGCATTTTCGATTTTATATGTAATCATTCTATCTTTGGAGAACCCCCGAAATTTTTATTTTTTCTTCAATCATCGACGTCGGAGCTCTGAATTTTTTAACTCTGAAAAAAAGACCTTTTTTATAATTCTGAAAAAAATCAGAACAATTCTGTGGATGACACAGAACAACCTCCTACTCGCAGAGACGTGGGCAGAATTGTTCGTACATGATATATTTTTTTTATTTCAAATATCTGAATAGTAAAAGTTCGAAAGATTTTTGAAAATTTTCAGTTGGATAACGGTCATTAGTAAAGCACTTTTTCGCATTTTTCTGTAAAAAAAAGTGTTTAAAATTGGAAAAAAAATATAAGAAAAATTCTGCCTACGTTTTTGCAAGTGGGAGGTTATTCTATATTATCCACAGAAATTTTGTGATTTTCCTCAGAATTTTAAAAAAGGTCCTTTTTTTAAAGTTAAAAAAGTTCATAGCTCGGAAGTCCTACATTGAATTAAACAAGAAAAATTGAGGGATCTCCAAAGATAGAATGATAACATATAAAATCAGAAATGAAATCGGAGATGTCAAGGTCTGGAGCCGTGTCGAGTTCACGTGGACAGCCCCATATATTAATTTAAAATTAACATATGTTGAAAGACACGTGCGAATTCAAATTAATCAACTACACAGAGACATTTTGATTCAGAAATGTGAATTGGAAAAGCAGGTTGTTGGTATATGAGTAAATAGTTACACCAATCAGTCTTATTCTATGACTTAGACTAGACCCTGGGTATCAAGTCTATAATCCCCATTGTGACATGAAACGTTGTCGCTCTCGTTTCTGTACCTGTGATCTCCATTATGTTAATATGTGTATTCAAATATCGGTCTTGTAGTAAATTACGTAATTCACTCATTCTCATTTTTATATCGTTCTATTGGTCCTGCCACTAATCCTGCAACACAGGTATTAAGAAATTCATTAACCACTGCGACCTTTCAACCTGATGAATTTGCTTATCATTTAATGAAGAACCCTGGTTTTATGGCTCTCACTGCTGGAGAAGCTGTGCATATGATTAAATGTATAGCAGTAGAAGTTCAGATATGGAAAACGAAAGAATGTTATGATCAATTGCCAGTTTCAAGAGGAAACAAAACAATGTTCCGCACCCCAAGAACACATATATTCTATTAGAAACAGGAACGCAAATGAACTGCAATGAATTTCTACCACCAATGTATTTCCTCGGCGAAGGATGCTATAAATTTTTACCGAATTCAACATCAGCATTATCTCCGAATATCAGTGAACCAATGACCAAACCCTTATGAAAATATACAAATCCCGGATCGTTAGAAACTAGTGGGATCATGCAACGGAAGATTCGGAAAATTTGAGAGAACATATCGACGCTGCTTACGAAAACTAGCATGTTCCAGATTTCTTTCGAAAACGAGCACGTTTGATATCGGCGTGAAAACTAGCATGTTTTAGCTTTTGCCAGGAAAACCAGCATTATTATGATTAAAATGTTAATAAAAGTGATGGGTTAATCCCACGAAAAATTGTTGCACTTTTTTTTTATAAATACTAACAGTTTATTTATTCCACATTTTAATCTTAGCAGTTCCAGTTCCAGTATTATTTCCAATATAGTTCGGTAACTTTTTCTAGTGGAAATCGAAATGTGTCAGTTTGCGCGGTGGAATCAAAAAAATGTTAGTTCTCGTAATAAATTTGAATCTTGCTGCTTTTCGTAAGCAGCGTCGATATAATGTTTCCAGCTGAGAAGCCTGCAGTAGTTAATACAATAGCAAAAAGACAAAACGGACAACCCGTTCAAAGACAAGGACTTTCAATGGCAAACTTACGAGATGAAGACCCATTAGTAATTATCGCACGAAAAACATGAGATCAAGTATGGTCATCATTTGTAACTTGTGGAACAGGAGCTGCTGGGTGTATGGGTATTGACTGTATATTTGTGACTCCGAAAATCTTATTTGATACCTTGGTACAGGGTTACACTCTTTGCACCATTTATGGATAGTCAATACATTTATGTTGGAATTCAGTAGCAGCATTATTTATTCATTTCGAACGACCTAGATATGAGGATTTACTGGATAAAAAATCATCAAATTCGTCATCAGACATCAAAATCAAAATAGAGATACCAGGAGAAGAACCGACATTCATATACCAACCAACTGCTCTCTATACTGTAACGTATCGATATTGGTTAGAGAAGAGAGGGGGAATAAGTAGCCGGGGAGAACAATGAGACAGGTAACTAGAAGGAAAGCAGTCTCTTCTCCCAGAGCCGTCGCGACGTGCGAACGTAATCTAAGGACAAAATATAAGATAAGTTTTTAATATATACGTATACATCCATCACCAGCAAGGGAGATTGAGATTCTATTTAAAACATTTTATACCCGACTCGCCATACACACTCGCCATTTCAATTTTATCTATTCTTCGTGTCGTTTGATTATATATTTATAGAACTCGTCCATCTGTCCATTTTAACTTAAATACACCTCCGCGTTAGTAAATTCATATATATAATATACATTGATACTCCGACATCTTATGCGTTCCTGCTATCATTTGTATTATTGACTCTTATTTTATTTCTACATTGCTTGTTATTTATTTGTGTGCTCAGTCTGATGTGTGGTATGTGTAATTATTTATTTATTATTATTTTGTGATAGCGTCATATATATTTTTTGATCATTACCTACAGATTGTTATGGCAAGAGGACTGAAGAAATTAAGTATCTATTGTTATATATATTGACGCAGTTTTCTTTCATAATACACGATTATAACATGCAATAGAAATTCAGTCATTTAGAATCCCATCCTCTATAGCCCGATCATACGTGATCTGACCAGCAGAGATTAGTGATATTCAAAATAAAGGAATTGTCACAATACTATTGAGGATTTACAAAGTGCCTAGGGTTACGTGAAATGCTAAACACACATTCGGCATTTGAGACTGAAAGGGGAGGTGTAAAAATTATGTCACATACCGGGTGTCGCGCTGAATAATTATCAAATAATAACTACAGAAACTCCCGATAAACGACCGAACTGAGCTTCCAGTATTGGAATACGGGAAGCTAATCGTAAGAATACTGATTATATTCCGGAAGGGATTAAAGATAGCTAGTCAAAATGTGACTTACTTGAGTTGCTTCGTCTAGTTGATGAGTGAATGGAATATGTGGATGAAATGGATGTTGATGAGCAATGGATTAATGGATCACTAATACGTTGATGTTTATTTAAACTGAATACTCAAGAAGGGTTTATTTATTGGATTATTATAATTTGATATTTATTCTTATTGATATAATTATTCAGTTCAACGATCTTTTACTAGAGGTTTATTTGAGAAGTTGTCAATTAGAAAGTCATCGTATTAATAATCCCCAGTGTCAACCAAGGGTGATTCTTCTTTAATCAATTTTTTCCACTGCAGGAAAGAGAAATCCACGATGTAAGGAATATTGGAAGATTATTAGTGCACGGATGAATTTTTTGGTCTCTATGAGATGCGTGTTACTACTTCGAAAAGAGAATCGCGAGCGGCTGTTAAGAGATGCAGATCATACCGATATGGCAATTAAATTTACTGTGAATTTTGGCCGGTAAATACTTCGGCGAATCAAACTTGAAGACTAAACATCTTGCCGCAATCAGCCATAGTGAATATCACTCTGTGGCGACATAAGATAGAAAGAATGATAAACGAATAAAATAAGTGGGATTATAATACCCTCGGCAAGGCGCGACGACTGGACCAAATCAAACATGACGCCAAAATTTGGAATGAATAACAATTCCCAACCTTGAACTTAATTCAGTACCCAGAAACCCCCTGATATAATAATAAATTCAGAAAACCTAATTTCAGAACGAAATAATTCACTAGTTAGTTCAATATATCTATGCTAGTAAATACCGCGGCACAATTGAACTTAATTAAAATCGATGAAATAGAAGACCGAACCTCAGTTAACGAATCAATCGAATACGAATTAAATGGAATATCAAAAACCGACAAACTGACTACTTTCTTGTTGTCTCCCCTCAAGAGATGAAACATTCCGTGAGTCAGTCCGATAGTAACCGTGTGATGGTATTTACGCATTATTCTACAAATGAAATGGAGCATTCCATGCCAAGTTGACCATTGACCCTGACCACCTTCGATTAGAACGAAGAAAATTTTCTAACATTCGTTTTATACGAAGTAGTCCAAAGGTCGAGTAATTTTACTTTCATCTGTAAAGGCTTCCGAGTTGCAGTTTTGAAAATCATTAAAACGCATATATCTTGGCTTTCGCAGTATTTGGACTTGAAACAACCCGGTGGTCAAATTGTTCAGAAAAACACCTAGCTTCCGGAAAAAATATTTCGGAAGTACGAAAATTCAGTCTCTACTATTAATTTCCGGTTCAACGTGGTTGTCACGATTCAAAATTTCGAGAATAGTTCTCGAAAATTCTTTGTTCAAAATCAAAAATTTTGAGCCTGGTCCGATCGTGGAACTATGATTCCTTCACACGATTTTTGAATGTTGAAAATGTCTTTCATGTATAAAATAAGGAAGGGACTCTGAGAGAAAGGAATGGTGATGAGAGTGCAGGATGCTGGTAGTCAGGTTGCATGGAAAATAAGGATACGAACGTCGGGAACTGCAAGGGATTGGACGTAACACGAGTCCAAAAAAAAATCGTACAAATTTTTTCAAACAAGCAAAATAAAGCTGAATCTGTTCCTTTCAAAACGCCGTTCGCGAAACGCGTTTTTTCTGACCAAATATTTAACTTCTAGTGTGTCTAGAAATCTCGACTAGTGCATCCAAACTTTTGAGCGGCAGTGTACTTAATAGATTTGAATAATATTTCTCACTGTATCGGTTTGTTCTTGCTTCAGCTTGCATACCTATATATGTACATACAGAAGACTTTTGTAAACAAATGTATACCAGGCTAGGTCCTTCAATCGGCGAACTCAGATAAGGCAACCGCGCTCGAAAGCGCACGTCCCGAAAATTGTTTACGTTGAGTCATCATCTCCACCTTCAGCAATCGTCGCCTATACTCCTATAGGAGTAGACAAAGACATATAGCGTCCAAAGTCTCTCCTCCAGTCCCGCACCACCTATACGAAAAAGTATGCGCAAGATGCATTCGTCAGTTTCAAGTCAACCACCAGCTGGGTTAAACCTCTGTGTCAAGTCGATCACATAATTATCCCGAACTTGAAAACCCGTTAAAAGAATCCAAATAATTTAATGTAACTTACAAGACAAAACCCAGTTGAACTCTGAACGTAGCGGAATCGAGTTAAATTAGTGGATTAATAAACTATACAAGACGAACAGTGCGTGACCAAAGACTCAAGAAATATAGTTTTTGTGTAATTTACTATATTTTGTTCGATCATTCATCGTTTCATTCATCGTTTTTAAATACACTTTTGTTTGAATTTAATCTTTTGATCCCGCGTGAATTTGATTGCTGTGATTCAGCACCCAATACCCAGCTTGCCCGCTCCGCTCAACGCTCCAGCAATCGAGGTAAGTCTCATTTATTCACAATTTTCCATATTTTCCTCGTAGGTTCTTCCTTATTTTATCAACTCCTTTCTGGTCTCCCATATTCCGATACATCGGTCAAAATTGTCAAGGAGCTGCGCGGCCCACCCCGTATGTGACATAAAATATTGGTGACAGAGTTGTGATACGAAAAGAAGGGCAAACAATAGAATAATACGGAACGAATGAGAAAACGCGTTACAAATTCTATATTTCTAAATAAATAAATCCCGCAATTTTGTCGGACGAGAAGATTAAATACGCGAAGCCAATCATGTCTAGAACGCCCGTCGAAGACGAAAACGATTGAAAAGGAAATTGATGATACGATGAGAACTCTCAAAATTCAAGACAAAAAAACAGAAATAAGAAAGCACGAGATATCCTCACGCGAAAAAATTTAGTCGAACAGAAAAGAACAGAAACAAGCAAATCGTCATTCGCACTGACACCCGCTTGCGCATGGCCGTACCAACGAATGTTATTATTAGCGGCAATAACATTCATACCATTAATCTTCACTCATATTACTCACTTTCGTATTATTATATGGGGCCTTCCACGTCAGACGGGCCACTTTTTCCAAAATATTTTTTGAACTTGATGAAACTTTTCCGACATCCTCGGGGGTCTCAGAACCCATTCTCAGACCACTTATTAACGCCAAAATTCAAAATTTCCAAAAGTTACGATGTATGGTAAAAATTGCAAATTTCGACGTTTCCGCTATCTTCGATATTTCTGCCCCAGTAGATAGAAAAAAAGAATGGACAAAATTATGTATTCGATTGGATTTTTTCCGTACTTTCATGCGAAATTATTCATTTTGTTATGAACAAAATGCACGACCACGAAAAGACGTGTTGAAAATTTCAATTTCACTTTTCTCAAAACTCTCCATGTTCAAAAATTTTTTTCAATTCTTAAAAATTAGTTCATTTCCTCTACTTTGACCCCTGTGAATTTCGAAATGCGCCGAGAATCCGTTCAATATCAAAATCTATTTGTTATTCCGAAATGTGATGAAAACACAAAACTTGGGGGACGTTTTTTTGGCCAAATTTTAGCGCAAATTTTTTATTATTGAACCGGTTGTTATGACTAGAGGCAACCATATTTTCATAAATTATTTGGCGAATTTTTTTTTTTCTAATTAACATTTTTTTTTTATTTAAACATTTTTTTAAATTTTAACCAAAAAAAACCTTCAATAATTCATATGAATATGGTTACCCCTAGTAATATTAACCGGTTCAATAATACAAAATTTGCCGCTTTTTTCATCACATTTTGGAATAACAAATAGATTTTGATATTGAACGGATTCTCGGCCCATTTCGAAATTTACAGAGGTCAAAGTAGAGGGGATGAACGAATTTTTGAGAATAAAAAAAAATTTTTAAACATGGAGAGTTTTGAGAAAAAGGACATTGAAAATTTCAACACGTGTTTTCGTGGTCGTGCGATTTGTTTATAACAAAATGGATAATTTCGCGTGAAAGTACGAAAAAAATCCTATCTAATAAGTAATTTTCTCAATTTTTTTTTTCGGGTCTACTGGGGTAGAAATATCGAGAATAGTGGAAACGTCGAAATTTGAAATTTTTACCATACATCGTAGCTTTTGGAAATTTTGAATTTTGGCGTTAATAAGTGGTCTGAGCATGGTTTCTAAGATCCCTGAAGACGTCGAAAAAGTTTCATCAAGTTCAAAAAATATCTTGGAAAAAGTGGCCCGTCTGACGTGAGAAGCCCCATATTAATAATATAATCGGGATATATGTACATGTGTATTAGGGTGGGTTGAAATTTTTTGTTTTTTTTCTCTTAGCTTGGGGGTAGGATTTCTAGCTTATGAAAAAACCAAATTTTGGGTAATAAAAAAAATATTTTTTTGTTTATGTTTAGAGGTGTTCCACTAATTTTGAAAATTAATAATTAATTTAAGTTTTCGATTCTTTTCTAAATTTTTGTTTTACTTCTTATCCTCAAAAATATCTAATAATTGCCGAATATAATCGTTTTCAACTTAACTTGTACTCTAATACAAAAAAAAAACAATAATAATAATACAATAATAACAATAAAAAAAAGCGGTTACCCTGTGAGCACATCAACCATAGGGGAGACCGGGGATGGTTGACTAACTTTTGACTCCAGCTCGTATATCTCTGATGTTTAACTCAATATAACAAAAACAACAGTTGATACAGATAGAAGAACTATTCAGGTACCTCAAATACTAATCTATAACCTATATATTTATCATTATAATACTTATAGTCGACTCATTAGTCGATTTTCTAAACCCCTAACGCTTGGTCAACCTACCCCATATCCGGGGTAGGTTGGCCATAAGCATGGGGTAGGTTGATCCAGGCAGTAATTAGTGTAAATAAAGAGGATGAGTATAAAATAAAACATCAAAATGTACTAAATGATAGAAACTTTTTATTTAGTTATAAACAAACGTACATTTGAGATCCATTCTCAGTTAATAAGAAACTTTAATAAAAGTAACATTCCTTTCGTTGAACGACGTAGCTCTAGACAGGCTTGTAGCCTGAGGTGATCTTATTGATAACGAGGGATGACGTTTTGAAAAATTACCAAGCCAATCTTATTCGAATGCAAACTTGCGTGTCTCATACGGTGTTAATCCATAATAAACGTCAGCAGCCGTCTTCAAATAAGCTTCCAGTATATTTTCTTCGTCATCGCTAAAAATCTGCCTATTATTTATGTACCCAGCCGTGTCCAGGGTCAAATCAGCTCTCCTGAGGTTCGGATTACTTTCTAGCTTTTGTTTAAGTTTAGTTACATAACGACGCAACGTTTTGTATGGAATTTGGTATTTCTTTGATGTGGCGTTTATGCTATAATAATATCGAAGATTACTGCGTAGCGAGCTCTTTTTAGGATATCTTTTGGTACATCACCGCTTTCGGACTTTTTTTGGACTTTTTTTGGACGTCCTCATTTTCTGTGAAAATACAACTGTAATTTAGTATGTGAGAGAAGACCATAATATTGTTTACATTGATGATCCACATTAACCATTAGCCCACACAATTCTTCAAAATAAGTATAAAATGTTATACTTATTTTAAAGGAGTTGGTTGACTAATTAGTCTACCTACCCCGAACAAAATTTGTCAACCAACCCCTGACGCCATTTTGAATTTTACCTGCGTATGATCATATGCAAACTCTGGCACTAACATGGAAGCAATACTGTGTAATATAGAATAAAACTATCATATTGTAGAATTTAGTCTCTTTTTCTTGGTTCCCTTTAATTAGAATGGGTGCAAGGATTTGAATGTAATGAGTCACACACTTTCTTCGATGAGACAATACGTCCGATTTGTACACCGTCTTTAGACCAACTGTCCGCTTAAGATCTAATCCGCTATCATTCGCTCTCATACACTCCAACACGCAACATACTTAACTCACACTCATACTCACACGCACACTTTATGATTGTTTTTCTTTTCGACATCTACAATATTCACATTTGGCATAACTACAACATTGTTTCTAACAGATCCATAGGCACAATAACAAAAAAAATATGAACGAAAAAAATGACTTACCGAGACCAAAAATACAACATGTAATGTCACTCACGAACGCCGCGCGACTGCGGCGGGTCGCGGGGAGGCATCGTCGCTCGTAATTGCCTAATGAAAAACACGTAATGGTGGCGAGTTATTGTTGCTTAGTCTACCTGCCCCTATAGCCAACCATCCCCGGTCTCCCCTACGACTTTTCGCGACCAACCAGAAAATTATAAAAAATCACGTGCAACCGCTAATTGATTGTCCATTGTCCCCTTCCGAGAAATGTGGAAAAATACATTACCTCGCAGGATGCATTTCCGAATAATTGCGAGACCCAACCTAACCTAAGCCGTACCACTACTATAGAGAGTCTAGGTGACATCACCAGTCTTAAAGTTCCGCCTTATTGTGCTCCGTGTTCCGGCAACAATCCCGACTCTTTGCCCGTTTAGTAAATAGCGAGGCACGTTAAGTTGATGAAGTGCAGAATCTGAGAAGTGACATATGACGTAGGTCTTGAAGTCCTGCCCGGAACAAACTCAATAAATCTAAATTGTAGGACATTTTATGAACCTAAAACTGTGCACCCGCGGACGAGTGTTTGAGCTAGTGTTAAGCTCGATATTTTTAACAATCAGTGACATTTTTGAACATTATGCCTAGTTGTGGAGTGTTACGTTACAAGACCAGCCAGAACGAAGGGGCAGATTTGACGGTGTAATCGACATCAGATCTGTAACGTGAACAACAAATCTGTATCTTATTTATGTCTTTCTTCAAAATTACCATTTGCCGAGTTTTATCACAGAACATACGCCTAGTCCGCGAATTGTCATTATTGTTGTTACGGACCGGCCGTACCATTCATCAAATCATTCTATATTCTACGGGATTATTCCGTGATCTTGAAATTCGCTATTTTCTTTCTTTTATGAGTCATTTCGATTGTCGCAAACCCATCCTCAGTACCGTCACCGGTCAGTGGCCCCGGCGTCAGCGTAATTTTGCATAGTGCGCTTTGTAGTCTAGAATACGCGGAAACAGGGTTTCTTATTACATAGGCAATAGTCCATTTCCCAATACTAAGCGCCAGGCGGGGAACGGGGATAATTAAAGCGGAGACAGCACATTGCACTGTCTCCCCGGCTAAAATCATTTCGACACATGGGGACAATGACCAGGGGTTGCCCTGTCAGCACATCGATCATACGATTTTTCGCGACCAACCAGAAAGTTACAGAAATCAGGTGCAATCATTAATTGGTCAATCATTGTCCCCTCCCGAGAAACGCGGAAAACTACTTACCTCGAAGGATGCATTTCTCGGGGCGTTAATCCGAACAATCGCGAGGCGCGTGGATCTAAGCCCGGTACACAAATTGTGAGTCTAGGTGACGTCACCAGTCTTAAAGCATTGCCTAATTGTGCTCCATGTTCCGTTAACCAAATCCTGACTCTTTGCCCGTTTGGTAAATCGCGAGGTGCGTCGCCAGGTAAAGTGAAGGATCTGAGAAGGCAACGGGTGACGTTAGTCCTAAAATCCAACCCGAAGCGAACTCACTTAGAATTTTAATCGTGGAACATTTTATAAAACCAAAACCTGTGCACCCGCCTGACGACCGGTTAACATTAAGTGTTTAGGCTAGTGTTTGAGCCTGATAAATCCCGAGGAGAACCCAACGGAATTTTCAGACATATAAGTGTGTCGTCACAGAGCCAGCTTCAACGAGGTGACCGACATCAGATCTGTAACGTACACCACAAATCTCTACCGTACTCATATCTCTTTCCAAATTATTGTTTGCAGACCTTATACCGTTCTAATTGATACGAATTTGCATCATTGTTACTTTAATTTACTGAAAAGCTCGAAGGGTTACTTGACTCGCTAGGCTGCGGGCGGCCGTAGTAAGGAACCTTGTTTCATAGCGCGTGACGATTATTTCATACTTAATTTTATTCACTCATTGTACTATTCGTATCTATTTGGTTTTCTTTCCTACGCCATATTATAAAGCAGTTTCTATCAGCTAATTTGTTTGTCACATTTCATTTTGCCTTCTCTCTCTCCCTGGTTCATTTTTCAGCTAACGTTGTATTTGTAAACTGTTCGTAGGCCCAGTTCGGGTTAGACAAGTGACTGACCCAAAGTTCGGGATATACCCGATTCTAGATTTTTAGTTTTAAGTATCAGTATATGGCGGGTACCATACAGTAGCTCCGCTCGGTTACCCTCCCGTCACATTGTCACTGTAATTAACCAAAAAGCTCGAAGGGTTACTAGTCTCTCCCTAGTCCGTATGCGTATGAAATTTGAGGAACCTTAAGTCCAGCGTTCGTGTCGGTTTACCACTCGTTTGATTTTTGGCTCAGATTATACGATCGCTTCCCCTTGCCCCGCGATCGCGGAAATTTATACCTCAAATACGCTGATACCAAATATGGTTCTTCCCAGAATCAATCATCCCAGTTGATTCGTGCCCAGTGATAAGCAACGCCTATTGCGCCGAAATATGCTTAACCCTTTCCTTATTACCCGATCGATTTATTTTATTTTTACCTTTTTTCGTTACTGCGCGTTCGTTTATTTTGAGGGAAGCAATCCCTTTAGATGCCTGAAAATGAATCATTTTTCTATTAAATATTTCAAAAAGGATAAAATAATCGCGTCGTTTTGAAGTTTTGATTTTATTTTATCACAACTGTGAAATGTTGAGAATTTTTTAACATTTTTTTTGTAGGTGCTAGTCGTTACCAATGAACAGGTTGGCTCTGTGAAATCACAAGAGCTAAGTAACAAAAGATATAAAAAATCAGTTGATGAATAGCTCAAAACGGAGAAGGTTGTCATTTTATTTCAATTACCCGATCTTCTACATTTTCTAGCAAAACGAAATGGCATTGCTGTAGGCTGTTTTTTTAGACGTCTTCTGCGTGACATCGAAAAGTGCTGCATCTGTCATATTTTGTCTATTGATCTGACGCTAGATACAAAATTTTTTTTCGTTCACGGACATGGTCGGGGGAAGGAATAACTTATGAAATAAGAAAAAGGTATCAAATTACAAAATTCGGTAGGCTGTTTAATCGAATGTTCAATATTGACTATTTTCTCACCAATATTTACCCCGAAAAAATAATCTGTTCACGCGATATTTTCGAAACTTTATGGTTACATCCTTCCGAAAGTACCTATTATGAACAGAAGCCTCCCCAAAATTCAGCCAAATGGATCGATAACTCTTTGAGGTACAGCACGAGCAGTTTTTGAAAATTCAGTTTCGAGATAATTACGTTTGAAGTTGTAATACTAGAATAAGATTAATCGGTGATTCCAGGCGCATATGTACGATAACTCCCAAAATATCTAATATCTCGATTTTCATTTTTTCCAGTATATTCTCTCAAAATATTATACTTTCAACATAAGTGAAAAAAGACATTGATTTTTTCAAAATTATCAAGGGATTGCTCTCCTTAATGATTAATATGTTTAGTTAGTAAGGTATTTCATAAGGGAACTCAACGTTCCCAGCTAGGTAATTGAGACGTAAGTTATCAAACAGGATGGAGGCGGATTAATAAGTAAGCTATGAAATTAGAAAGAGAACTCTCAGTGAATAGCACGTCCCTCAGAGTGAGAAACCTCCGGCTGATTCTGCAGAAACTCCCGGTAGAGCGACCACCGGTTGGTCGGGAGCCGTAGGACCCAAGAACGAAACTGATCTCCCATTCATCGAATAGTCCGGTCAGCGGTAAAGATCACGCCTAATTAGCCAAACCCCGCGTAATCGTACCAGCATGAAAAATTAGAGCGCGCGACAAATCCGTCGACCGTCGAGACGTTGCATTTGTTCAACTAGTCACGAGGTGTGCGGAGTTGCCCGAGCTGAATTTTCAAGTTAGAGTTGGTGTTCGAAAATCTTTCAAGTGACGACCCAAAGACTTTGATTTAAACTTGTTAAAGAATTTGGTCATTTCATCTGTCAAATAATAATAGAACCCGCAGGGGTTCAACATTCAATAAGTGCAATTTGGACACAGTGCAAAAAAATATTTCGAATCAAATACGAAATTAGTCTCATCAAGATTGTCAATGGTAAATGAACCATTTTCATCAACTGATTGAGCGCAACCAGGCGGTGCACCATAGCGGCCGTGGCGATCCGGATAATCAGCACCTGAGTAAGTGACTCCTTATACCTGGTGTACATTTGTTTTCCATATCTTTGAGTCAGTTTCCGTGTTGTAACACCGTGAGGTTTCACCCTAAATATCTGCCGCCGCTTCCAGTTATTGAAAAAAAAGTTTTAGATGCCAAAATATCTCAATAGTTTTCGTTAATGAGGCGACTCATTCTGTTTTTATCGTTAGCTTAGTTCTTAAGTTTGAAATCCTTTGGGGTTCTGAATAGCCATAGTCATTTGCAATCATTGTTTGTAATCCTTTTCCGCTTTCATCCGACGCGACGGTTGAAAGGGGCTGTCTTCAGACACCGTGAGGTTTACTCTAGATCTTTCCTCCGCCAGGGCTTAAAGATTCATTATCTCTTATTTTCGTTCGTTATTCGTTTTAGAGATGAATCATTGATCGTATCGATTTTGATATAAAATATATACATGGTAAAAATGTCGATTGCGCGATCAAAGGAATAGATCAGATGATCTAAGAGAGATTAACACACGCCCCACACTTGAGAGTCAAATATTATCTATAACAGGGGCAATGATTCTGGAGATAATTCAAGAGAGAACGATATTAAAACGGGCTGTTATAGCGAAAATAATAATCACTCATACCAGCGGAAAAGAAGTAATTACGCGAATAGAAAAAATCAGGGAAATAGAACCACCGAAAACCCAGAGCCCAGTCGAGAACCTTTTTATGTTAGAATTCGCGAAAGAAAAACACGTGGAAACGCTGAGGAGATAAACAGGGTCAGCCCAGAGTTTTAGTGGCGGAGTTCTGTACAATCAAATTTTGATATTCCATCAAGTGGTTCCCAACATATTTCAAGTTGTCAATAGTCAGAGACTTCAACTTCGGTTCTGGGACTGGGCGACGACCAAAGAAATGCCTACCAAAAACATAATCAGAGACCTCTCAAGGTATTAGTCTGGTCTAGAAATTTGAAAGAATATATATATTTTTTTTTTATTCTGTTATTTCTTAGACCTTTCTTGATACGCTCGTGAACACCGTTTATTGATATTGCAAGAATTGGCAGAGTAATAAGCAAGCCGCGCGCACAGATAGCGCGGTCGGGAAGGGGCACCGTCCCCTAGGGCTCCAAACTTTGAACGCGTTTATCTCAGAACTATGTTTCTGAAATCGGCGCCTACGATATCCCGATGACTAATCGACCGATCAAGCTCAAATATTGCACATACCTTCGGTAGCCTCTTCCTGGGTAATGGTAGCAGAATTGAGTCGAACAATAATTTTGCCACCATTTTATAACTCGTTGAATACCCGAAAATGTATGAAAAATCGTTGATCAAAGTTTAACAGGCCGCGATTTTGTGAAAAACAAATTTCAAGTATTGATTCTGCTACCATTTCTCAAAATACTCATTCAGACTGAGAATGTACATATTTTTGTTTTTTTTTCAAGATGCATACAACATCTCCCAGAGTGGGCGCCGATTGAGGCGGTTTTCGGCGAACCATGTTGTAAAAAAATAAAAAACTACGTGAAAATATTCAAAATAATTTTTTTTTCTAATGAAGATATATTTTGAAAGGAACAATAAATACATATGTAACGTTTCATCGCGACAACTTCAACGGTTTAGAAGTTATTCCAACCGAAACACGACGTTGAAAATCCCGTTCTATACCAGACTACTGCCTTAAGAATCCAACATCTGAGCCTACTAACAATGAAACCTTTACGAATTCAAATATTCCACGTCAAAAAGACGCGAGGAATCCGAATAATGATGAATTATTGTCCAGTAAGCTTAATGGGCCAATCCTATTTCAATTGAATCCAAATTATCCAAGTTATCCTTTGATTCCAATGGAGCCTAACATTCCAATCCAGAGAGATGCAAAGAATCATCGAATTCAAATGAAAATAATTATGTGCCTCATGTAAATATTTCTATTTTAGCGGAGAATATAAACTACCTACGCAACGGAGAAATGAAATCGGAAATGGAAAATCTCATGCGAAAAAACTATTTAGAAGATTCAGAAGATGATCCAAATTCTACAGAAATTATGAGCGAAGACCGCTACGATAAAATAATGAGTCTACTGCGACTCGATCATCTGATTCAAATAGAAAGAGATAGCGTTAACGAATTAATGAGGAAAAATTAGGACTTGTTCCATATTCCGGGTGAGCCATTAGGGGCAACAAACGCAATTCAACACGGTATAAATACCACAGATGATATTCCGACGTATAAAAGGCAGTATAGATTACATCCGGAGTATGAAGACGAAATAGATAGGCAGGTGAACGACCTGCTGGACAGTAATATCATAAAACCCTCTTTCTCTCCATACAATTCTCCAATACTAATGGTACCCAAAAAGCCGAATTCCTCGGGTAATGAACGATGGCGCATGGTAATCGACTATCGCGCGTTGAATAAAAAAACGATAAGGGACGCTTACCCGCTCCCAAATATTACAGAAATCCTAAATCAATTAAGAAGTGCCAAATATTTTTCCGTCTTCAATTTAGCCTCAGGTTTTCACCAAATAGAAATGAAGGAATCAGACGCTGAAAAAACAGCCTTTTCCCTACCTTATGGACGTTACGAATTTACCAGAATGCCATTAGGATTGAAAAACGCTCCGGCTACATTTCAAAAATTAATGGACGACGTTCTGCACGGATTACAGGGAAATGAACTCTTCGTGTATTTCGGCAATATAAAAATGCTTAGCTGTTCGATACGAGACCATGAAATCAAATTTAATAGATTAATGAAAAGACTCAGAGAAGCAAATTTAAAATTACAACCAGATACGTGCGAATTTCTGGCGAAGGAAGTCACGTATTTAGGTCACAGGATTGGTGGAGACGGATTAAGACCAGATCCTAAGCTAATAAAGGCAATAAAAGAATTTTCCAGACCGAAAAACGCTGCAAATATCAAACAATTCCTCGGTTTAGCCGGGCACTGTAAAAGATTCATTCCTGATTTTTCGAAAATAGCCAAACCACTCTCGAATTTATTGAAGAAAGGAGTACCCTTTCGTTGGGAGAAATCACATGAAGAAGCATTTGTAGAATTACGCGCCAAATTATGTAGTAAGCCAGTATTACAATATCCAGATTTCACGAAACCATTCGTGATAACAACAAACGCATCTGCTTACGCCATAGGTGGAGTTCTCAGCCAAGGTCCTGTAGGAAAACATCTCCCTATAGCACATGCCTCTAGATTACTGGAGAGCGCAGAACAAAATTATTCAACTATGGAAAAGGAACTTCTCGCCATAGTTTATTCGGTAAATCAATTTCGAGCCTATGTATATGGAAACGAATTCACTCTTGCGACAGATCATAGATCCTTAATGTGGTTACATTCCGTAAAAAATCCCACTTCCAGATTAGTGAGGTGGGGATTAAAATTGGCAGAATATAAATACAAGGTCAAATGTAGAGCAGGAAAAACCAATTCGGATGCAGACGCATTATCCAAAAACCCCGTAGAATCAGACCAGAAAGGTTCGAAAATAAACAAAACCCAGCCAAATACAAGCAATAATGTGAAAATGATTCCAGGAGATTTACCCAAATTGACAATGAGTGAAATAGAGCCCCATATAACTCAGCACCGTACGCTGCGTAACAGAGATAAAATTCGTGTGCCGGACGGCTGTACTGATCTTCGGAATGAAAACAAAACTACCCAGAGTTTCGACGAATCAACCGACGATGATTGTGATTATTTAAGCTTTCGCAAACATCACGAATCCAAAGACGACAGCTGCAACGATGACTTAGATCCTTATGACACAGACGAAGATGACCACCCGTATTTTGAAACGAATGAGAGTAGACGAAAATCTATACCTAGTGTCACCGAAAACAGCGATCAATATTCTGACGATGAAGAGGATACATGCCTCACTAATGAGTATGCAACTGATTATGACTCTGAAATTATTTCAAGCCAAGACGAAGACGATGACCCTTCCCAAAAACCATATGAAGTTGACTTTGAACCAGACCGAAAAACACTTCGATTTTCCGAAATTCGAGATAATCTTGCACTTCAAACGGGCAACATAGTATTCTTTATAACCACAGGTGGACATCCCTGCGATGAGGGCGCCAAAGACCTTGAAATGGCTAACAAACTACCTTCCTTCACACGCGTCATGTTGGGCAGACCCGGAATTCAGGAAAATGGAAAGACTCGCTATATAGGCTTAGCGATAAAAAAAACAATACGTACAAACCTAGACAAGGACACACTCGATGAAGCCTTACAATCCTTACTCGAAGTAGTCCGGGAATTACAATTAGATACCCTGACGATTTCGAAAAGTCAAAATATAGACAACATTGATTGGAGCACAATCAAACTTCGATTACAGCAAATCTTTTCCGACATTCCATGTAGAATTATAGTTTGCAAAAATCTCATCAAAATACCCTCAGAAGACGAAAGAATAGCAATAATTCGAGAATGTCATGCTTTCCCGATAGGAAGTCACAAGGGAATGATTAAAACGTACCACGGAATCAGACAATACTTTTATTGGAATAATATGGAAGCACAAATAAGAGAGTGTATTGAAAATTGTTCAGAATGCCAATCAAAGAAACTCACTAGAGTAAAAACAAGAGGACCAATGGCCGTTACCGACACACCGCGTACTAGCTTTCAACAAATATCGATAGGCGTAGTAGATCATCAGCCTATTTCCCCATCAGGAAACAAATATATATTGACTGTACAAGATCAACTCAGTAAGTATGGTGTAGCAATACCTCTTAGAACAGCTACCCCGGTTGAAATAGCAGATGCATTGGTAAAAAACGTATTCTGCCAATTCGGAGCTCCAAAATACATGGTAACAGATGAAGGAACTAATTTCACTTGTTCACTCTTGAAAGTCATAGCTAAGATATTCGGAATAAAACAAGGCAAAACGACAGCATTTCACCCACAATCGAATTCTTCAATAAAAAGATCGCATCATATGTTTGTAGAATATTTGAAACAACAAATAAGGAAAACCAATAATTGGGAAAAATGCTTAGGTCGAGCTATGCTTTCCTATAACACTAGCGTACATGGAGGCACTAAATTCACGCCTCATGAATTAGTATTTGGTAGACCAGCAAGAATACCGTCCAAATCGAGGCCCAAATATACGACGATACACAAACAACCCGTCAGAACTTACGAAGATTATTCAACGCAGTTAAAAACTACATTGAAAATTTTACAAAACAAAGCAAGAAAAAATTTAATGGAAGCCGAAGAAAAATATAAATGTACTACGATGATGAGAAAATAAATCCTCTCGCACCTGAGTGGAGGAGATAAAGTATTTTTAACATAAGACCTAAGAAAAAACGAAAATTTGGCGACTACTGTGCAAGTCGATGATTAAAAAGAGTCAAACGAAAAAACGAAAAAACTATGAATTGATATTGGATAACTTCAGATAGAGTCAATACGTGTGAAAAAGTTACTCTCATTGATGTAATTTGACGACCTCACCAAAATCATCACAATGGTGACTTTATTTGAATTTTTTTGAACAAAAATTGTAACCTCATCCAAATCATTGAGATGAAGGTAATGCCCCTGATCTTAATAAGCAGGAAAGAGAGAAAAATCAAATGCGGAAAAACAATATCCTGAGCTGAAAGAAAACAAATTTATTCAACCCCCAATACAAATTTTTCACAAAGAATTATTTGAAACTCATTATTGTGTATTATAAGTTAAACATAAGGACCAAATATCACGAGATAAAGAATGATGATACCAATCCTAGTTATTTTATTACTGTCAATTCCGGCAAGGGCACTGGTAGGGTACGATTGCGGGAATCCCCAATCTCAACGTATCATCGTCGTAGGAGAAGGCGACAATTCGGGACTTCGTATCAAAACGCCACCACATTGTATCGAAATGTCACAACTCACTAAGAACAACCCAACCATGGTTACTCGGTGCAACATTATTATCAATGGAAACATTTTTCATCGCGGGATGCACCGCCACATACTAGCCCTGCACAATGGCATGGGTCAGTACGTAGCCGATATCAGCGGGGACTCATCTCTACGTGCAACAACAATTTTCCTCACCCGTCGGAAAATGCAGAAAAGTTCAATGTGCTGACTCCTACGAAAGCTGGGATTACGTCATACTAGAAGAAACCTCAAATAGCTTCCAACCAATCAAAAATAATTGAATCTACTGCCGTTCAACCCATGGTGGGCCAACTTGGACGTACACCAAACCGAGAGTACTGGCTACAGAAGGAGTTTACGCGTCAGAATAACTGGAAAATTTGCAAGCCATATGTATCATGTTTTCAGCTGAAAGACCAGCAATCCTCGATGTAATTGCAAAAGGATTAGATGGGCAACCCTAACCTCACCTACTGACGAACAAGGATCGTCGATGAAAACCTACGAGATGAAGACACCCTCCACAATATTGTTCGAGATACTTGGAACCAACTATGGTCATCATGGGACTCAGTCACAGCATTATCGATTCACCTTGGAAACCTACCTTTGGAGCACCACCAGTAGAAGATGCCCCTAAAACCGAAGAACTCCCAGAAATCGTAACTCGAACGCCAACCCTTTTTACAAATTAAAGATTCAAGAAAACGCCTTGAGTTGCGTCAAATGCTAAACACACGTCTACATTACTTTTGCTTTACTTTTATGATGATCATCATTCTTTATCGGAATCATACTCTTAATTACTAGTTACATAGAAAAGAATATATATATATATTGTAGGCGACCTGTATATGTATATGTATAAGTAAATGTATTATGTACAGGGTGTCCAGAAAGTCTGGAAACGGCTTAATAACTCGAATACGGTGAAAAAAAACAGAAATTTCAAATAGGTTCCTTTAGTGATTTTTCTTCAGGAATCGAATGGTCGGATCAGATTTTGGACCCTATGGCTTTAAAAGGGCCCCAGAGGGCCCAACTTTGCAATTTCAAATAGAAACCCTACTTTTTTATTTCATATTTGGATTCGGCGAGAAATTTTACGTTCAGATACGTCCACAAAACTTCCAAAATCGTGAGGCCCTTTGTAAGGCGCCTAAATAAGTTTACAGGGCCCAGAATGACGTGAATCGAAATTTTGAGTGTTGACCTTATTTTTATCTGCTATATTTGATCCATTGTGGGAAATTTCACATTTCAGAACTTTATAGGGCCCTGTGGCCCTTTTTAGGGCCCCTAAAAATGTCTAAAAGTCCCGTACGATGAAACTTTGAATTTAAAGTAAGTAATTTATTTTGATATTCAAAAATTACTCTACTGAAAAATTGTACATTTTAATCTTCTATGGAGCTCTAAAAAGGGATACAGGGATCATATTGGGCCTTATGAAGGTCTAAAATGTCAAATTCCTCACCAGATTAGAACTTAAAAATAAGAATAAGGTGTCTAGATCAAATTTCGATTCACGCTATACTGGGCCCTACAAACTTATTTAGAGGCCCTGCAAAGGACCACAGGCCCCTATAAAGGGCGAAAATGTGAAATTCTCCATAAAAGATCAAATAAAGCAGATAAAAATAAGGTCAACACTTAAAATTTCGATTCACGCCATTCTGGGCCCTGTAAACTTATTTAGGCGCCTTACGAAGGGCCTCACGATTTTGGAAGTTTTTGGAGACGTATTTGTACGTAAAATTTTCCGCTGAATCCAAATATGAAACAAAAAAGTAGGGTTCCCGTTTGAAATTTCAAATTTGGGCCCTCCGGGGCCCTTTTAGGGCATGAGGTCCAAAATCTGATTCGACCATTCGATTCCTAGGGAAAAATCACTAAAGGAACCTATTTGAAATTTCTGTTTTTTTTCACCGTATTCGAGTTATTAATCCGTTTCCAGACTTTTTGGACACCCTGTATATGTGTGTGTCCTTAGACGATGCCGGTATCTGATCGCCAATAAGTAGACAGTCAGTCAGCAACCGCGACTATGTACAGACCCTTTGAAATATATCTGACAACGGCCTAAAACTTGAATAAATCTAATTCATTCCTCAAAAACTTCAGAAATTCCCACACCCTCCATCCTGACCGGGCTGACGTGGAATGAGCCCTCTCACGATATTAATTATTTTCGCTTCTTGTTGAGAGGGACCCACCAAGGGATCGAATCATAAAAATAAAAGATTTACTTGACCGATTCAAATAATATTTCTTACTGTATCGGTATTGTCTCTCTTTAGCCTCCATACCTACGTATGTATTAGACCTGTCCTTGAAAAGGGTAAAATCGACTTTTGATGGTCTCACCCCTCAAATTGGTTTGAAATAATGTAGAAAAAATGCCCAATTTTTGTAAATTTTTTCCCTCCATATTTACCCACTCCTACAAGGCCCTACTTTTTCTCATAAGAAAAGCATTGGTTTTTCGTGGTTTTTAAGCGTTTTCTCACCATTGGCCCAATGATCAACTAAAAAATCTGAAACTTGCAGTATATGATGGCGGTGATGATACCTTACGGTCGGATTTTTTTCAAATTTTTCAGAAGGAATTATGGGCTTCAATCACCCCTTTTTCCTCTGTATGTTGCGAAAAACCGCTGCAGAAAGAAGAAAATGTTGAAGAACGTTATTAAGATAGCTGAATATTGAAAAAATTCATTGGGATGGGTCTTGAAAAACAGGAAATTTGTCGTACAAAATAATCGCCTCAACAGGCACCTACGGCGCAAAAAACTTCGCCAAGTACATTAAATGTTTAGGAATAACTACTACCCAAATATCTTAATAAAAAAAAAAAAAAATTCAATTAGAAAAGGATCTAAATCAATTATTGTGCCAAGCACATGTAACTTTGTATTATGAGAGAATATAGGATTGGGAAGTAAACCAATTCAAAGTATCAAAATAATAAATTAAAGCAAATTAAAAAATAAATCGAAAAAAATGAATTGGAGGTAGTGGTTCTTGGCGAGCTAATTCTATATTGCCATGCGAGAATTCTGGATATTTTTCCCAAAAAAAGATTTAATTTACTTGGCGAAGTTTTTTGCGCCGTAGGTGCCTGTTGAGGCGATTATTTTGTACGACGAATTTCCTGTTTTTCAAGACCCAACCCAATGAATTTTTTCAATATTCAGCTATCTTAATAACGTTCTCCGACATTTTCTTCTTTCTGCAGCGGTTTTTCGCAACATACAGAGGAAAAAGGGGTAATTTAAGCCCATAATTTCCACTGAAAAATTTGAAAAAAATCCGACTGAAAGGTATCATCACCACCATCATATACTGAAGGTTTCAGATTTTTTAGCTGATCATTGGGCCAATGGTGAAAAAACGCTTAAAAACCACGAAAAACCAATGCTTTTCTTATGAGAAAAAGTAGAGCCTTGTAGGGGTGGGTAAATATGGAGGGAAAAAATTTACAAAAAATTAGGCATTTTTTCCATATTATTTCGAACCAATTTGAGGGGTGAGACCATCAAAATTTGATTTTACCTTTTTTAAGGACAGGTCTAATATATATAACACAAGACTTTTGTAAACACATATATACACTAAGCACAACAATTAGCGGGCCACTCTGTTTTTGCTCCGAAAAACGTCCAATTTCAGAAACTCATAACTGCTCGAAAAATTGAGGTGAAGAGTTGTAAAAAAAAGTATTTTGAAGCGTGAAGCTTCACCTTTCAGATCCCACAAGTCGATTTGAATTGTGTTTTTGCGTCCACTAGTTGTACTCTCCTGATTCAATTCATGTCGAAAACGTCAAGTGAACTTTTGACTTCGAGAAGGTGCACCGAGTGTCTTAGTCGGTAGATTTTAATTTTTCTGATGTCATTTCGAAGGTTGAAGTGTTCCCTTGAAGACACGTCCTTTAAATTTTCCGTACGATTTTTTTTGCATGAGTTATGCGACTCTGAAGCAGTTATTGTCCATAAATCTTTGATCGAATACCCTGACCGACCCAGTTATCGTATCGAAGTTTTTCAAAAACGAATTTGCAGCTCAAAACTTTGACTTTACGAAACCCTATCGCAGTATTTCCTCATCTGAATTTTTGAAGCTCTGTTACCTTCCGTGTGCACCCCTGCGCATCTCCGTGTGAAAGCTTGAAGTTTGACCCCTTGTAGGTCACGTAGAAATGGCGGGATGGGTGGCCCGTGATACCAAGTTCAAGCTTGAACTGTCTTCTATAAAATGCGTACTTGTTTTTCTTTTTATTTTTTTTTTCCATCGCGTTATTCAACTCAGAACGCGAACAGAAGATTTAACCATTACCTCCGGCATAAGCATTACCCAAGGTGTACCACGTGGAGGTTGCTCGGTAGGATTTACACCTCGTGTGTAAGTGTGCATGCATTTCGTGCGTACCAGAGATCATGACCCCATAGTTCGTCAATTCTACGGTATTTTTTGACTCCAAACCCTCTCTGGTACGTGTATGAGCGATTTGCTCGTGGCTGTGTCTGTATTTGTTTTCGTGTGTGTGTATGTCAGTGTATGACCAAAATCGCGTGTTACCGCCTCTTTGCCTCATTACTTCGCGGCATCTCTCGTGCATGTTGATGCAATTGCGGATTTGATATTGCGGTATATCCCGCCAAATTTCGCGCAGCGCTTGACCCAACTCCGCGAGATTCGCCAGCTGCACATGGCGTCGTCTAAGTCGTCGTCCAACAATGTCCCAGACGTGTTCAATTGGGTTTAGGTCCGGACTAAGTGCTGGGTGGTTCAGGAGAGAGATATCGTTTTCTAAGAAGAACCGAGTTGTGATTCTCGCGGTATGAGGTCGTGCGTTGTCTTGCATAAATACAAAATTTCTGCCGTATTGCAACCGCATCGGGAGAACATGCGGCTCCAGAACCTCTGCGATATACCGCTGAGCAGTGCAGAAATCGCACCCCGAACCATCACCGAGCCACCTCCGTACGCGTGAACCGGCACTATACAATCCGGTCGGTAGCGTTCTCCTTCGCGGCGCCAAACGCGTACACGACCGTCATTCCCATAAGGGGGGAACCTCGATTCATCGCTGAACCACACACGGTTCCATTGTCTTTGCCGCCCCCGTATGTATCGGCGGGCATATTCTAATCGTGCACGGCGATGACGAACGAGAAAAAAGGGACCTGTTGCCGGCCTGCGCGAGTGCATTCCAGCGTTCCTGATTCTGCTGCGAATCGTAGAAACAGAAAGATTTTGACCGCGATGGCGCATTCGATTTTGAACTTCTCGAGCCATGATCGTGCGGTCGTTCAACGGCATTCTCGCGATCGCCCTATCTTCTCGCGGAGTTGTGAGGCTCCTTCGCCCCTGACCAGATCGTCGACTAAATCCGCCAGTTTCGTTGAATCGAGTCCAAGCCCTTTGTACTACAGACCGACTGACTCCAATATCTCTGGCCACGAAACGCTGAAAGTGACCTTCTTGGAGTAAGGTCACGAGACGCGAAACCTCCACCTCTGTTAATTGCACGGGCATGGTGCAAAAATACTGGATTCAAATAAACAAACACAACTTTTTTTAACGGCTCTAGGCTGTTGACTGATAAGATTCAGAGCAGAATTTCTTTTGTTTATTTTTTCAAACATGTAGGTCGGGTCATACAAATCGTCAGCACAAAAATCGCATTGTTGTCAAATGTTGAGTCAAGTTGTTGGGTCAAGCGCTGCGCGAAATTTGGCGGGATATACCGCAATATCAAATCCGCAATTGCATCAACATGCACGAGAGATGCCGCGAAGTAATGAGGCAAAGAGGCGGTAACACGCGATTTTAGTCATACACTGACATACACACACACGAAAACAAATACAGACACAGCCACGAGCAAATCGCTCATACACGTACCAGAGAGGGTTTGGAGTCAAAAAATACCGTAGAATTGACGAACTATGGGGTCCTGATCTCTGGTACGCAAGAAATGCATGCACACTTACACACGAGGTGTAAATCCTACCGAGCAACCTCCACGTGGTACACCTTGGGTAATGCTTATGCCGGAGGTAATGGTTAAATCTTCTGTTCGCGTTCTGAGTTGAATAACGCGATGGAAAAAAAAGATAAAAAAAAAAACAAGTACGCATTCTATAGGGGACAGTTCAAGCTTGAACTTGGTATCACGGGCCACCCATCCCGCCATTCTTACGTGACCTACTAGGGGTCAAACTTTAAGCTTTCACACGGAGATGCGCAGGGGTGCACACGGAAGGTAACAGAGCTTCAAAAATTCAGATGAGAAAATACTGCGATAGGGTTTCGTAAAGTCAAAGTTTTGAGCTGCAAATTCGTTTTTGAAAAACTTCGATACGATAACTGGGTCGGTCAGGGTATTCGATCAAAGATTTATGGACAATAACTGCTTCAGAGTCGCATAACTCATGCAAAAGAAATCGCACGGAAAATTTAAAGGACGTATTTTCAAGGGAACACTCTAACCTTCGAAATGACATCAGAAAAATTGAAATCTACCGACTGAGACACTCGGTGCACCTTCTTAAAGTCAAAAGTTCACTTGACGTTTTCGACATGAATTGAATCAGGAGAGTACAACTAGTGAACGCAAAAACGCAATTCAAATCGACTTGTATGATCTGAAAGGTGAAGCTTCACGCTTCAAAATACTTTTTTTTACAACTCTTTACCTCAATTTTTCGAGCAGTTATGAGTTTCTGAAATTAGACGTTTTTCGGAGCAAAAACAGGGTGGCCCGCTAATTGTTGTGCTTAGTGTATATACCCACTAGGTTAGGTCCTTGAATCGGCGAACTCAGTTGAGGTAACCGCTCCAGAGCGCGAGTTCTAAAAATTGTTTATGTTAAGCTGCTATCTCCATCTTCAGCAATCGTCGCCCATACCTTTGTATGAATAGAAATAAGCCAAGGATATATATTATATAGGATTAGATAAAGACATAGGGTCCAGAGCGTCTCTTGCAACCTCGCACCACTCATATGAAGAGTATGCGATCGATGCATAGCTTCACTTTTAGATCAACCTTCAACCGAGTAAAGCATCGTCTCCAAATCTCTAAAAGGATTAAACGTCAAAATCATTTGTTATTCAAAAAATCAATTTCTGAATCAATTAAAATAATTGGAACCATCGCATCAGCCGAATGACGTTTCTAATCGTCACGGAAATGAGACTATTGAAACTCTATTGATTATCGAACCATGATAACAAGTAAACTGTGCGTAGCCTGGACCCAAATTTTTGTTAAACTTTCACCAAGTTAGTATTATTTTATTTTTCTTAATATACTTTTGTACGAACGTTATTTGCTTCTGTGATTTTGATTATTGAATATTTTACTCCCATACCAAACTCACCCAGCTCGCCCGGCTCGTTCAACTTCCTGCAGCAACCAAGGTAAGTCGCATTTATTAACTATTTTCCATATTTTCCTTGTAGGTTTTTCCGTATTTTATTAACGCGCTTCTGGCTTCTCTTATCCCCATACATCGTGTACTGAATAGGAGGCACGGTCGTCGCCATCGTATTTCAAAAACTATCTCATGGAGTCGGATGAATTTTGTAATACGGAGAGTTCCCATCCCATAGACCTCATATGCGAAACTCGGTTCAGATCTGTTGAGCAGTTATTGAAATATCGGCCGTCAAAGTTCGTGAAAAACAAATCTTCTTCTTTTTCGCAGCCCGAGCTTTGGACACTGAATATCCTTCCAATCGCTGCACGGATTTCATTCAGATTTGATTCAGAGGTTTCTGCTAGCGTACTCTCGGAGCCTATCGATTTTCATGTAAATCCAAAATCGCGTTGATGAGATTGAGCGAATGTATTTATTGATCAAGTATACATGCATGTTTACATATATGTATTAGGGTGGTCCTTATTTTGGGTATTTTTGAATTTCTTTGCTTCCAGAGGCTCAAATGGTTCGAAATGGATAAAAAAAATGTACCCCAAGTTTTATCCCCCTATCTTAATTTTAACCCGTGCCGACTAATTTTGTAATTCTTTATTTTTTATTACAGCCAAAATAATTATTCAAAAAATTTGAAACTCTGCAGTTATACTTCAGAATTTTAACAGATTTTTAGCTATTCAAATTTTTAGTTTGCAAAATAGCCAAGAATCTGTGAAAATTCTGAAGTATAACTACTATAATAACAAAGAAGTCTGCCAAGTTTCAAGTTTTTCGAAGAATTATTCCAGTCGTGATAGAAAATTAAAAAACCATATCTAGCTGTAACTTTGGAATCGTAATATCGAAAAATCTGTCAAAATTCTAAGAGGTAGCTACTATTCTGAAGATATAGCCTGCAGAGTTCCAAATTTGTTGGATAATTATTTTGGCTGTAATAAAATATCAAAAATTACAAACTCAGTCGGCACGGGTTAAAATTAGGATAGGGGGATGAAACTTGGGGTACATCTTTATTATCCATTTCGAACCATTTGAGCCTCTAGGAGCAAAGAAATCCAGAAATACCCAAAATAAGGACCACCCTGATACATATAGTTCTAGAAACGCGACGCACATGAAGATTGTAGAGAGTAATAAAAAAAAAACGAGAAATGTACAGTGTAAATGCAATTTTTTTATCGTTTTATTTATTCAATTATTTTTTTTGCGTTTAAATATTTTACACGGATCTTTTTCATTTGACCAAGATATCAATTTCATTGTGAGAGATCCATCTGTGTTTCGGATGAAACAATGGTATTTTCGTGTTCCTGAAATAGTTTTAGCTTCAGAATAACGAATGTTCAAGATTTCAGACGCTGTTTTTGGTGTTCTTCGATTGTTGAATACTTCTCTTCAATATTTGGCGAACTATTGGGCTTACAGCCCATCCATATAATTCTTGCGAGGTTCAAATTTCTTTATTAAATGGTAACTGAAGACCAGCTCTTGCTGCTGCTCAGGAACACAAACATACCATAATGTTATCTCAAAAACAGATGGATCTCTCTCAATGAAATTGATATCATGCTCAAATGAAAATTATCACCGAAAAATATTTAAACGCCACAGAAAAAAAAAAAAAACGATCAGCCGGATTGATGGGGGGTAGGGGACAAATCTCGCAACCAGCCGTCCCCCACATTTTCCCCCTGAGAGCCAGAAGGAGGAGCTGTACTGGACGGTGATATGGGTAGTGGGTGGGGGTGCAATGCTTGCAACCCGCTGCCCCCTTCGTTTTCCACTTACGAAGGAGAAGAGAAAAAGAACATCGTTCTTGAAATGTTCGAGATTCGCGAGGAGGAGCCAGGCTGGGTAGTGGAAGCTGGGAGGGAGTTCAAAGCCCGCTACCAGTGAAATCGAGAGTGAACCAGTCTTCGACTGCTTATTCTGGCAACAAGATCGGCATCGAAGGCAATCAGCGGTTTTCCGGATTTGGTGATTTCGTTAATTGGAAGACTTTGTTGTGCTTACTTGAACTTTTTTCTGTGCTATTGTGTTGTGAATACTTTGTTTGCTTGTCTGTAACGCGTTCATTTTGTTACAATGTAGTCTGTAGTGCACAAGTCCGCTACTTTTTATTCTCAATTCTCATTTCAACTTTTCTGCGATAACTTGTGGCTTTCTTTTCTGCTTTTTTTCATCACTTTTTAGTGCACGCTCGCCTGCCGTTTGTTAAATTGTTTTTCCGGGCCTGATTAAAAAAAAATCATGGATGGCTACCGACCACGGGAGAAGAGGTACGATCGCTGCGCTTATCGAGGATGTGACAACGGGAAACACAACGGATATCACCTATTCCGATTTCCCCAAAATAAGGACCCCCGAATAGGCACATGGATTCAGAATACTGGTGAGTAACGTTGAAAATTATGCGTGATGATATAACAGATTTTATCCAAGCGGTCCGATTCCTTTATTCATGTTAGTGTCTTGGCGAAATGAAAATGCAAAAATCAAAACTCATCTTTGGAAATTGGTGAAAAAATCATACAATGAACAAATTCAAGAAGTTGAAATTTCGGTGAATCGCTTCTTCAGGTATTGCAAATAATTACGTCCAAGCGCATTTTCCGAGGTTGCATATTCTCGTAGTAATCTCAATGTTGCATATATTCGTGTGCGAAATTACCAGGTCCACTGAAGTCATAATAATGTTTCCATCGAGTCCTGTTTTTTTTCTGTACTTTGTCTGATGCCGCAAATCCAAAACCGATTAAAATGATTCTTCCCCCCTCCCCCCCTTCCATATTTTCGAAGATTTTTCGCCCCATAGCCATTGAAATATCTTTTGCCCGAGCAAAGATAGTAAAACTCTCTTCGATATTTGAATTCCTTTCTTGACAAACAAAATCGACTCCCTGGGATTTTCGAATTCAGAGATCCTTTTTATCGGACCAACAATTACTCGTGACCTGTTACATATTTTAGGACAAAGAATGAATAATTTTAAAGAAAAATGTTTGAAGAATAACGCACATTCTTTCTTATCTCCTCATACCGGATACTTTGTTCACAAAAAATCTAAAAATCATAACGGCTTGCAATCCCCCGCTGCACTTCGGGCCTGCTCTGGCTGTTCGACGCGTTCGCTCTCTTTTGATCTACTCGAACTTCTTGAAAAGACAAGAACACTATTTTCTCGGTAACCACGGCACTTAAAAGGGTTTTTTTTTTACTTAGCGTAGTTATTCCTGAGAAACTCAATTTTCCATACGCCTGTCCAGTTTTATTATCGCTCAGGGAGCTAAATGCGATCTATATGGGAATAAAGAATTGCTCTTCTGCTCTATCCTATGTTCATAAATGAATGCTATTCCAATTATTTCTATAATCAACAATATCAACTAAAGAAATCAGTAATAGCTCTGCTCGTTTGTAGAATACCCAAACGGAATTTCGTAAATTTTGTGCATTGCTGCTGTGAAAATTAATTTTCAATAACTCGATATAATTGAAATGAATATATTACAATGTTGCGAGAGTGCTTTACGGATAGTCTTAAGGCACCTTTTCCGATTACACTGGCCAAAGAAATTTACCAGCAAGCATGGTATCGAGATGTATTGCAAGGCCGATAATTGATTGAAATAATTTCCCTTCTTTGTTTTTCAAATTGAAATTCTTTTTCTCGGGGCTATCTAAGGCAGAGAACTCAAAAGATGATTGTAATGAAACGTTACTGCAGCGAGATGCGTTAGGTCCGTTTTATAGGTATGTGTTTATTGAACAAATAATACTTTTTGACCTCGCCTCAGGAATTTTGTCGGGTCAGTTCAAAATACAAATATTTTATGTTTATTAATAATATTTAGTACGGTAATTTTATAGAAATTGATTGTTATTTGACTTCAACGGCGTAATGCATTGGGTTAATCGAATTTAATCCTCCAAAAAAATTATTCTGTTATTATTTTATTTGGTTGTAATTTAATGTTGGTGCGGTGTAATGCGTTAGGATCATCAAATCTAATCTAAACAAAAAAAACTTCTTTCATTTTTTTGAACGATTAGTTGAAATTCTAGATTCTATTTAATATTTTTGTAGTTGAAAGTCTTATATTGTGCAGTGAGTATTTTCCGTCGGCCTTCAATACAGTATTAAGGAAAATAATATTTTGCCGACGTGATATTTTCTTTCCAATGTGATTCAAATAATAGCGATTTTATGTCAAAATTTCTCAATCAAGATTTGCAGCAGCGAATCGCTGCCAAGTACCGTAGGCAGGCGAGCGCCAGCCAGCAATCTTTTCTCGAGCCAACTCGTCATACTTGGAACCCGGGTATTTTTACTCGCGAACGGCTGAAAATGTCGCGAAAAAGTTCAGACAAAAATTATTCATAATCACGGTACAAGAATCCACGAAAAACCGGAACGAAATCGGTCCAGCGGTTCCGGAGTTATGGGGGTTCGAAGTTGATGAAAATCACAATCTTCTTCTTCTTCTTCTTCTTCTTCTTCTTCGCAGACCATTTTTAGAAAATTTTTCTGTTCACGGTATCTCAAAAACCAATGTTCGGTAAAAGTTGAAATTTGCAGGGTATCTTTGTATTACCGGCCCCCATTTGCCTTCCAAATTTAAATGAAATCGGTTGTTGTATTCAGAAGTTATAACAATATTTTTTAAAAATTTCTCTTCACAGTATTCCAAAACCCACAGATGTATGTGAATGTGTGTGTGTGTGTATTACATATATAATGGTGTGATAAATTCACTCTGGTTGAATAATGGACACTGTGATTTCATCTAAGAATAGAAGTTTTTAATTAGTTTACAGCTATTTACAACTATTTACATTTGTTTACTCTACCTAAAAATAGAAGAAACGACATTTAATGCCAATTATTCCTCTATCTTTTGAGAGAGCATGTGCTTTTGTCGAGTGATCTCTATCGATTCTTTCTTCAACTATTCTTATAAGACGTCTAGTGACATCTACTGATAGTAGGTGTCACAGAATGAAAAGTATCTTCTTTTCATTACACATATATATGCACGTATGGAATGCGTTTGCCTCTGTTAATTTAATGACATCGGTTGTTGCATTCGAAAGTTATGAACAATTTATTAAATTTTTTCTGTTTACGGTATCTCAAAAACTGATGTACAAATACAAATAAGGTTGGAGTTCACAGAGTATCTCCGTATTATCAGCAGTCTCCGTTTGCCGTTCAAATTTCAATAAAATCAGTTGTTGCGTTCAAAAGTTATGATGAACAATATTAAACATTTTCGGTTCACGGTATTTAAAAAAATACCTACAGATGCATGTGCATGTATGTGTAGGTGTATACGTATATATATATGCACGTTTGTCATGTGTTTGCATTTCTCATTTTGAATGAATCTTGTTGCATTAAAAAGTTATAAACAATTGTTAACAAAATTTTTGATCACGGTATTATTATCATTCAGTTTGTTTTGGAAGTCATATTGATCACTTGATGGACAGGTTTGCAAATCCTTTCCAATTGTGGTGGTAAATCCGTGTCAATGTATGATCTGGATGGATGAATGTTTGTTCCTTCGTCTATGCGAATATCCACACTCATTCAACCAACCAAAAAAGAAATCTTCAGTGACCCGTGTACCTAAGGGAGCGTACCACGAGTTGTGACTGAAATTTTTTTCTGAATTCCCAAACTTTAATCGAATGAACCTCGAATATATACTTTTTCTGCGATATGTTTCGTATAAAAACGGATGCGAGTCTCGCTCGGGACTTTGAAAATTTTTCCGATCCAACCAGTGATGTGCTTCTCGCTCGGGACTCGGGACTTGGAAAATTTCTTCCGATTCAACGAGTGATGCGAGTCTTGGTCGAGTTTGAAAACTTTTCCTCGATTCAACCAGTGATGCTCGTCGCTGGTGAAACAACGAGTC